>CM030838.1:10729552-10872052 GCA_018105865.1 Metaphire vulgaris | reverse complement strand
ATGATGCATAGCAATATATAGTGCAACGATTAAGTCAAGGGTTAGTAAACACTCGAACTTGAGAACTCTTTACAAGATGCTCATAAACATACCGTATCAGTGGACTATGGAAATTGATACGTTATTACCACAATTGACCGCACCGGTATCGCGATGAAGCACTTTAAGGACCGACCGGGGACTTTGAATTTAGGGGATAGTGCTCCGTTATTATGACCGTGGTACTTTTTAAGTAAGCTACTGACGACCAGAAAGAGGCGAAAACTGTTTTGCTCTTGAACTTCAGAACATCGTCGATGTTCTTCGCGAACTCGATTCAGGCTTGAAATCGCACCCCAATGCTTAGATAAGACAATTAGAGGCACTCATAAAACGATTGCTGTTGCAAAGAAACTCTAACATTTCTGAGGCTTAGGTCTATTAATCTTTTAACAATGTTGACCAATTCTAATGCAGTGTTATTGGTATAAAATCATATACTAGGCTTATACTCCAATGAAATCCTATTTATTTTTCAACCAATTTCTGAGTTATTGTTGATCAAGCTGTCAAGAGCAACTAATACGCTCGCAGAATATATACATTATACAATATACTGTGCACAGTATATATAGGCCTATGTACAATATTAATGTGACATAGACCCCACATCTACGTCTCTACTCAACCAGTATGCCACTGTGCCACTGTACCAATCACAACTAGAATCGTTAACCGTTCTCTTATCGCTGGCACTTTCCCATCCTCGGTTAAAGACTCTTTTGTCACTCCTCTCCTATAAAAAAGCCTGACAGAGAAGACCTTAATAACTATCGCCCCATCTCAAATCATTGTCTTATATCAAAACTCGCCGAGAAAATTGTGCTGTCTAGACTGACCGAAAACCTTTCACATAACTCGATATATAACACTCATCAGACTGCCTTCACTAAACATCATTCAACAGTGCATGGATGACGATTTCCTTACACAACATGTCACTGAACCAACGAGAGGATGTAACACGCTGGACCTAATAATAATATTTACCTTTTATCTTTTTACTGGAGTAGTCACTTTTTATTGGAGTAGTCACTCCAATATTTAAAAAGGGCAACCGTGGAGAGCCAGGCAATTATAGACCAGTGAGTTTGACCTGCATATTATGTAAAGTTCTGGCAAAATAAAAGCAGTCATTGGATCACCTTCTTTTTTGACATGACATCTTTATTTCTTTCTCCATAATTTCTCCACAACTTACATAAAATATGAACAAAATCATTTTCAGACTTCGGACGATCAGTTAGTAAAGAATATGAAGGTTGGACAAAACTTTGGCACAAGTGACCACCAGACATTGACGTTTGAGCTAGTATTAGCAGAAAACCCTAAGAGCACACGGAACCAAAATAAAAATAATTATTTCAGAGGAAACTACAATCTGGTCAGAAAAATGATCAGTGACATGAACATAGAAGGCATGATAAAAAAGGTAAATATGCAGAAGAAAGCTGGACAATATTTAAAAATTGCATGTCAATGGTCATAGATGCTACAATACCAAAACAGAGGACAATTAATTAACAAAAAGCTTCCATGGGTTACTAGAGAGGTACAGAAGAAGAGACGAACCAAAAACAAAGCATGGAAGAAACTGAGGAATCGCCGACTAAAGATGCAAAGCAATAAAAGTTTGGAACAAGAGAGACTAAAGCAGTTACAGTCTAGTTGTGTGCAAAAGAGGAACAAATCAACAGCAGCAAATAGAGTGGCCATTGCAGAGTACGAGAACAAGTTAGCTAAAAATATCAAACAGAACAGTAAGAGTTTTTATGGATATGTAAGAAGTAAGATGAAACGGGGGAAAAGTTGGACCATTAATAGACGATTCTGGAGAAGCAATGATGGAAGATATGATTTTGAAGAAGCAATGATGGAAGATATGGAAACAGCGAAAATATTGAATGCTTACTTTGGATTGGTGTTCACAAATGAGAATACAGCCAACATGCCCACTAAACTATTTTGTGGAAAGGAGGAGGAAGCATTATCAGACATAAACTGCAATAAAGAGTGTCCTGGAAATTCTGAGTCAAATGAACACTGACAAAAGCCCGGGAATAGACAATATGCACCCAAAATTTCTGTTTGAGGTAAGACATGAGGTTAGTGAGGTAGTAACCACAATATTCAATGTGTCCCTTTAAACCTTGCTATGAGACCTATTATTATTATTATTATTATTATTATTATTATTATTATTTATATTATTATTATTATTATTATTATTATTATTATTATTATTATTATTATTATTATTATTATTATTATTATTATAAACAGTCCACGCCTTCATTCACGACTCCGACAAGTTGCCAGCTTTTGCCTCCTTGATCTCTCTGCTGCATTTGATACCATGGTTCACAAAATTTTGCGTCAGCGACTCTCACCTATTGACACCTGAAAACCTTTGTAATTTCCAAAGCAATGCTATGAGAGGCACTCAAATGGTCAAAATACGTGCAGTTAAAACCGGTTGAAATTGCAATAATAATAATAATAATAATAATAATAATAATAATAATAATAATAATAATAATAATAATAATAATAGGTCTCATAGCAAGGTTTAAAGGGACACATTGGTTGGGCTTGGCGGTGATAATACTGGACATGTTATCGAAAAAATATATCAGTTAACGAATACGACTTATCGACAGGGCCTGGCCTAACCTGCGGTGTTGTCATGCCGCGTAAAATAAATATTCCGGCCTACAACGACGGAGGATGTAGCTGTAAATGCAAAAGAGTTTATCATTCGGATAGGCCATTGTGACTGCCCCTCGCATTTGCTGACTCCGCGGGGGCATGGTACTGAGTCTGCTTATCGATCGAACATTCGACGATAAGCGCTGATATTTAAGAAGTTCAAAAATAAAAACCACACAATAAACCGCAATTTCAACTGCTGTCCTAGAAAGTGTGAACTCTTTTTTGTCTGTATCTCGTCTGCTAATTGCACTACCTTCCAAAGCCATTGCGACAGAACAACTGCACGATAAGTAATTTGATACTATGCTCTCAAGAGAGGTCCATTTTTTCTTGGAAGTCCTTAATTTAAAGTGCAGGACGTCTGATTGGTTGATTCAAAGGGTCTGCACTTGAAATATAAGGACTTCCAGAAAAAATGGACCCCACACGAGAGCATTTATCGCATAGTATCAAATTAATTAATTAATCATTCGTTTCTCTCGACTTTATTTCTCACTACGATCAATAATTTTTGTCTAGCAAACGAGTCGAACTGGTGATGAATTTCTATTAAAATTGTTTCCTTCCATGCGAAAAAAATAATCAGAACTAAAGAGAATCTAATCTGAAACCGCCGCACACTTCCACGTCGACAGGACAGCAGTGGCGTAGTCAGGATTCCGAAATAGGGGCAAATCAACATTTTTTCATAAAAATCTTAATTAGCAGAAAAAGTCGTCGTCCTGAGAAGTGCACTATTAAGCGCTTTCAGCTTTTTCATTCTCCTCCAGTGGCGCAGGCAAAGAGAGGGGCTTGGGGGTTAAACCCCTTTGGCTTGCCGACCAATTTTTTTATTGATTATTATTATTCTGTGGTGGAGGGGCGCCAAAATCGGGTTTAGGGTAGCAAAAAATAGGCTGTCCGCGTCATATAACTCATATAACTAACTCAGAACACCAGAACACTAGCTTAACCAATAATATGCCATAGATGTAATAAACGTTTTTTTACGTTTTTTAACTTTTTTATATTTTTGTTAACGTCTTTTATTAAAATATTGTTGGCAAAATAAAAAAAGATTTTCTTAAATCATCTACAACGAGCTAATTAATTAGCTTTCTGCTGTTTAGCTATAGTGTATAGTTGATTGCTTTTTAGCAGGTCATGCAGCTTTACTTACACCATAGAGTAAGCAATTTATGCTAGTATTATTGCTGATTATTTGATTTCACAGGTGTTATGCATATTGTGGCTTGATTGTTTATTCCCCGTGGGTGGGTATGGCAAAGTTCCTAATCTCGTTCAGATAAACGACAGTAACGCTTTTTACTCAACGTTTTTTAAATTTCTGTAACGTTTTTACCAGGCCCGTACGAAGTGGGAGTGCAGGGGTACAGCTGCACCTCCTGGAAAAATTTAGAGGGTGCAGTGCACCCTCTGGAAAGAAGACGGTCTGCACCCTGTCTGCACACCCTTCCAGCTAAAACTGGCCCAAATATTGCCAAAATTTGCCAAAAATTTGCCAAAAATTATCTCGCCCCCAAGAAAAGTGTGAAATGACGCTATTGCTTTTACCTGGAGAAAATATGCACCCCCTGCTGAAATGCGTTCCGACGGGCCTGTTTTAACGTTTTTTAACGTTTTTACATCTATGTGATAAGCGACTACCTTTTTTGCTTGTCAGGATTTTCTGAATTGCCGAAGTTGGAAAATCCTGGGTACGCTATTGTTCTTCTCAATCTCATATGCTATCCACTCCCTACAAACTGCTCGCCGCTTTTGCGCGAATTTCGCGACCTGTTCCAGTCCGAATAGGAGGCCGGGTCCACCTGACCCACACCCGTGACTACGCCAATGCAGGACAGCACACAATAACGACCGACAAGATGTGGAGGAATATGGGTTTCTATTTTTACTCGCTGCGGACAAAACAGCTGAAAAGATTCTCACAGCTAATATCAATCTGCCTATCAGACGAGACAAAGAGTAGGGGCGTGTATGCTTTTAGAAAGTTAATTTAAGCTTCAAAATTATCATCGAAATCTTGGACACGACGGTTTTTGCTTGGCTCATTGAGTGCTTATAAATACATCTCGACTATTGCTGCTTCTGGCGTCTTATTCACGCGATTTTTAATGGATAAACTTACACGATGACCTTTGGAACATCTCATAGGAACAAAGTACTTCGTTTTGATAGATGCGATTATTTTATGGCAGCACAATCGTAAACTGAGTAAACTGAGTTGCACATTGGAATCGGGTCCTAATCTTTAGCAGCGAGATATAATGGAACTACTACTGTACGGTATACTTGTATTGCATTATAAATTAAACATCTGTATGAATTTTGGACAGATAGCGACGTCCGTAATGGTGATAATTAACGACTACTAAGTCGAATTCTGCTCCAGTGTACGCCAGGTTTCAGCCTTTGTAAAGTTTGAGACACGATCAGTTCGCCAGAGACAGATCAAATGGACGATATACGAAGGGGGAATTGCAGATTTATGACGCTTACTAGCCAAGCCTCCTTACTGCCTACTAACCTACTTCATTCTCCTGCTGACGACATTTTAATAATAAATTGATTTACTGCAGATAACATAACTAAAGCGGAGTAACTGGGTATTTACAACGCAACGCGATAAGACTACTTAATCTACGTACCGAATACTTGAAGATCCGAGATTCGAATTGTTGCATTGCTTTTCATATAGCACACAGATTTTCAGAAAGAAACACGAAGAACGATTAGCCTAAAATTCATAAACATGATCGGATCAAAGAAAAAAGGTAGGCATGATGCTTTCCTTGCAAACAGTAAATTGCAATTACCATTATTACGAGCAAGTAATTGTAAATAACGAGTAATTGATTTAAAATCGAAGAGACGATGTTTGGGACGAAGGTAGGTCATGTTACATCTTCTGTGAAACTTTGATTCTGGAGAAGATGAGATGACACATGAAATGCTGGGAAAACAAAGTTTATTAGATACACAAAGCAATTCGTTTTTGTAATTGCACTATCGCAATTCGATTATGCGCAAAGTGGCAAAGGGACTGTTACTTTTGGCATTTAGCGTCGAGTTTGAAACTTCATAAGACCATAAGACAGCAGAAGCCAAGGGCGCAAACTGCTACCCATGTCGTCATGTTCTGACATAGGTATGTTTTTTGGAGAGGTCATGTCCTTAACGCTGTGGAAAAGGATGTCTTTTGCCAAATAATTGATAAAAAGGTCTTCACTAATTTTTGTGGTTTTTGCATTTTAACGCCCTAAAAAGTTCGACAAGCTAAAAAGTAATCACTATTTTTTGTGCACATATGTTTTATGTTAAGAACATAGATGCTGCAAACGTTTTTTTCGTTTTAGTTCTCTCCAAAAACGCGTTTTTACAGTACGTTCTTTTATTTTTTACGTTTTTTATTTTATTGCGTTTTCAACGGCATTTGCAATATGGTATTTCCATTATTTCTAGATCGTGGGTCAGACAAGCGGTGAATCGAAATTTTCAAATATTAACAAGGCACTACACAATTTAAATTACGCGAAGTTTATCGCCAAAACGCGGCAATATTGAAAAGTCGAAATACGAACCACGTTGAGCTGAATTCTTTTGTTTTTGTTGTAAATTGTACGATATTTATACTAAAAGGTGCGGTATATTTTAAAATATTATCGGCAATTGCTTAGAATTCCTTAGAATATGAGTATAAACAAGCTTTGAAGGTGATACGTTTACGTTAAACCTAAGAATAGACTAAGATGATCGCTTCGTTTCTTGACTATGAATTTTTAGAGGAGCTTATTCATTTGGCACCAGGAAAATGTTGATATTTATTTTTAAAAAGCTATTTACAAATTGTCACAATAAATAAATAGGCCTACATTTAACGTTTTCTGCGTTACTAATGAATGTTTCTCGTTGTCTTGCTTTTTCGTTTATAAACTAATTATGGCAATCAGTAAAAAATTGACATGTTAATTTCTGTGTTGACTAAAAAGTAAATGAACGTTTTTCAACGTTTTTTACGTTTTTATAGTTCCAGAAAAAACGCGTTGTTACGTTTATTTAATTTATTTTTAAACGTTTGCAGCACCTATGGTTAAGAAATTAGGACATGACCGTTTTTCTGACCAGGTTTGCGTCACTGGCAGAAGCTTGCTTAATTATTTCTCTGAGACGATCTCAGTAGAAATATCAAAAGAATTACGACATCAAACAAGGCTTAAAGATTATTTTCACCGATCATACTAGTGACGTTTACTTATTGCTTACTGTATCGCTTTAATAAATTCCTAACCCATTGTCAACACATATAAATCTCCGCGTATTATTACTGCTTTTATATATTTGTACTTGCTTGATTACAATTTGTCTAATAGATGGTCAGAAAATCCCAGTCTTTGTGACTGGATGGCTGATGCTGCTCCTATCTGTCCCTGCTTCTGCCTGGTTGTCTCAGGAATTACTGGACCAAATAGACAGGAGTAGAGGTACCGTAGACTCATTAATCTGACTTAGCTGTTGGGCTGTTGAGCTGTTGTTTTCACTATCAGATGGTGATTTCTTCACTCTTTCTTTTTATTGGACTTTACTTCATCTGCGGAGCTCTATTATAGCAATACTAACAATTCCCGGGTACTACCTAAGGTATTCTTTCATGTACTACCTTCTTGACTTCCGGATAGGCCTACTAACTCGACTTTATCTATCTCAGGTACTACCCCTGCCAGGTACAACCCCTGTCTCTGCTATCTCAGGTACTACCTCGTCTTCCCAGGTACTACATCAATATCTCTTTCTCAGGCACTACCCCCTCTTTCTCTCTCTCAGGTACTACCTCACCATCTTGGTCGACTCGGGTACTACCTCGCGTTGGGCAAGTCTTCAGGTACTATACCTAGGAATCAACTGGACCTTTACCGGGCTCCTTCCCTCTCCTACTGAGTAGCGATTTATCTTTTGTGGGGCATACCCACCCCTTGGGAACCGCTTTCGCGGTGGATTAACACTTGCACTAGCGGAAATGTAGTACCTGCTCCAGTTAAGTACGGTACATCATCCTACTGTATTTGGTACTCCGAGTTTTACCTCAGTCTACCAGCCCTTTACCCGTCTACAGTATGGACCTCTATTTATAGGACTCCCTCACTACCTTAAAGAAGGTGAGCTAAACTTCAACTAACTATCGGTCTATAATTCAATGACGCCTAGTGCCACCTACTGAATATCCTAACGATCAAGCTCCCTAGACTTTTACATACTTGTCAGACAGTTATTATTACTAAGAGACCTCGCTTATTATTATTATTATTATTATTATTATTATTATTATTATTATTATTATTATTATTATTATTATTATTATTATTATTATTATTATTATTATTATTATTATGAAACACTTATAAAGGACTTTTATACTTGAACTATTCTTTATTATTGGACCTCAGACTCATCTATCTTAGCTATTATAATAATTTCGCCACAATATTCTAGAAATTTGCATGCTTTTCCTTACAGTATATGCAAAGGTAAAGTTCTGTTAATTCAACATCTTAGAATCTCAACAGTAAAATTCATCTAGGAAACTGACGACTCGTAGTCTACCGAACACGTTTTATTTGTTGACATGCAATTTCCAAACGACAGAGGATTTGACAAAAATCAAGAATACTATATTGAACGGCGATCAGAAGCACCAGGCCTATGACAGGTTGGCTATTCTGGGAGAGAAGTTTACGACTCGAATATGCGGCAGCCAGGAATTGGAAGATTCTGTCGGTAAGTTCGACGTTTCTTTCATATATAGCTCTAAGACTATTTAGGAAACTTGTTGCTCAGAAGTTCACGATCGCTAGTTCAGCGGAGAATACCAAGGTCTTCTCTTTTATCGCATAGTCTTGCATATTGCATATCAATGGACGCGGTGGAGTATTGGCAAGATACTTGCCATGCAATCGGAGAGCCGCTGGTTCGAATTTGACTCTAGCCCAGGGTTGTCCAACTGGCGGCCCGCGGGCCGGATCCGGCCCGCGGGCCAGTTTCATCCGGCCCGCCACCGAGTTTGAGAAAATATCGATTTTAGCTATAGGGCCGGTTATTACCGTTATTTTATAAGACTATACTAGGACTAGGAGGTTACCAAATTGCTTACTTATCCACACTTCACAGGTTACGGCGGTTATTAAACTTACTTATTTGCTACTTATTACTAACTTACTTACATTTGTCATCTCGCTGCAAGTCTCGTTCTCGCTCACTTAAAATTTGATGCAGTTTTGAGCAGTTTGCTAATCAGCTAATGTAATAACACTCGTTTGAACCGTTTCTTGTATCTGACTTGGCGCCACAAGCATTGATATTGACATTGCTGGTATTATTAGGGAAAACCTTTTCCGCAGTGCTTGCACTAGATTAGAAAGTCTTCATTCAAAAGAATAGAATGGATCATTAGATTGAAATTGAACTGAATCAATCTAATGACTGTCTCACTAAGTCTAACTAAGACACCAAGTCGGTAGAATACTTACTTACTACTTAATTTTAACTGGAATAGGCTACTATGTTAGAAGGATAATATTATAGCAATATAGCTGTTTATAGCAGTTACCACCGAAGTGCTTTTTTATTTCTTGGTTAACACTTAGTCTTATACTACATGTAGTCGTATATAGTCCTATTTTATAACAGTTTTATATGACATGCCATATATATAATAATTATGCCATATTAAGTGATAGGCTACAACTTGCTTGGCCCGCCAAGTGTCTAAGCATTTTTGTGCGCCCGCAATAGCATGAAGGTTGGACAACGCTGCTCTAGCCACTGCGCATCGACCTTGGACAAGTTGCTCACCCTTAATTGCCTTGCACTAACAGTACGATTCTTCACACCGTGAATGACCTAACGTGCGTCAACAACCATGTAATAATAATAATAATAATAATAATAATAATAATAATAATAATAATAATAATAATACATTACAGTACATTGCATTACATTATTGAGCTTTTCAAATCACCTCTTCCACCGCACATCGCCTGCTCCGCTCCACTGATCGCAAGAATGTTTATGTTCCATTGTTCCTAGATCAAGCTCTGCTCTTACTCAGCGTCGAGCTTTTGCAGTGACTGGACCCTCCCTCTGGAATGCCTTGAACCCATCCATTCGGGCCTCACTCCTTACTCCCTCGCTCTGCCCAATGCAAAAGCTAAATCTCCACTACTTTATCATGCGACTGCAATGTCAGGAGCGCCTTTGAGTAGAAATATAGCGTAAGAGGCGCTATACAAATGCTACATAGGTCTAAGCTTAAATCCTTCCTGTTTCTTAAATCATTTCCGCCATAGCTGTAACAACCTAGCCTCACTGCCCTTCGGATATTGACTATTGCCTGGCTGATCCCACACCTTTCCTATAGCTATTTTAAGAGAGGCTGAGCGCCTAAGAATAAGCAGCTACTGTTGTGCTGCTTTCCAAGGCGCTATAGAAATCCACGAGATTTTACTTTACTTTTTACTTTACTTTACTTTACATTGCATTACATTACAATAAAGCATTAAACTCAATCCTCCAGACCAGGACAAAGGACAACCCTCAAATGCCAGGATAATTAGGACCAAGGTCTTGACTATACTAGTTTAATTGTAATTCAATGCTAAAATGTATAGGTATAGGCCATATTACTAGTACTTAGTATAAAGTAAAGGATTGGA
Source organism: Metaphire vulgaris (assembly GCA_018105865.1). Lineage (NCBI taxonomy): Eukaryota > Metazoa > Annelida > Clitellata > Crassiclitellata > Megascolecidae > Metaphire > Metaphire vulgaris. Next base: position 10,861,592 of record CM030838.1, on the reverse strand, counting down.
ATGCAAAAAGGTAAGAAGCAGCACCACCATTAAAAATGGTAGTGCTGCTTCTTTGTGACCAACGCGACTAATCTTGAAATGTTCGCTACGAGACTAAAGACGCACTTGTTTAACATCTCGTTTAAGTGTAATGTGTAAAGCGCTCTTGATCTTGGCCTGCTGTGACTATAGCGCTATATAAGTTGGCATATTAACTAACTAACTAACTAAATGAATGAACACTAACACCAGGGGAAAAGTGCACTACAAATATTAGAAATAAAACCTAGTAGCTCATAGTTTTGAGAAATTCGTTCTATTCCCAACCCAGAGTTTTCCATAGGTTAGTTTCTGAACCTAAACCCAATCCAACCCACCAACTTCTCAATCTGAAATATTTTTACATCCCTAAAACACCCCCAACACGCCCCCAATCTGAGAGCAACACCCCCTAATTATGATGCAGCTAAGATGCTATTGCTCGCCATAAGGGGAGTAAGGGGACCCCAGAATATATCAACGCCCCTATATTGATAATCCTAGAAATAACCCTGTTCCCAACCCAACCCAAATTAAATTTTTGTCTGCTGACCCAACCCAACCCATCCCGACCCGACGAAAACGTGAAAGTACAATCGCACTTTTACACATTTATATATATTGAAACCGATGTCTGATAAATACCCCAAGTTCAATTTTCTTGTAACCAAAAGTTTTCAATAACATCCCTTCATTTTTCTACATCTTTTCAAGCATTTGTAATCATGTTAATCACATTTTAACAACTACAAAACCTTTCATCCTTAAATAATAGCTAGTTATATGCCTACTGTAAAAAACAGTTAGCAAACACTACTTAGACATAATGCATTAATTCGTTACACAATTGATGAAATCAAATCAGGACCAAGGTCTTGATTATACTTGTTAAATTTATCAAATACCTCGTATCATACAAGTTACCGTTCAACGGTTAGCAAACAAAAATAAATTGGCGTCGAAACGACACACTGCATCATTGAAGGAGTGGAAGAAACGAAGATCTACATGTACACTGTACAGAGACGTGTGGAAAGGCTACTTCTCACACAGATCACAAGTCTAACTGCAGCGGGTGCAAGATATTTATACATACATCCGTACATTGAGACGTAAATCCAGTCTTCGAGTAAGTCACTTATATTTAATCTTATTCCGTCAATTATTGCTAGAAACAATACGCATGTTTGTTGTAGACTACATTGCGGAGGAAATGAGCAAAGAAAAAATCGCCACAGTATATTTCGAAAATGTTACGGTAATTGCAATCGAAATCAACAGATGTTTAGGCCAATAGTTTTTGCTGCTTTCAACTTTCTAAATGAGCCATTGCATGGAATTTGCAATTTTTGTTCGCGATAATGTTATTATTTTTTGCTTACAGTCACAGACAGACGACCAAATTCTGTCAGCACCACGAAGCGTCTTTGGTCTCTAGGAGATGAAAAACTCCCTTTCCCCAATATAGAGAATTCGTCCACTCAACGCGCTTCTTTTTGCCATTTCTCAAATAGCTAACGGGCTATTTAAAAATAAACGCCCCTTAATATTCACTTAGCGCACCAGTTTTAGGTCGAGTATTCAATTACAAAAGCCATTCGGCATGCTTTAATATTAGTCAACGCCTTTTCTATCAGGGCTGTGATGGAGCCGGTCCGGTTCGATTAGGTTCGTCCGAACCGCTTGTTAAAATGACGACTGTATATTGTATAATCGAACCGTCTGTTAGCTTATTAGTCTGATGTACTCGTACGTTCTCCTGAATACGTGTGGAAAACGGTTCGACCCTGTCTAAACCCATAAAATTATGTCAAAAATTTGAACCCCCTCCTACAAGAAGCCGCCCCTTAATTGTGTCAAAAAGCGTAGGCAATTTTTACCCTCCCCTTTTGTCAGCAACTTTCAAACTTTCAATGATCCCATAATAAAATTATGTCAACAACTTTGAACCCCCTCTCCTACAAGCTAAGTATATTTTTTACGGCTGGCTTTTATGTTAAATTAGAATTAAAACTTAAAACTTAGCATGATTTAAAGTGGCTTAGAAGGCATTACTGCCTGTGTGAAAGCCACTAGGGGCACTGACGGGGCTTGAACCCGCTCTGTCAACCTGACGCTCCAGCGCGTAACCCACTCTGCCATCTTCCGCCCCCTTGGAATTAACATTAGAATTATGAAAATTATTTTTTTATTTACTAAATTTATTGTAAAAAGAAATTTGTTGACGTCAATTAATCTTGACATCCTCCCCTGTCAACAGGTGTCAAACATATTCAAACCTCTATTTTGTTGACGTAATTAATGGACAACCCTTAAAATTAATTCGAAGCGGTATAAACAGGATCAACGGGCAAAGAAGAAAACATTAGCTTTATTTGTGAAACTAACTAAACCTACAGTAGTTTAATGGAAGTATCTGAAAGCGATAGACTGCAAGAAGCCAGAGGACCCAGAACGACTTTGCTCTCTCCGCCTCCCATGCGTAATGCACTCTAAGCGGTGGTCTTTTGGCCCAACAAAATTCAACTGAACGTGATGGCATGAGAATTTATCACGGATCATAATAAACTTAGCAACTACTGTATTTACTCTCGCGAAAACGTTGAGAGTGACTGGCCAACGAAGCAATAGACCGCCTATGATTATTATACCGGAATTTATCGGTGGTTTACGTACTCCACTCTGAAATCACTAGGAGTTGAAAAGAGGAAAATCATGAATCGAAATAGCGAGCACGATATTTAGAAATAACTTAGGTCGATTTGACGAATTTAAGTGAAAAAAGACGTCAAATGAATATTGGCTTATAACAGATTATATATATATATATATATATATATACGCATAACGTCGTATATACCTAATATGTGTGAGTGTGTGTGCATGGGTGCGTCAGAAGTTAAAATACTCAAGTTTTTCATGACAAGATACATGTATGTCTTAAGATTTGAGATCCATTTATTCCAGCATTCATCGCCAACACGCCTCTTACACCAGCCGTCTCATATCCAGCACGTCTCTCCAACCAAGAGACGCACTGTTTAACCATTTATAGGCCTACCATTTCATACCACAATCTCTTTAGTAGCCTCTGAGCCGCAGGTACCCAATCCAATCACGTTCAGAAGTAGGTCTACCGTGATAAGTGTGTTTCAAGGCTCCGAAATGGACGCGCGGTAAAGAATTCGCGGAAATACTGGAGCCGTTGAGACGTCCCATGTCTATCATGTCACTTGGGTCGTCGGTCGGAACAAACGGAAATCTAACAGCGGAAATTGTCGTCGTCAAGTCGTTCGATGAATTGAAAGCAACAGAGAACGTAAGGGAACTTTCAGATTTACATTTTAACAACTGCTTCTAATTTTACGATTAGAAACCGAACAGATAGCGATCGATTATGTTTCTAGCGAATGTAATATTAATGCTGTTGAAGGACGTTGTGGGGTGGGGGAGGGGGGTACTGAATAATCCGGAAATAAATCTTTTTAAAGACTTTTACTGCAAGTTAGCCTGTATACTATACAATTGCTGTAGAAATTTGTGTACTAAATTAGAAATTTTTAAGAAAAAGCCCACTTTCTGGCAATTTGTAACACGTTTGTTACAGTTTATAATTATTTTAAGTTTATAAATATTATTTTCAATATATTGCAAACTTTTGTCCTGGGATAAAGTACGCTGGTAGGGGGTACTTCGTTCTCTTATAGGCCTACTTGTTTCAGTGGTACGTAATCATAAAAAGGTTGAGAACCACTGGACTAGTCAAATAATTATTGTCCACGATGCAAGCCTTTCTAAAACAAAATGTCCATACAAAATACCCATTTATATATTTGTTTACAGAGAAGAAAAGAAGATATCGTTCCAAAATTATCAGCCTGCAATTTTAGAAATTAAGTTTAATAAAAGTTTTAGAACCATGTCAAGTTGTCAACAGGATCGCATTAGAATAATCGGATGAGGTTTCGGTCAGACTGTTTGCACAAACAATATTCTAGTCTTAGTTCTCGTCTTTTGGGCTTAATTTCCCTTTAACTTTTTAGACGGGATAGGCAGGTTCGACATACAAGACTAGAAGTTTCGATGCTAGCAATGGCGATAATAAAAATTAATTTCATCATTGTTTACCGGTTTCTTTGGTGCAGGTTACAGGAAAGATTGTTGTTTACAACCAAGCATGGCAAGGCTATGGGACCTCCAATGCGTACAGAACTGATGGGGCATCAGAAGCCGCACTGAAGGGTGCAGTTGGGGCCCTCGTCAGAAGCATAACTGACTTTTCAATTTACAGTCCCCACACTGGACAACAGGTAAAATTCACATCATTTTCAGTGTGTTTAGGTTTACGATGTTCAATCTGCATTAAACAAAGCTCGGGTCTCATCTGTCAGTTCCATCTCTAACCAGGACTACAGAAGGACACTTAATTATAGTTTGATTTCAAAACCGCATATTTCACTATAATTTCAAACATTATAAAATGCCTGGATGATTTAATTCGCTGCCCTAGATTGATCGGAAAGTCCAATTATGGAATTATAATGTCTTTCATTTCAAAGACCACTGTGCGGCGTTAAAATTAACGTTTATGCTAAGAAAGTGCAAATATGAATGCCTGTAGCGTCAGTTAGAAAAACAAAGCACGAAAAACTGAGGAAGATCAATGGAATGTACGGCATGGAGTGTAGCAACGTATGTATGTGAAAGCCGGACCATAAAAAGAAAATAAGTCAAAGACTAGCTGCCTTCGAAATGTTTTCTCTCAGAACAATGCAAAGAATATCATGGACAGAAAAACAAACAAACGAAGAAGTCATGAAGAGAACCAATACCAAACGAAAGTTCTTTCACATCTGCCAAATACGCAAATTGTCTTATTTTGGTCACATGCAAAGAAACACCAAATATAATCTACAACAAACAATTCAACAAGGTATCATGGCAGGAAAAAGAAAAAAGAGATCGGCCAAACAGACTATGAGGGGACGATATAGAAGAATGGACTGGAATGGCTATAACAACAGCAACAAAAGCATCAAAAGAAAGAACTACCTGGAAATGCCTGATTCATGACGTCAACTTATCTTCAACTACTGAAAGAAAGAGGAAATGATGATGATGATGATGATGATGATGATGATGATGATGATGATGATGATGATGATGATGATGATGATGATGATGATGATGATGATGATGATGATGATGATGATGATGATGATGTCAGTTAGCCGTACACTGTAACTGTTATTCGTAGTTCGTACGGCGATAGCGTAGGGTCTATCAATGCCGACGTTATTTTGTGAGCGGCCCCAGCATACGATTGCTTTCTAAAACATATTTAAACGCCTAAAAATAAGAAGCTGCTAGGTTACCTTCGAAACTGCTATATAAAATCTAAGCGATTTTACTTACTTACTAAGAAGGTAATGATCTGACTCAGTGACACGTATTTACGCGGCATCGCAGTCCTCATTCAAAATTGACACATGACCGAGACGGAATGAGATAGAGAAAAAGGACGAAACCTCTAACTGGCCAGTCCAATAAAGTATATTAACCCCTTAACCGGGTGCGACGGCTGAGAGCCGTCCAGTTTACATTGAGTTACAGATTTATTCCCCAGTTAAGGGGTTAACTCGGCATAGGAGTAAACCTCTCCAGGATCAAGCCCCCGCCCTATTTTTTGATAGGTTACCTGTTTCCATAGAGAAGATGAAGGAGTAGCGGTTGGGCTTCCCACTTTTAAATCCAAATTTGCGCCAGTGTAACTTGGCAGTAAATGTACAATCGTGAAACGCAGGCTCTAGTGCGAAGCGATTCAAAATTGGGTTTTCTATAGTGCTTCACAGGAGTGACACGAGGAATCAGCACAGTGTTTAAGCTAGACTCCTGGACTCCGGGGGAAACTGAAAAAGTCCATGTAGTGTGCCAAAATTTCCGGAAGGAATTTGAAATTTCCGGGGAGAAAGGGCGATTTTCCACCCGGAAACGGCCTATAGATTAAACACTGAATCAGCAGCGGCGAACTGACGCCTGCTTAAATCAAAGCGTTCTATAGATGGACTGTAGGGCGTAAAAAGTGGAATCTCTTTTCTAATTGAAATTTCCGACTGATTAGATCGAAATGAATTATTCATTATTGTAGGATTATTACGTAAATGTTACGAAGATTCCGGTCGCCTGCATAACCGTAGAGGACGCAGAAATGCTGCAACGATATCAGGATCGAAGTAAATATTCTAGTTTTAATATTATAATTTTAGAATATGCAGATGCAGTTGAACTTCGTTATAACAGACTCAGTTATAGTACGTTACTCAGCTATAACGTACCCTAATGCACGGCCCGTGCGGTGCCCTACCGTACTTGATTATATTGAATATAGCGTTCCTCAGACATAATGGACAAAATTTTACAGACCGGCTAAGTATGTTACAACGAAGTTTTACTGTAGTTTGCTATAGGGTGACTGTAAACAAAACCAGTAGGGCTATATACAATACATAGAATATGTAATTGGCTATAACGGCCTGCTACTTATGAGCGTTCATTCCTTGCACAAGTTTTTGCAGAAGTCTTTAAAAATAGAAAAGTTTCTTACTTGCTTCTTGTTAACAGATGTACCTGTTATTGTGTCGATGAACACTGAGCCCGTAAATCATGGAGAAGTAATTACTAGAAATCTTGTGGCAGAGATACCAGGAAGCGATCATCCCGACGAGGTTCCTTCAATCAATCAATCAATCAATCAATCATCCTCTATCATAGACTACTTTAGTGTCATAATATTATGTATGCATCTATAGTATCAATCTGCGGTCGCCTCAGAGTAAAGTCGTACTAAGAAATCCGTGGCAGATTTGATGGACAATGTGTACTTTAGAACTCGACGTAGAGAAAGCTCGCGAGTCTCAAGACCTGTTTAACTAATCCAAGTCCAGGCGCACACTCATATAGGCTAGTTAGTTATTGCTGCTACTCCAAATGTCGCTTTCTAAAGAAAAAGAAGGAAGTGGCTACTGTCGCTGTGACAATGTCTCAGACAGTTTGGCTTTGAGTACGAGAAGGTCTTTAGTTATGCGCTAGCTGACAGATGTGGAGCGCTTATAAGACAGTCAATGTAGAGTAAGACTTTGGCCTAAATAAACGCGAAAATGTTAACCAACGTGATGATTATAATAGCCTAAGTTATCTCAAAAATAGCAGGGTGCTGCACATTTTGAAACGTGTTCGCCTAGAGCTTAATAAACATATCTGGCTACGATCCATTTGGCTGTTGGACTTAATTAATAAGTAATTTTTGCCGAGACGATATGCATTCAGTGGTTAGGGACTGTCCATTAATTACGTCAACAATTTATGAGGGAGGGGGTTTGGAAAAGTTTGACAGTTGTTGACAGGGGAGAGGGGTCAAGAGAATTTGACGTCAACAATTTCACTTTTTAAAATAATCAAAAATAGGAAATTTCATAGAATACTACTTATTACATTAGAAAAAAGCATTAGAAAAAAGCTAATCACCACCACATTTTGACACTCGATGAGGAAAAAAGGGGAAAATGATCATCACCACAAAAATAATAACCTTGTTATTGGGACCTGTCATTGATCTTGGGGGGGTCAAGAGTTGTTGACGTAATTATGGGGGGAAGTGAAAGTTGACAGTTGTTGACAAGGGGAGGGGGTCCAAAATTGCCCAAAATTGTTGACATAATTAATGGACAGCCCCTTACGTAAAGTTTGAAATTTTGCTGTTGTGTTATAACAGCCTATGCTGTCATTGTGAAGCTGCTCTGACTTAGAGGCTCTGCTGTAGTAATGTCCAAATCGAGGTTTCTTTTAGGTGGTTATTTTTGGTGGACATATTGATGCCTGGGACGTCGGAACAGGGTCTATGGACGACGGAGGCGGTGTCATGATATCATGGCAGGTATTTAAAAATTCCCAATTTTCTAAAAGTTTTTAAAACCTCAGTTATTTTGCCTTCTTTTTGTGAAACCCAGTGGCGGTTCCAGGGTTTCTTGGTGGGGGATTATGGGGATCAAATGAATTCACAGGAAGTTGGCGGGGGATGAAAAGAGAGGGATAAATCAGTAAAATTTGCCGAAAAAGAAAAAGTCTGACAAGCAAAAAAGGTTTCCCGAATTTTACTAGGCTTTTACCCGAAAAACAGGCTGACAAGCAAAAAAGGTCACCCCGCAGTTTTTTCCTGTCATTTTACTTGACTTTTACCCAAAAACAAAAAACAGTTTGACAAGGAAAAAAGTCCGGTGAGGGTGCATCTCCACTCATCCCCCATGTGGAACCGCCACTGGTGAGACCTGATTAAAATGATTTCACTATTTCAGTCTAATAAAAAATTATAATAATAACAATAATGATCTTCTTCTTTATGTGTCGTCCTTTATCAGAGGGTTGACAGTCATTTTCCTCCATTTCTCAGATGTAGTCACAATATCTGAAATTCTACTAAAATCTCTTATTTATATATAGGAGCAGCGCTGCTTAGTACTGCTTACTGTATTAATGTGGTCATCATATGAAATTCTTTTTACAAAAATAGACCTACACGAAGACTAAGAACAGAAAAGGCTTTTGATTTAGTAAAGTGTAGCCTAATAGAATTGTTCAGATATGGTATCGTAGTTTTTGTTGAGTTGGTATCTTGTTGAGCCGGTTCCGATTGAAAGAAATTTAGTTTTAGACGAGTTGAAAGTTCGTTAAATAATTATTGCACATCCAGGAATGAATTTTTAGACAGGCAGATACGTTATCAAGCGATGATAAAATAATGAGGTTGTGTGATGGAGAAGAATTGCGAGGTCTACTGTGTCAAAGGCGGCCGATAAATCTAGAATAATGAGATTTACAGTGAGTTTCGGCGCTCACTGAACTAAACCACCTAAACATAATTTTAAAGGTACTACTCTATTTACATTTTCCAGTGTGACTACTGATTATTTCCGTTGGATGCAATACATTTTAGGCTTTATCGGTGATCAAAAAGTTGGGTCTGGTTCCAAAAAGAACTCTGCGAGTCGTGCTTTGGACGTGCGAGGTTAGTTTAATGACGCTTTACTAGTTGGTGAATCAATATATTCAGTTTTCCTACATGTTTCATACAATGTTCTTACATTACACGCTCTGCTAGAGACATGTCTCTATAATTGAAAAGGCGATAATGAATAAGTCATTTAAATTATTATCAACCATTGATTGTTGATTAATGAACTACAATAAAAAAATTACCTCATGCAGAGATTGCAATCAGAGCATTCAACACAATTGTTGTTTAGATGTTAGATTTGATTTTGGTATTGTGTTTCGCCAGTAATAATGAGAACGACAGTAGACTGAATGCTCAGACTTTTTTTCTATATCAGGAGTTTGGTCTCATCGGAGGAGAGGCTTACTACAATGCCCATAAGGTAACTCTGACGAATGACATTTCTAATCTTCAATTTTCATTCAGATAGAAATCAACAATTGTACCTTTTAACTTCTGCACTGTCATGACATAAGTTAGTTACTCAATACGCATATACTTCCTGGCCCATGACCAATCAAATTTTTATGACTGCGGGTGCAGTTATCCAGTTTATCCAGCGCATTAAATTTCAAGGCCACGTTCACTGACAAAGAAATATTGTACTGCAATGGAAACAGCCAAAAGGTCACAGCTGCAAATATGTACCTCAATGGGGGCAGCCAAAAGGTCACAGCTGCAAATAATTGTTCACACAGAGGGTGGGACCGTGGGACCAAGGAAGAAAATTATCAGTGCAAGAAATGTAGACAAATAATTGATGTCTGTTGATGTCTGGACAAATGGTTTTCAAACTGGGGTCCGCGGTCCTATAGAGGATCGCCAGGCGGTTTCAGGGGAAACCGTAAAGAGATTACTTTCTCAAGAAATCTCACCAATACCTCAGAACAGAAAACACACTGGTGGCTCTATAGGAGTGCTGATTCCATTTGAATTTTAATATGATGGTTAATATTAGCAATTTTCTGATTAATAATTGGTGTCAAAACAAGTAGTTTATGTTTTATGTGTTAATTAGGGTTAATTTAAAATTGCAAATTTTATAAGGTCCGCGAGTCATTATAAACATTTCTAAGGGATTGCCGCTCAAGAAATCCTAAAAAGTTCGAGAACCGTTGGTCTGGACGAAGAGACAGTAACAGTTGAAACAATAAACGGATCCAAAAGTTATCTGGGACAGCTAGGCTATTAAATGTTGACTTATTATTACACTCTTGAATGGTAGGGTAGCAATGTTCTTATGCTCGATCAATAATACTCAACATTACTGTTGACATCGTTTAACAGCATTGAAACACAATCACGATAGATATTTAATTCTTCAGGATCCCTGGGTGATGAGTCACAAGGTTTATGGCCCTATGGATCGAGGGTTCGGTGGGTCTCATGTGTCATCGGTTATTTTGAGCGATCCATCGTCATATCACACCTGTGCTGTCGTAACATGATCAACGGCTCTTTGAAAGAAGGCTGCCTCCCTGACTCCCAAAACAGAGCTATTGGGCTGCCTGTCATCAGAGAAACCGCCTGACCTTGACGCTAGGGAGTCTCTCAACTTCCGACCCATTCCCAAACTTTCTTTACTCCCAAAATCCACTTAAAGGCTTATCTTATCACAAATGCTACACTACCTGAACACTGAAAACCTTCTTCCTTCTACTCAATCTGGTTTAAGGCGGTTTCACTCAACTGAAACGACTCTCCTTAGAATTTTTTCTGATGTTTACTCTGCCACTGACCTGTCTGAGCTTACATTGCTGGCCTGTTTTGATGTCTCAAGTGCCTTCGATACGGTTGATCATGTCATATTGCTGAAACGTCTAAAACTCTCATTTGGGATTTCTGATCAAGCCCTTCTGAACTCACTCAATCAGTAAACAATGTAATTCCAACTCTTCGGGATTGGATGTTCTCTAATAGACTTCGACTGAACCTTGATAAAGCTCAACTTATCTGGCTTGACGCTAAACACCTGCACAATAAAATTAACTATGACTCACTGAACTTTCCTAATATTTCTTTTCCAAATTGTATCAAGAATCTTGGTATTTACTTTGACAGTAACTTGACCTTGAAAGAACATTTTGCTGGACTCTCTAGAGCAGGGGTGCACAACCTTTTTAGGCCGAGGGCCAAATTTAACATTCCCTGAGTACTCGCGGGCCAGAATTTCGAAAATGCATGTTTTATATAAAATATATTGTATATATATATATATATATATAACCATAATATTTATATAAATCAGCAAATCAAGCAAAATTAACTTTAATAAATGCTATATTGAACTACCGGTAATGCTTCATAAAACACCAGTTTTTTTTACAGTACTTACTACCTTCTATAACACAAACAGTAATTCCTCAGTCTGCACAATCTAATTCTGCCCGCACATAAACTAAGAGCTGTGCAGTATCAGTGTTATCTGTGCTCTCATTCAAAGCTGCTGAAAAATATGTGCACCTAGCTAATCTGCCAATCAACTGCTCAGTAACGTCTGTTGCGAGGTCATCAACTCGGCGTTGAATTGTCATTCTTGACAAAGGAACTTTACTGAAAACACTGGCGTTTTCTGGGCAAATTCCAGTGCAGATGCTTAGGAGTCAATCTCTAACAAAATCTCCGTCTGCGAAAGGCCGTGATGACCTTGCAATTAGCTGGGCAACTTTGCAGCTGGCCCGTGTAAAACACTTTTATTCTTGAGACTTCCTTGTGAAAAAACTCTTTTCGGTTGACAGTCTTCTTTAACAGTTAAATTTTCTGTTCCCGCAACTCACCCTGCAGTTCATCATAAGCAGCGGCATGTTTCGTTTCGTGGTGTCATCGGCAGTTATACTCTTTCATAACGCTAAGTGACTCACGGCAAATTAAACACACCGATTTAACCCATTAAACGTGTCCATAAAATACAGACGTGTCCATTCCTCACTGAAATGTCGCTGTTCTGCCTCAGTCTTACGTTTTTTAAAGTTTCGAATCTAGATATTCTAGACTTACTGCAGAGACAATTTAAATGTATAAAGCACGTTATCGAAGTAGTTTATTATCGCCCGTCTCTGTGTCACGTTGTTATAGGTCGCACATTTGTAAGTAGCCCAACATATATGAATAGGTCAGTCAGCAGATACCTAATTTCTATACCAAAATTACTGTTCTCGGGCCAGTTTTCTGTTATTCGAAATTGTACCGCGGGCCGGACAGAACCCTTTGGCGGGCCGGTTTTCTGTGTTGCTCGAAATTGTCCCGCGGGCCAGAAAAAACCCTTCGGCGGGCCGGATTTGGCCCGCGGGCCAGTGGTTGTGCACCCCTGCTCTAGAGTCTAGACCCTGTTTTTACCAACTAGGCAAATTCGTTCTTCACTTTCTTTGTCTGCAGGCTGCAGCCAAATCTCTGGTTCATACCTTTACTGCTAGCAGGTTAGACTATTGCAATTCTCCTTGTCTTGGTGTTGCCCAAAAGCCTGCTCTCCACTCTGTAATCTGTCCTAAAAGCTGCGGCTCGTCTTGTGGCTAAGGCTTCTCGCTACTCTGGCGTCTTAGATTTAATGCTTAACATCCTACATTGGCTTCCAATTTCTGACCGCATTAGATTCAAACAAGTAATTATTGTTTCTGCAGCACTTCTAGGTCAGGCCCCGTCTTATATTATTGAGCTTTTCAAATCACCCTCTTTCACTGCACATCGCCAGCTCAGTTCCACTGATCGGAAGAATGTTTATGTTCCATTGTTCCTAGATCACGCTCTGCTCTTACTCAGCGTCGAGCTTTTGCAGTGACTGGACCATCCCTCTGGAATGCCTTGAACCCACCAATTCGGGCCTCACTTCCTACTCCCTCGTTCTGTTCAATGCAAAAGCTAAAGTCCCACTACTTTATCATGCGACTCCAATGGCAGGAGCGCCTCTGAGTATAAATATAAGAGGCGCTATACAAATTGGGGCGGTAAGTTAGCAGAGTGGTAACAGCGTTTGATGTTGGTGCAGGAGGTCGCGGGTTCGCGTCCCGGAGGAGCCCTAAGGTCGACTCAGCCTATTTGCGCTAGAGGGGCGTGTTATAAATGAGGAGCAGCCCTAAAAATGCTGCGACAAGTCAAATAGGTACGCTACGCGATGCACTAGCCCCGTGTCCGTGGCCTTGCACACGCCTGGCTGAGGGCTACTAGAAACGGAGATCAGCGCCGCCCTATGAGCCTGTGGCTCGGGAAAGACTTTGACTTTGACTGACTATACAAATGCATTACATTACATTACAAAATCTCTAATAGGCCCTACTGAATCTTTCCTCCTCTCACTGTAAATAGACAGTGTAACTGTGTAAGAGCAACCGTGTATGTTAATTCAAGTATGTTATCAATAGGTCTACCGGGCATGTTGAACATTTGCCTGAAAATGTGTACTAAAATTTCATTTTCATAACACGCAGATTGTTACTGTAGAATGAGTCAGATAAGGTTTCGCTCATAATGGAATCTGATCACGGCGTTTTCAACCCGTACGGTTTGCACTTCAATGGTAAATAGTTCTGAATATAATTGAACTTTTGTGAATAACATCATCATCAACAGTTAACTTTTGTTATGAAGAGTTTGTTTCCTTTGATGGAGAAGAAGCCATCGAAGCTTTACGCAGTACATTAAAATTCTTCAACAATTAGGCTCCAACCACTTAGAAAGAGGACGTAAGCTGGATCCTCAGTAGCTGCAACAACTTCCATCTGCACCTCTTCAGTCTAGTCCTGCAACGTTCTCACTTCCGGCATACCGGAGCGTCTGATCAGACATAAGAACGATCTCCTTTCAGTAGCTCATTTGAGCGAACCTGGAATAGGCCTTTGCAAATTGGATTGGCTATAACTGTAAAACATAATATTGGTGGCAGATAATGAGCTACTGCCATGCAGCTGAATCTACATGTGCTCCCATGTCCACGCAAAATCTCCGAATTGAAGTTTGATAGGGGCCGTCCATAAAGTACGTCGGTCTATTTTTTAGTTTTTACCTCAACTCCCTGGTCAAAGTTCGGACCCCCTTAAAACGTCGTCCATAATTAATTGCGTCACGCAGAATTTCTGTTTAAAATATTCGAGTTTCTTGTTCAATTTTCAGCAGCGTAACAGAGATATTCAACTTCTGGCAATGATAACGAATATTTCAGGTTTTATATGTACGAAAAGCGTGCAGGGACATAATTTGGGGGAGGGCAGGGGGGCCGTTGCCCCCCCCTGATTTTTAGGGGAAAATTTTTTTCGCCAACGCCGTTTGTGTTATTTAGTTTTTACATGTGAATTGGCTGGCTAAATAGGTAAAAAGACACTGAAAAACAAAAAGGTCATCAGCCCCTAAAGGAGGGTGTGATGTCGAGTAATCTGAAGTACCTAATCGTAAAAAAAGTACCAGAAGCAAAACAAAGGTCGCCAACTTTTTCGCAAACTTGTAAGGTCGAAAGTGTCTTGCCCCCCTGAAAAACAGTGAAATGACGTATCTGAAAGCGTGACGTCACGTGTGAACTTTACCTCTCTCCCGCTGTCACAAACTGTGACACTTTCCTATACCCTCCCCGAGCGTAACGTACTTTATGAACGGCCACTAGTCTGTACTGTTAAACCCCAAATTAGCAGTTTCTCGTGAACTTTAGTTTATCAGAGATTTCGAAACTTATTTCTATGATCAGAATCATATCTAAAGGGCAAACAAGAATTTGGAAGGAAACAAAATCTTTGTTGACGAGTGCTATTGTAGAAATATTTGCAATATCAAGAGACTGAGTAATGTGTACAAGAGTAATGTGTTCACGCAGCCCACCTGTGGACGAGTCACCACAATAATCTGAACGTTACTTACTTACTTACTTACTTAGACTCGAAGCAAAAATTGCTAATTTGCTCTGCTTGAAGAACGCTTACGAACTCTAATGCTGCGCGATTTTGATTTCTTGCTGTAATATTCAGCTTAATATCGACTTCGACTTCCATTAATTGCAGGAAGTGGACTGGCAAGGGCGATAATGGAGGAGATCCTTAAGGACTTAAACGATATCAATACAACCAGAGTCTTAGAAGGTGGCGGGGACAGTTCTGACACAGGGTGGTGGGTTGACGAAAAGAAAGTTCCGGGAGTGGAGCTGTACAGCGCCAACGAAAATTACTTCTACTTTCATCACAGCAATGGTAAGTGCATCGGAAATGGCTTTGAATGTCGTTCTTGCTTGTATATAATTAGGCCTATGTAAAATACATTTGCTATGATTCCTATGTTGTGGACACCCACATCAATGTCGTAGCCAGAATTTTATTTTCAAGTCGTTTACTTGTACATGCATATAGTGTATGAGCAATCGAACAAGCGACTAAAGATAAGAAACTTTTATATTTGTACAAAAGACCACTCAATCTAGGATATGAGTCATTTTCATATTTTGACAAAGGCACATTTTCTCGCCTTTGACGGACAATCTCGTTCGTATTTATAAATATCTAAGGTGAAGTTACGGTAAAGGGAGAGGTACATATTTTCAAAACACGGAGGACTGCAAGGTCAGCGTCCTGCCACCACTCCACAGCGCTCGCTTAAGTAATACAATAAGCCTAATAATATATGTATTGCTGATTGTAACTGTACAGGAGATCACAGATGTAAAAAACGTTGGAAAAATAATTTTTAAAAACGTAGAAAACGTTACAGAAATTAAAAAACGGTTAAAAACGTTGAATAAAAAGCGTTACCGACGTTTTTCTGTGACATACCCACCCACGGGGAATCAAAATTAATCATAGGTGGCACAAAATGTGAAATGAAATAAACAGCAATAATACGCTGACTACTAACACAGTGTAACTATGTTGATAAAATTGTAATTAAACACTCGCACAACAATGACAGCATAAAAACAATATTTATTTATTTATTTCTCAATAATGCTCACTCTATAGTGTATTAGGTAGGCCTAAATGCCGTGCGTAGCTTCACGCGTCCAGTCACAGTCCGGTATCTAGTAGGCATTTGGAGCAGGTGACACGTCCAAATGAAAGCGGCAATTTGAGGTGCATGAGGACCATCTGAGCCTATTATCCAGGTGCTCAATAATTGCCCATATACCTCCTCGCCCTGCGGGGAAATAAGACGAACAATGACCCGTCTAGTGCTTCAGAAACAATGTAACGAATGCAATGTAGACAATGCAGCGCTTTTGAAAAGGAAAAGTGTCAATAAATATAGCGCCAACAAGAAGGCTAATTTTTGTAGCTGGTTTAGGAAAATCTGTGTTTGTATTTTGCCAACGTTTTATATAATAAAAAACGTTGGCAAAAATAAAAACATTAAAAACGAAGAAAACGTTGGGAAATAAAAAAAACGTAAAAAACGCGTTTATTACATCTATGCAGGAGATACGATGACCGTCCTGGACAAGGATCAACTTGACCGTGCGACGATTCTCTGGGCCACGGCCGCGTATGCAGTGGCCAACCTAGACGGGCTGCTTCCCAGAGACGGAGACTACCCGACAACGTCGGCATCCACCAGACTGTCGGTTTCTAACGCGGTTACAGCGACGGTCATACTGATCACCTATCAACTGATGAGGCGCCAACGGTAGACTTCAGATGTGCTATAGCAGCAGAACATCTTGTGATTCTGCTAATTTATTAATCACAGCGACTACTTCCAATCATTAGTTGGCTTCCAATAGTTGCAATAGTGTCTCGTGTAAGTTTCGAATGATAACGGTTGCCTCGGTGTTCGTGTGGTATGAAGATATTGCTGCGGTTGGTTATAGAGAATTGTCTGCAGCAGAACAAATAACGAATTACTTCAAATGTCCAGCAATGGAAGCAAACTTCAAATGTCCAGCAATAGAAGGCTTTGCTAATTTGTTTCATATTCACAGCGGTAGCTTACCGTATACTGATGATTTTATTTTAAAAACATTTATTGGATATCTGATGCATGCAAGCGAACCGAAAAAACGAAGATTAAAATGGAAATAAATAAATAATAATAATAATTATTATTATGCATTTTTATAGCACCATCTATAATACTCTGTAGGTATCAATCGATGGCACTTCAAGTTCATCAGCAAAAAACCAGATCATTCCAGGAATCAATCAGTGAGATGGGTTTAAGTCTACAGTATAGATTAAAAAATACTAAATTCTTTGGAAGATCTGACAGCCGAGGGAAGCGAGTTCCGTGTTTTTGGGCAAGAAATAGAGAAAGCTCTCTTACCAATTTCAGTGTTGGCTCTACAGTGTAGGTACATTTGACAGTGAACTAGCGAATCTTCTTGAATGAGAATGTTTTGAATGGTCGATCAGAAATATCAAAGCACTATTTGATCCAGCAAAGAATTATGTCCACAGCCATGATATGTTGCTGCTGGATGGCAACAACGTGCGTTGGATGCTAAATACGATATGTGTGCCTTTTTTTTACATCAGTCCATGTCCAGTATCAGCTCTCCGTCTTTGTTTCAGCCTAAAGCTGACCTGTGCTAGGAGGTTGGCAACATAAATAAACGATTAAAATATCTATCTCAGACATTGACTTGGGTCCATTGTTAAAACCTAACCCAGCCTGACCTGTTCTAGGAGGTAGTCGACCTTCATAAATAAATGATTAAGATATTTAGATATCTATCTTACTGACAGGTAGCGCCGACCATCGGCAGTTCTTTGCGCAAATCAACTGATTTGTTGGACTTAACGTTTGCTATGTTTCGGGGCGTTTTTCTTCGTCTGCCTGTTGTTTATGACTACAAATTTAATGAAGTTGGCGGCCATATACCCGCAGGGCGCGATTTATATAGGGGGAAGTGGGGAATTTTCCTCCCCACTGCTCAACTACATCCCCCCACTAAGGTGGCTACTGACATCTCAGCCAGGGAAGTCAATCTTCCCCACCACTGTGACGGGAAATGCATTCACCATCAGCAGAGAGAGAGAAAACTTTTTCGTCGCTTCGCGCCGAGCATGTAAAAATACGAAACTTGATGTTCGGTGGTAACTGGGGAGAGATTTATCTTAATCTTTGACAAATTTACCTGTGCTGCTGATTAAGCCATTTATACTTCATCATGACCAGACAATAAAATTGACAAATCATTATTTGGTGACAGAGCAATAGTTTACCTAGCAGAACTGTGCAAAGTAGATCCGCCACTAGCCTCGGATCAGTTTTAGCAGTTAGCAGTACAAGAAGAACAACGCGAAAGTAATCGGCAATGTGCTTGCTCAGTACTCAGTAGAATTCAAATTCTGCATATCTCGTCGGCTGAATGAGAACGGGGCTTCTCGTGCATGAATATAAATGATACACCAGTTAGAAATCAACTCAGCATTCATACACTTTCATCTCTTTGTTTTCGTGAAGAACTGAAGGTGAATGGGTCACCACCAACACTGTTCAATCCTGCCAGTTATGTCTAAAAATGGGTATGCGATGGGCGACATGCTGCCACTGATGCACCAACTGGCAAAAACTGACAAGAAATCTGCCTCAATTCCTGTCTGCTCTGCACTAATGTTAAATGATAGTTGCTTGAATTTAGTTGCAGATTTTCAATTACTGCAACTTGCAGGTTGCGCTATTAAATTTATGGTTTAAATAAATGGCGTGTGACAATTTATACAAATACTATTGACAATTTGAGCAAAGTAATGTGCATTAAACCATGCATTTTCCATGTTCCCCCTATTGCTCGTTATGTTCCTCCCCCCACTGATCGCCATGTTCCCCCTGATGTTCCCCCACTGCTCCGGGTCACAAATCGCACTCTGCATACCTGTATACATGTAGTAGGACAATTATGTGCAAGTTTTTTGCACGTACACAAACACTATAGGTATATATCTGCATTTAAATGTATGTATGACTTTATGTGTCAGCGTCTGCGCTTCACGATTAGGACTTTTCGCACACCAAAAATCACATAAACCTACATAGACCCAGGATCCGTCGAGTCGACGGCCTAGTCCAGCGGTTCTCAATCTGTGGGTCGCGACCCCTTTGGGGTCGATTGACGATTTGCCAGGGGTCGCCTGATAGACCATTGCAAATATGGAGTTGCCTCTTTTCGGATGTGCAAAACTTCTAATTGTACAAGATTTCCACATTGGTAGTTACTAGTTTTTTTTTAAAAACTGTGATTGTCATTCAAGGATAGACATTGCAGACAATTGAATCAGAATGATTCCAAATATTTTAATTGTCGTAGCATTATTATTTGTAACACTTTACATAATGAAAAAATAATTTTACGGTTGGGGGTCGCCACATCGTAAGAAATTATTTAAAAGGGTCGCGGCACTATAAAGGTTGAGAACCGCCGGCCTAGTCCATCGTCATGTGAATTGTGAGTGTTACATCTGTGGCATGTGTGTGTGTGAAAAAATAAATTTTGTGATTGTGATAGTAAAGTTCTGTGTATTCTCAGAATCGTAACTTAAGCAAAATTCAAGCCTAACCTTCGGAACATTCG
The DNA here is from genome assembly GCA_018105865.1 of Metaphire vulgaris. NCBI lineage: Eukaryota > Metazoa > Annelida > Clitellata > Crassiclitellata > Megascolecidae > Metaphire > Metaphire vulgaris. Next base: position 10,842,051 of record CM030838.1, on the reverse strand, counting down.
CGCTGTCGTCGAGATTAACACTAGATTTGCAACAAATAATATTCTCAATTAGATGCTCCCTTGTGCGGGGGCGCAGGTCAAAAGGTCGCTTCGTTCAGCGGTCTTTATGACGTCATCGATGATGGTCTAGCAAAGACGAGAGTACAGGTAGACGGCGATTTAGTCTACCGACTTAGACAAGCAGACGGCTATTTCTGCTACACTCGACCCTGAAGGCAGCCGCAGATTATGTAATTTGGCTCTTCCTGGAAAAAAACTTCCTTCCGTTTATTGACTTTATTCACATCAAAGTAATCATCAGCTTGGATGTTATGGCCAGCTAGTGCTTCGATGTACTGCTGCTAGTAATCATATGGTGAATTAATATGCCATATGCCATGGTCTATGCTCGCGTCTGGTTTTATTAGCGATGTTTATTAATGCTTGTGGCTGTAATTAGACATAATTATCAGAATATTTAATTTACCCAGGATTTGAGACACGTTTAAGACAACATTATTCAGTATGCGATGCATATGTTGATATTTAATAACAAGGTCGAAGACGTTTGAACATTTGATCTTCGGTCTCTCGGAGACGCGTAATCATTGCGCGATTTGTAGGGGGAAGGGGGATTCCCCCTCCACTGCCCAACTGCATCCCCCTACTGGTACATCCCGCCACCACTACATCCCCCACTGCTACACTTCCCCAACAACTACAACCCCACCAAGCTCGACATATCCCCCCGACTACTCCAGGTCACAAATCGCACCCTGCGCGTAATGATTTCCTATAGACTACTGTATGCTCAATAAATCAGACACTAAGCTTAAACGAACAGCTTGTGTATGTGTGTTTAAAACATGGAATAGCCTACATGGTAAAACTTATAAAGTGGGTGACACTTGTTCTTGCTTACTTACTCTTGATCCTGATGTCAAGGCCAAAGGTCTTGACCTTGATCTTGCCAATTGGTTCCATTTATATTATCGACTCTGAAACGATGTCTTTCCATTGCCAGTTCCTCGAGAGTCTTTCTTTGTTTTCCTGTTGCCTTTCCCTCTAGTTTTAACCCTTTGGTTTGACGTCTTTTCTATACTGTCCATCCACCTTATTCTTTGTATTCTCCGTGTGCATTTGCCTGTTAGTGTGTGTGTGTGTGTGCGCGCGCGCGTGTGTGTGTCTGTGAGCCTCTGTTCTTCCATTCTACGGCAATGTCTTTCCAAATTCAGTCTTTTTTCTGTTAAGTTGCATGAACACGGTTGGTCTATGTAACTCAGCTAAATTAAGCGAAATATGTGAAGATTTTTGCTTGTCAGGAAGTTGAGGCGGCGGCGGCATTTCCGGTAACGTTTTTGTATTCAACGTTTTAAACGTTTTTATTTTTGTAACGTTTTTAGCGTTTTTTATTATTTTTCCAACGTTTTTTACATCTAAAGGGTAGAAGGTTCTAGTGAAATTTGCACGATCTTCTTCAGTAACCGATCTACTGGTACTGAAACAATTTTCTCATCGGTCTTCATACGTTAGTTCTTCTATCAAACGTGCTACACAGCACCGTCTAAGGTTATCCGGTGCTAGTCCTCCCAAAGTCGTCGTCGTCATCATCATCAGCAGCAGCAGCAGTTGACAACGCTAGGTGAATAATCTAATTAACCATTTTCATTTGTATTGGACGCCATACATGATATCAACGATATCGCTTCAATCAGAGGTTCTTCCACCTCAATTTCCTTCAGCTCCCTAATTCTGCCATATTCCTCCATTCCTCCACTGACCGGAGATTTGGGTCAACACGGTTTCGGCCTTTGGCGCTGCGCTTCTCTGTATTTTTCATTGATCACCCGCGTCAGTCGTACACGTACAAACACCCCGACATACGTGTACGCGTATAAGACACAGCCGAGCTGCAGTGGCGCCGTCTCCCGGGCATCTACAGTCGGACAAATCGGTAAACAGGGACTGACTTCCTGTCTGCCAGATTGTAGATTCACTCGCCAGGGATACGACTGAACCTTCGTTGGAATAGAAAAACTCGAAGCCAAACGCGCTATAACGATATTGGACAGAGACGCGGTTGTTCTTATATGCAACGTTATCGTCAATGTTGCCTCTGACGACTTAAATAATTCGGAAAATCTCTTTTCGAAAATAAGATATTGTATAAAATGGTAGGCCTAAATCACAGTTATATTAAGGAGCAAGTCATATGGAAAATGTAGGAAATGCCTAGCAGCTGAAAGACGCAGTTTTTCAAATTTCTTGCAACCCCTTTGCCTTAAAATATTCACGCACGTCTACCGACTGCAGAAATAAAGGAACTATTTAGGACAAACTTGTCTTGAAAATGCCGTGACAGTCTTAAACTTTCGAGAAAGCGGATAAACGACAGGAAAGAAGGCCCAGCCAGTGAAAATTCACGATATCGTGCTCAGCAGATAGACCCAACGGGTGGATGTTAATTTGTGAAACACCTGAACTAATTTCTGAATGTTTCCTCGAAATCAAGGCCAGTGTTTGCCGGACGGCAGCGTTCGTCGTCGTTTGCTAGCAGCAGCAGCAGCAGCAGCAGCAGTTCGTTCGCCAACAACCGGCGTGGCTTGTAGTATTCGTCGTCGTCGTCGTCGTCGTCGTCATCATGACGTGTAGAACGAGCGCTAAATGACGGCGTCGGCAAACACTGCCTATGGCAGCGATTGCTGTTTATTTCCCAATCGACCTCGTTCAGATCGCTGAACACTGAACAGCCAGGTCTCGCTTATGACCACTGTCAGTTGCCTCGTGCGCTCCCCCAGCCCCCCAGCCCCCCAGCCCCACACGGCCCTTCCCCCTTATGGAGCCGCTAAATGCTAAATTGATTCGTCCATTACACGCAGCGTCCAGCGCGCGAGGAATTTTTCGTGGGGAGAGGCAGAAAAAAACTAACGACAGGCTGTTTGGTGGAGGGGGTGGGTGATCGCACCTATACGATTACGGTGAAAGGCATCGAGCGCGCTGAGCATGCGTACAGCGACAGGTATAGCTCCTTGGAACGATGTTATAGACTGTTTTCTAATGCTAATTGCAAGAGTATAGGCATGTTCCTTGCAAAAGCGCTATTTCGTTTTATGGTTATCGGATCACTGCGGAGTAGCCAACAGTGGCTACATTTCCGTCAAGCTGTAGCTCGTTGGCCATGCACTCTAGTTTCCATTTGGCAGCTACAGTATGTGTAGATTCTGCCAAAATCTCTCTACAATAATTAATCAGGAGGAATTTATCTTCGATCGATTGAGAAAACCTTAGTTAAAATAAAATGAAATATTAGTCTCTATGTTATAACTATGTTTTTTACTTGATTTTACTTGATTTTTTTACCTGATTCAATGGCCTGCAGAGTGGGCTAAGTCATCGCCGAGTCAATTTTGGCGCCCCATGGTGGGTGGCCGGGGGCCAAGTCGACAAAAAATGTTTGACGAGCAAAAAAGGTCGCCGAGTCCATTTTGGCGCCCCTTCTGGTCGGCGCCCCGGGGCCATCGCCCCACCGGCCCCCTCTGCACGCTACTGGCTTGATTTGACTTCCGAATCGTATTCATAATATCTTAAGGTTATCATGCTTTGAAATGTTTTGGAAAATACCGATTGTGACCCGGTTCAAACATTGTGAATGCGAGAGTATAATAATAATAATAATAATATAATAATAATAATAATAATAATAATAATAATAATAATAATAATAATAATAATAATAATAATAATAATAATAATAATAATGTGATGTTAAGTGGATTTAGAAGGCCAAGTAAGCCTGTGTGAAAACCACTGTTGTAACTCTCCACATTCAATAACCTATAGTTTTCCGAGATAGTCTTTGAATCCGTTTACTGTTTCAACTGTCACTCCCACCTCGTCCAAATCTGTTCCATTTGTCCACAACCCTTGCACTAAAAAAATTGTTTTTCTTGGACCCACCCTGAATTTGTGGCCTCTTGTTCTGTATATGTACTGAACTCTATAATTATGACAATCGCTAGAGAAATAATCAAGAAACGACCTCTAGCGTCCAGCGATGGAGGTCTCAATGCCAGTACACTGACCCAGTCCACGAGGAGCGACTGTCGTGTATAAGGTTGCTTGGGCAACAACGCGTTGAGACGGGGTTAATGACGCTCGACGAAGAGCCATTTGCCGAAGACGCGGCTAACGACCGAGCGCGTTCATTCAGTGTAGCATTTCAGAGTCAGCATTGGCGCTGGGTTGCAACGGCGTAGAGGCGCGTTCCCCGGGTGATGGATGGGGGGAGGAGAGCTGCCCTGGGCAGGGAAACCTCCTGGAATTGCACCAAATAATACGGAATAAGGTGCCGTGGACAAAACTGTACCAGAAGACAGCGGTGGAGTTAGCCACAGCGCAAGATCTTCGAGCGCAGACGAGGCTGCTGAGAGCGACATCCAATTTAAAGGGGATACTGCAGTCACCTCGATATACCGTGAAGTCCTGACCGGTGCACGGAGAACATGAGGTCACGGAAGGACATGAAACAAGGATATGAATATAGAGTAATTGAAAGAGACCAACAATGACTTGAAATTCTACTCTTAGGCTTTGTCAATTGCTTCATTAAATTCTGAATATTTTGAAAGTAAAATACGCTACTCGTTGTCAGGGGCCTTCCTACCGCCGGGACCACAACCCATTGCTACGCCACTATATATATATATATATATATATATATATATATATATATATATATATATATATATTTATATATATATATAATGATGAATGCTGAGACAATGTCAAAATATGAAAGGTCAAGAAATCTAGTGATTTTTCATGAGATGCGCGTTAGTTAGTGTGCGCGTCTGTCTCACTGTATGGGTTAACCCTTCTTTTCTCTCGTTTCGTCGACCATGGAAGTGTGTCTGGGTGGTGGTGGAGGAGGCGGTGGAGCTGGTGTAACCGTAAAATCGTTTTCAATTGTTCGTCGCCGCCAGGGTCGATACCGCTGACGACGGCCAGTGCTCCGGAAATGCCAGGCACTGCCAATGCCTCCCCCGCCACCTCCCCCCCCCCACCACCCCAATGTCCGTACAACTTCAGACGCGCATTTAGCCATAGAAAGTATATTAAACAAATGGGAGATTCCATTTGCCAAACGCCTACCCTAATTGGGCATATATATATATATATATATATATATATATATATATGTATTGTATATGTATGTATGTATATACATATATATATATATATGTGTGTGTATGTGTGCGTGGCATACTCTATATACGGCTGTAATCCATGACTCGTGGTGCCGGAGTTTGCATCGGACTTTGACGTGGGCATTGACGGAGACAGTGCTACGGTCGGATGATTGCATGGAAATAGCACAAGCCAATATAAGGCTCATTATGATCGCCGCCCCTATACGAAGAGACTCCGCCGCCGCCGCCGCCGCCGCCGCCGCCGCCGCCGCCGCCGCCGCCGCCGCCGCCGCCGCCGCCGCCGCCGCCGCCGCCGCCGCCGCCGCGCCGTATATGCTAATCGACCGACGTTGGACCAGACGTTAACCGGCTCCGCGTATTATGTAGCGCCAGCGTCGTCTCAGTCTCCGGCAGCAAAAAGCTAGAGAGCCTCCCCTCTATACGAGACGAAGCTCACCAGCCTCCTCCTCCTCCTCCTCCTCCTCCTCCTCCTCCTACTCGGTCTTCGGCTTAGACGCTGGTGGGTATACTGACGAGCGATGAGAACCTGGAAGATTGATGCCGAGCAGCAGCAGCAGCGGGCGCATAGTCCGCTTGCGTTCACCGGTCCGGCTTTGAACGACGATGATTTTTGTCGCCGCCGCTGCATTCTGCTTGAAACCCGATAGAGTCCGCGACGGACGCTGTCGACGAGAGGAGGCCCTGGTCTCCCTGTGACACTGATCGGCGGCGCGCGAACTGGTCTTCTGCTTCTTCTTCGTCTGCGTCTCAGGTGAACTTGGCTGAAAGGTGGACATTAGGCGTCGTCGTTATGAGAAAAAACCGGCAGAGGAGAGGCGAGAGCAACCGACGGCTTCGAAGCGAGAGAAATTCCCGTTAAACTAACGACAAAGTAAATCACGAATCAAGCCCAATATTATTCGGCTCTGAATCTGCACGTAAGAAGTTTTCTGTCCCTCTCACTCTGTCGAATTCAGATCACAAAAAGCGAAAGATCCTGATCAGTAGTGGACCTACATTGGGTCATATATCATTGTTTCTTGGGCGTAGCAGTCGCCGAATGCTTCGATTTCGTTGGGGTTCCTGTCACTCGTCTTCCCTGGACCCGTAAACTGCGTGCAATCGTACTGTGTGCTACAGTTGGAAGACTCGTTTTGTGTTCGCCACCCGTATGCCAAATACTGACGGTATAGATGCAAGGCGCAGACGACGGATTAATGCTCTGTAAGGTAGGCAGATGTTATGCACGCGCATCGTTTCCGTTGTCTAGAAGGCGTCGTCGTAAGTATCTTACTTATTTATTTGCCGAAAGCGTCCTCCCACTGCACAAATGATGCAACAGTGTATCTGAACTATACTCGTTTTCCCGTTCAGGGCATCTCTAGAATGCCGTTTCACAACAACAGACAGTTTAAAACACACAATGTTACGATGTCGTGACTCGCGCGGATCTCAAACCGTCTCGTAACAGTATATTTTGACTAAGTCAGCAGATACGTCATTTCACTGTTTTTCAGGGGGGAGGGGGCAAGACACTTTCGATCTGACAAGTTTGCGAAAAAGTTGACGACCTTTTTTAGCTTGTCGGTCATTTTATTTTGTCCATAAAAATCAGGGGGACAACGGCCCGCTGCCCCTCCCCCAAATGACGTCCCTGTAAGACAGTGTACTGGCGTTCTGGAGATGTACTGACGGCTGTACGTATCGTGTTTCTACGGAACGCCATATCAACCGCGGACTTCTAAAGGTTCAGACATCAGTCGCTGTTTAAACGGATGGTCACGATATCAAAGCCTAATAAATTTGCGTGTTATCCTATCGCTCGCTGGGAGACGGCGTCTGTCGTGCAGAGCTATAGTGATACGAATAGGATAGAGAACAGTCCTTATTTAATAAACCTTACGTCGTCTGATCGACAAAATTTTCTCATCCGAAGTCATTCTGGGCACACAAACGAAATATTCTCTTCCTATACGAAGATCAATCAATTTTTATATTTACTAATTCCCTCTCCGCTTAATATCTAATCGAATCTTCTTCAAATTCCAGGTGGACAAAAACGCTCTCTACATGATGAACCAGTGTGATAGATTGGCAGCATTGGCTGTGCTATATCAGTTCTCCTATATATATGTCTACTTGACGTTAATATATTCTCCTATAGTAAATAGTAATACTGGCTGTGTAGGCCGACTACGGAAGCTGAATGTGTGTATGTGTGCGTGTGCGTGCGTGTGTGTGTATGTGTGTATTATTAGATCCCAGCATTATAGCATTCGATCACAAGAACCGATCTACAACAACATTGAAAATTCCTAAACGATAAAACTAAATCTGACTCTGTCGTGCGTAAAATGTTTAAAGGCCATATTGTTAGGCCGCAGTGGTTTTGCTGCAAGATATTTCATCGAAAGCGTTGCTAAGCAACAGAAACCCTGCAGGCTTTATCCAGTGGCGTAGCGAGGGTGTCGGGTACCCGAGGACAAAATGTATTAATACAATAGCGCTCTCATCTTTTGAAAATTCGTGACAGGCAAAAAAGGTCATAGCTATTTCGTTTAATTAAATTACGAAGTTTTCGTGTACTTTAACTAAATGAAACAGGCAGACTTGTCCATGGGACATATTTTTCTGTCCCATCCCATGGGATTCCCTCTATAATACTAACATGGAATACAGTTCAAATGAAATTATTAAATCAAATTTATGAAAGTTTAGGTTTAGCGTCTAATAAATAGGATTGCATGTACAGAGACACATGTAAAACGACAGAATTTATTAACTCTGTTAACTTTAATGTCCCACTACAAAATATAGATGCAAATATATGAAGAAAAAGAAGGGTTAAAAGCTTCAAAAAGGTTGAAAACTACAAAATTAAGAGTAGCTTTGACCAGGGGCGTAGCGACGGGAGTATATCGGTATATATACCCCCCACCCCAAAAAAATCAGTTTACCAAAATTTTTTTGTGATTTACATGTGGTTATATGTAGTTTATATGGTTTATGTGGTTTATAGTTAAGATTTATACCCACCCAAAATATTTATACCCTCCCAAATCAAATTCCTGGCTACGCCCCTGGCTCTGACGTAGATCTGGTTGTTATGACCTGGCTACTGTCTCAATGTGTTCCATTATCCCATACTGTCCCGTGGGTCCCATGGGACATGCCAATGTGTGCTGCCCCATCCCGTCCCATCCCAGGGAACAATTCTCATAGAATTCCCATGTGAATACCGTTCCCATGGACAACATTGGAAATAGGCGATGACCTCTTTTACTTATCAATATTTTTTGGTAGTTGACGTAAATTCTCAATGATGTACCCAACCGTGGTAAAAGACCCTCTTTTAAAATGTTTGGGAAAGATTTTGGCGGCCCGCCCCACCTCGGCGCCCGGGGGCGGTTGCTCCTCACTGCCCCGTCGCTATGCCACTGGTTTTATCTGTGCCGGTGTAGGAGGCAGGACGGACTCTAGGCACTTTTTGGACTCTAAAGTCCATAATGCCTGTAGGCACGATGGACTCTAGAGTACATAATACCTAGGTATGATGTACTCTAGAGTACAGAATCCCCAAACACGATAGTAGGAGGCAGCATGGACTCTAGAAGAATTATGTACTCTAGAGTCCGAGATACCTGTAGAGAGGGTAGGCACGGTGGACTCTAGATACAACGTACACTAAAGTCCACTGTACCTAGGTACAACGTACTCTAGAGTACATCATACCTAGGTAGAGTACATCATACCTAGGTACAACGTACTCTATGTACATCATATCTAGGTACAACGTACATTAGAGTCCATTGTACCTAGGTACGACGTACTCTAGAGTCGTTGTACCTATGTATGATGTACTCTAGAGTACGTTGTACCTAATATGACGTACTCTAGAGTACGTTGTACATAGGTATTATGTACTCTAGAGTACGTTATTATTATTATTATTATTATTATTATTCGACGATTTGTGAAGCGCCGTAACATGGCCATCGGCCAAAACCAAAAGCGCTGTACAGTCAAACAGTCAACTATACGATATGGTAAACAAATACGTTTTCAGCTCTTTAGCAAACGTTTCAGGTGAAGTAATCCCGACCAGCGCATCAGGGAGCGCGTTCCACAGACGTGGGTTGCCGCGAGTCATAGAACGCTCGCCAAACTTCGGAGTCCTGGCCGGAGGAGGAACGTACAGCCGGTGGCGGTTGCTGGATCTCAGCTGGAGACGGCACCCCGTCGTCGTTTGTCGTCGTACTAGGCATGCCAAGTAATCGGGACAGGCTGGGTCCCGAAGAGCACGAAAAGTTAACCAACACCGCTTGTATACTATACGCTCCGGGACCCGAAGCCAATGGAGCTTGTCCTTTAGCGCAGGTGTCACATGATCGTGCCACCTCAAGCCGAAAATAATCCGGGCCGAGGCGTTGATGACTGCCTGAAGCCTACTGAGCTGGTTCCCAGGTAGTCCGAGAAGAAGACTGTTGCTGTAGTCCAGTCTTGAGAGTACCAGAGCACGGACAAGCTGAATGGCGGCCGGTATTGTTATGTAACGACGAACTGCCCGAATTTGCCGGAGTTGGAAGTAGCAAGAGCGAGTCACGGCGGTAAGATGCCCGACGAGGGTCAGCGAGGAGTCGATGAGCACCCCCAGGAGGCGAAGCTCGTTGGATGGAGCCACTTCTTTGCCACCTATCTCGAACGGTGTTGGGTCAATAAGGTGGCCCCTCCTCGGGGTGCTCAGCCACAGCAGCTCCGTCTTGTCAGGGTTGAGGGCGAGACGGTTCGATGCCATCCATTCCGCCACCTCGAGCACACAGTCCTGGACCCGAGTTCGCAGCTCGCCAGTCTCGCCTGGGGGGCAGGCGGAGTATACCTGCACATCATCGGCGTACGCGTGGGAGGACAGGCCGAGCGAGTCGATGACACGCCCGACATCGGCCACGTAAAGGATGAATAACAGCGGCCCTAGGACCGACCCTTGTGGCACGCCGCAATGGACGGGACGAGGGGCCGACAGGGAGCCATCCCAGGAGACCGTCGTTGTACCTAGGTACAGTGGACTCTAGTGTACGTTGTAGCTGGATATGATGAACCTAGAGTACGTTGCACCTAGGTACAGTGGACTCTAGTGTACGTTGTACCTAGGTATGATGTACTCTAGAGTACGTTGTACATAGGTATTATGTACTCTAGAGTACGTTGTATCTAGGTATGATGTACTCTAGAGTACGTTGCACCTAGGTATGGTGTACTCTAGAGTACCTTGTACCTAGGTATGATGGACTCTAGAGTAAATTGTACCTAGAGTCCGCCATGCCTGCCACACCGGAGTAATTGATAAAACCCATTGAGATATTTCAGAATGTCCGATGTCCATGACGTAGTCAACTCTAGGCAGTGCAATTATGTCATGTTGTTGTTGTTGCTGCTGCTGCTGAAGGTGCAGCAAAGCCTTTAGAATTCAAATTGGATATGGATGAATACAACTAGATGTGTACTGAAAAATTTCCAGGCTTTGATAGTCTCCAGTCGTAAAGCGTTAGACCGTGTGTCCTACGGGTGTACTGCTATTATCATAGACGTCCAAGGCGATTCTAGTGCTCCACTTGCTTCTATATAGGCTGCGGCCGATTATCGAACAGACCAGAACGCATAATGTTGGCACCACACAACAGCACCACCGACAGCACCACCGGCACCACCGGCACCACCACTACCTTCCATTCATTCTTCTGTTACCATTGTTTTAGTACTCAGGTGTAGAAGCATAATGAATAAACATGACCACCATCGACTGTGCAATGCTTATATATACATACATACATAATATACATATATATGCGCATGCATATATATATATATATATATATATATATATATATATATATATATATATATATATATGCGTTGCCTTAAGACAAATAGGTCGCAGTGAAATATTTACTTCGTGGTTCGAATGGTTCGGAGGGAACGGTGGCGCCCCCTGGGATCTCTCCGTCGACCTCTCTGCTTCCGGTAACTTGATAGCGGAGAATTTGGCGCCGAAATTAATTTCGTTTGCGCCATATTAGGTTAGGAGTTTCGCGTTGCTTTTACGAGACGGCCAACTCTAAATGCTGTGCGCCATTATTCTCTCTGTCTGTCTCTGTCTGCCTGTCTGCCTGTCTGCCTGTCTGTCTCTCTCTCATGTACAGCGTTCAATTTCCTTAATTACGCGCTACCGTCCATGCTACTCTACGATCCCACCGCAGCTGTCGATTTGTTCTTTCCAAGTTTAGACCAAACCTGAGCAGAACTAAGTATAGCCTAGTGCATGGGTGGCCAAACTGCGGCTCGCGAAAGGTTTTTTTAAAATGTTGAGCTGAATAAAAGATCAACCTTTGTTTGTTGGCCAAAACAAACGCTGGAAATAATTTATGATTTGTTTTTTTATTATATAATAACTTTTAAAAATTAAGCCCTTCATCAAGTCATTAAGCGCCACGTTTGCTTTCAATGACAGAGGTGTTAAGCGAATAGTGTCTTATCTGCAGTACATCTACTCGATCATTACAAAGCTAGCAATTTGAAGCGTCATTATGAAACAAATCATGAACAGATAATTATAGGGACCTAGTTGCGGTATCCGCTGAAATCCGTATATTAAGAAACGGCCAGACCTTTCAGAATAGATTCGATGGAATATGATAGAAAAAAATCGAATGAATCCTGTAGAAATGTGAATCCTTGAATAGTACGCGCAAAATGTTATTATTAAAACATATTTGCCTGTTTGCCAATTTTATAATCGGTCCACGAAAAATATCAGCAAAATTTTAATGAAATTTTGCAAAGGAGCAGTGGAACACGCCACTGACAGCTCTGATTGGTTGCAACGGTTATGTGAAAACTGCGTTCTAGCCAACTGGTTTTCGTGCCTAATTGTGGCAACGCGGCTTAACATAACATAACATAACATGGTTTAAAGTGATTCAGTAGGGACTGCCCTGTGTGAGAACCACTTCCAACCGCTTCCAAACTTTTGAAAATTATTGTCGTTTGCGGCTCGCGTCTTCTATTGGCTTGGCCCCTCCTGGCCTAATGCATATGTATTGCGAATATCCTTATGCGCTTAATTTAAAATACTACAACCTATACATGTAGTGCTCAGTTCCGGCAAGGTTCGGTACATCGTTAGGTTCATCTTGTCCACGTAGAAAGATATTTTGAGAATAAAGACTTTATGGAGTTCATTTTTCGATATTTTGCACCTCTATTAGACACACAGAAGGATCGTTTCTTCCTGTTAACTCACCTTTGAATTTTAGGATATCCCATCACCTCCAACTATCAGTGCATGGCGTAGCCAGGATTCCAGAATAGGAGGGCGCTTCGACATTTTTCGCCCAAAAAGTCTTGACGAGCAAAAAATGAGAACGAGAGGGGATTTAATTGAGACAGACATACAAAATACTAGCACACTAAGTTGAAATGCCAAGAGAAAGGTATGTTTACAATGAAGCAGTATGGTGGAACCAGAGGACATGAAACATGAAACTGTTTAGGAAACGGGTTGGGAGATGCAAACAGCATTGTTTAGTGCAAAAGTGGTGGACAGATGGAATGAACTGGACGAGAAGATATATAGTAACGGCCGCGAGTGCGAATGATTTCAAAATAAACCTCAGTACCATAGGATATTAGATTTGGATGGGAACAACAGTGGTTCTCACACAGGGCAGACCCTATACTGAATCACTTTAAATCTTGTTATAAAAATAGGTCGTCGCCTCAAACGCTTTAAAGTCTGCTGCCTTTTGCGTTTTCCTTAATCTAATACTACCTGTACGCCTCCCACTGCTCACCTGTTTTGAACGAATCTCACAACCGGTCCCGATCTGAATATAGGGGGCCGCCCCTCCGCCTTCCCCCGTGACTACGCCATTGCCAACTCTATAGAACAGGACATGAACATGGACATTTGACCTACGAGAGTGAAATAAGTTTGAATGAGACAGTTGCAACAATGAAACAACAGCAGGCAAATAAATGCATTTCAGCACTGGGCCCGTTCGCATCAATTTAGTTCAGTAATTCGAGTGACATTTGGCTAATTCAAGTCTTGATGCTCAGAAAAGAAAATCTATCATGATCTAGTCAACGAATAAAATCCGAAATGCACATTTTCTGTCTATTTCAACGTTTGGCAATCATGGACTTTTTCTAGTCTGGTCAAAACGAAAAATGTGCATTTCAAACTTTAAATACTACTGTTTTACAGGCCATTTTCCTCACAATACTGAATCGTTTGCCGTCTTTGGTGAATAACAATTTTAAAAGTGTGTGGTATTATTATGGTTTACATTCAAGTCCTGCTAATGTACAATTTCAACGATCGCTTGAGTATGACGTTATCGAAATTTCACTGTATCTTGTGTTGCATTTATTTTAACCCCTTAACCGTGTATTTAACTGCAACTCAATGTAAAATAGATGGATATATCCGGGATCCCCAGTTAAGGGGTTAAGTGCATAACGTCCTTTTCAAACGTAAAACCTTCACCCCTGCAGAGTAAACGAACGACAATTGAGAACTAAAAATCCTGGTCAGGTGGATTTTGCACACGAAGACCTATATTTTGCGATCAATTCCTTTCACTCGTCGAAACATCTGAATAGTTTTAACTCCAACGAATGCCGCTGACGACGGTCCAGAATCCAGACGCAATACAGAAGTTCTCATAATAAGATTGGTTTACGAGAAAGAGGCGATCTGGTCGCGATTTTCTGTGGGGGACAGTTTCCGTCGCGTCCCAAATGTGACCACTTCGCCCTTTTGGAAAATTGGTCTGTTTCAAGTCTTCAATCCACTCCAGTCCTAAAATCTGTCCTTAGGACAGATTATTGTCAGACCGGGGCGTCAGGAGTGAATTTATCGAGGAGAGAAAAGGAGGATATGGTCAAAGCAGAAATAAGATGAAATGTGGCAGATGAATAAAACGATATGATGAAATCAGTAAAATACTGTATGTGAGAAATAAATGTTTTTCTCTTTCGTAAACCTTGATCTCTTTAGAACCATATTATGATCAAACGTGGTTTGGTGTTGATTACTTGGCTCGCGTGAGTCTTCGTAAGTGAACTCCGTTGTATAGGAAAAGCCATCGCTGGCGACGCTTTCTTTTAGGCACTCAATGTTCCAACCCGTTGCATCGGTCGAGCACATTCAAGTGACTTCTCATAAATCAGTGCTTTGTTCATTCCTTCTAAGCCGTCTAAGGGCTGTATTGAATTATACGGAATGGTTTTAAACCAGGGACTGAGTGGGTGCAGAAGCATATCCTCAGCAAGTCCTTGTACTTGTACTGTACATGTACCTTGTACCCCGATGCAGTTAGACTTGTCATCTGTCTGCGAAGTATAGCCTTTCCACGCGTCTCTGTCCATGTATATCTTCGTTTAAAGTAAAATTCGCAATCCTCGAGCAGTTTCGTTCCAGGTCGTTTTCCGAGAGATCAGTCCGTTTCGATGCTTTCTTCTGGTTTCATAGGCAAGTATAGATTCCACCATCCGGTTTGCTAGGCCCGTCGACACAGTGTCGTCTTTATGCTTTTCACGGGTGGGTGGCTGTATCTGCACCCAGCCACCCAACCATCCTCCTTTATCCGGGCTTGGGACAGGCATGGGCAATCATAGATGGTCCCAAGGCGGCGATCCTATAGTAAATGAATAATAATAGGCCAGTGCATTGCAAAAAATATAGGGAAAATAATACACCAAATACGCCCCCAACAATGCAATGCTCGTCGCTAAGCAAAATTAGAAAAATTCGATGCAAAGCGAATAGCCTACAAGAGAGCTATTCTGCATGGTTAACTTCTATAAGGCATTCGTTTTTCTGCTGTTTCTTTAGGCTTGGATTAAAGGCTGGAGTGTTGCGTTTCGAATACCTTCAGTCCACGTATAAGAGGCAGCAACGATCGCGGGTTATATCGTGAGAGATCAGTATATCAACACACAGCAGCGAAGAGCAGTTCAACGAACGCTCTGCTCGGACCCACGATCCACTATACGATCGAGACGCTATTTACTACCAGGCGCTCACACGCGCTGTGTATACGCAACGAGGCTGCGGATTCCGCCGTGAAACTGGCAAGATTTTCGAGCTGACGAGGACTTTCGAATAAAGAACAACAAGGGGCCGAAAAACTGGCCACACCGCCCAGAAATTCGCTATGCCATCTAGACGTGGCCTAGTCGCTCCCCAGAACACGTTCCTCGAGAAATTGATACGCAGAGCCAACAGCCAACGTGAGTATTTTAGCCAAATATATGCTTCGCGGTTTAGACGCTTCTTTTGGGGCAATCATCATTCATCGTTTATTGCTAGTCGAAAGAAAAGAATAGGAACGAGAAGGGGGGAAAAGAGAAAAAAACTTAGTTATTGTCGACCTTTAGGCCGTTCACTGTACACTGTAAAGATGTCATCGATGCTCTGGTATAATCTTCCGAAGAGTCGACAGTACAGACAATAGGTCATCTTGATAACCGAACGACATTGACCGCAAAAGGGTTTCGGATTAGGGATGTGCGGGTATACCCGTACCCGCGGGTATACCCTACCCGTACCCGTACCCGCGGGTACGGGTAGGGTAGGGTACACATTTTACGGGTACGGGTCGGGTACGGGTACAGCGCTACGGGTACGGGTATAGCGGCTACGGGTACGGGTATACCCGTTTTACCCGAAAAGTTATATTTTCATTTCTCACTACTATAGCAAATTAGCAATGCAATAATAGAAAAATAATATTGAGTAAAGTGTATTAGTATAACTTGTACATCGCGTTCAGTTTGTCAGACAGCATGCATTTTACTTACTGAAAACATAAAGGAAATACAGATGACGTAATCTGACATCTTCAGTAATAAATCTATAATCATAATGGCGTCCTCTGACTCCTCCAAGGACTCTTTGACCGAGAAAGTTCTTCTGGTAAAGTTTTGTAGTTTAACTTGAGCTCTAATGCCTGCTCATAGATAAATGATATCTACTAAATATTTTAAACAAGCCCATTCATGTCGGCTTAGGCTAGCTGACTGATTATCCTGATTTCTAAGTACTAGATCTGTCCTAATCTAAACATGCGTGCTATTTACAATGAATAGTTATCCCAATTTCGTAGCCCCAATTTCACTGTTGCCTCTCTATAGTCTCTAGGAACGGATACGGGTTCACGAGTCCATGTACAGGCCTTGTAGTACTTGTACCCGTAAACGCACCCGCGGGTACGGGTCCAAAATTCCAAATCCAAAAAACTCCAAATTCCAACCAAAGTCGGTTACGGGTACGGGTACGGGTACGGGTACGGGTACGGGTACGGGTACACAGCTTACGGGTACGGGTCGGGTACGGGTATAGCGCTAGCGGGTACGGGTAGGGTAGGGTAAAAAAGTTTTTCCACGGGTACGGGTAGGGTATGCATTTTGCTGTACCCGCACATCTCTATTTCGGATAAACCCCTTCTTGTAATAATTGCCGTAACGAATGCGATGACGATAATGACAAATATACACTGAACTGAACTCTAGTTCAACTCTTCTATATCGACTAAGGTACTGTACAGTGACCAATAATTTTTTAAAATACAGATTATTTCAACCCATTGTACATATATTAGGCCTAATCAAAGTGATTACAGATTTTTGCAAGTGATCAAAAGAAAAAATTTAACACAAAATTTACATTTTAGAACAATTTTTACATAGAGCAGGGGAAAAATTGATCAAAGTTTTATGCCAAATAGAAACACTAAGAGGACAGAGGCAATCAGCTCCATTCTCATTAGGCGTATAACTACAGATTCAAGCGTAACATTTGAAAAGCTCCATTTACGTTGGGTTCTCTACCAATGAGCTGGGCATCAACCATAAATGCCACGCAGACCATACAGTATTGACGTCCACCTCGAGCGGTAGATCACATACTGTATGGCCAAGGATACGCAATCTCCGACAACGGCTCGAACACTAGTAGACTGTCCACCGCGGCGCAGAGCTGCTGCTCGGTGAACCATCTCGAGCTATGATGAATGCGTCGACTGTGGATAACTTCGGTTTTATTTAGTGCGGTTGGGTTACGGAAACGCTGCAGCGAGACTTACGCTGTCAGCGGAGGCCGCTGTTTTATCGTTCCGTGCCGCAGAAATTATGCCGGCCATTAGCTCTTTGGCACGCCAGAGCCCCGCGGCCCTGTTGCAGTCACCAGGTCTTAACGGGGAACGGTTTTTCAAAAATATCCGACTTTCGAGACACACACAGAGAGAGAGAGAGAGAGAGAGAGAGAGAGAGAGAGAGAGAGAGAGAGAGAGAGAGAGGAGACAATTAGTTGCTTCTGGGTTTTCTACGAAACGGTCGCTGGATATTGCGCTGAACCGGCAAAAAGCCCTCACCTCCTCCTTCACCTCCACGTCCACCTTCACCTCCGCCGTAGTTTATGGTTGACTCCTTGAGTCGAAGGCTTTCATTGTTCGTCGTTTTCCCCTCTTTTTCGAATGGCTCTGCGGCGGCTTCTTCGCCGCCAAAACTAACAGACGCGCCTTCAGGCCTCCGTGCTACCCGGCCATTAACAGCCGGTGTACTTGCTGTATACTGTACAAGGCGATACTTGCTTTTTAAAGTATCGTCTCGCTGCGGCGTTAGATAGATTGCCTCACTAAATGATTTTGAAGTCCGTCCGTTCGAAAATTTAGTTCTTGGCGTCTGAGTTTTACCCGCAGACTTTTGGAAACTAGGCGATGATGGCAGGGGCGTAGCGACGGGGGGGGTATATCGGTATATATATCCCCCCAAATCAGCCTACCTTAAAGTTTTTATGTGATTTACACGTGGTTATATGTGGTTTATATGGTTTATGTGGTTTATAGTTAGGATTTATACCCACCACCCAAAATATTTATACCCTCCCAGATCAAATTCCTGGCTACGCCTCTGGCTGATGGAAAACAACTGTTGCAAAGCACAACGCAGACAGAAGTATTCGAGTAAATAGATTAAACGTGTCGAGAAATACTGGTTGATTTCAATAATTGTTCATATTATAGCTCACCTAGATCCTCAATTCATATAGCGCCTTGATAATCAGTGTCGGATTTACATTTACCTAAAGGTCCCGGTACTGCACTTTCTTATAAAAAGTTACAGATCAAGTGTGAAAAGTGGCAAGATGATCTTTTTTCTTGTCAAGTTTTTAAAGCTTTTCTCGGGAAACTTTCGGAAGAGCGGAAGAGTTACAGATCAGGCGTATGAATAAATAAATAACAGTGGCGCTAACCTTTTTTCTTTTTTTCCAGGACACGTTGCGAGACAAATGGTTGCATTTCGGAAAACAAAGTTGTTTAAACAAACAATTCATAAATAAATTACTATAAAATATTGCTAATAGAAAAGGTTGGCCCCTAAATTTTTATTTTATTGGTGGGCTCGGTACATTTGTACCGTGGTAAATCCGCCGCAGTTGATAATAATAATGCACTAGTCATTAGCCTAAAACGCTGCGCAGTCCACGTTACTACTGTTCACTTCTCGTCGGTCGACGTGCGAATATTCAGGGATCTAATCCTGGATTCCTGGTTCCTCAGGACTGACACTCTACCGATTATGCTATCAAGGCACGCTTCAGCTCTATTTTAGTCGTTTCTTAAGTGAGTAAGCAAGTAAAATCTCGTAAATGTTATGGCGCTTTCGAAGTAGTACCGCAGTAGCTCGTCTTTCTTAGACGCCTAGTTCAAATTTGAACTCGCAAGTGGCGGCTCCACAGGGGGGTCCGAGGGGCCCGTGCCCCCTATTGATTGCCTGCCCCCAGAGCCCCCTGTTAGGACCCTATACTTAATGCTACATACATAACAACAAATGGTTGGCCCCATGCATGATTAGAAGTTGCCACTCCAACGGGCCCTCCACTTGTCAAATCCTGGAGCCGCCACTGGAACTCGCCATGGCCAAAAAGGTCATTTTATCCGAATGGTCATCATAGTTGGGATTTTAACTGAAGGCTATCGAAGGAATGATTTTTAAAAGGGAAATGTTCTAAGTTTAGACCGAAACACTTGAGAAGACGTTGCAAGAAGTTGAGGCATATATCTGCAGCAGAAGTGGTGATAAGTCTAACGACAAAGAGTTTTCCATGTTTCGTAATTTCGTGGCGATAAAATACAGATTCACAACGCTAAATTTGATCTTTTATTAAAGTGTTTGGACTAAATTAACCACATTCAACATTCGCTATAGTTTACTGCTTTGTCTGCAGAGGTCGCTAATCAGTCACTAGCATGCTGTTAATACGTCTACGAGTATTCGTGGCCTACTTGCTGTTTCTACGGTTATTGCGCCTGAGTCATGGTCAAATCATCACAGTTAGTAAGTGAGTCAGTAAGTCGGAATGTCAAAGTGTTTTGCAGAAATCGACACCGAAGAAGCAATTCTGTTTTTTGCGATTTTGATTCCAATGGTAAGCTAATACTAAAACCCTTCTGCTGTTAATCTGTAATCTATATACAGTCGCGCGAAAACAATGTTTGTCATACTTTTTCTGCTGCATGATGGAATACACCGAGCGTCGGTTTCATTTTCATTTTCATTGTATCTGTTTCCACAAATCATCCTTTCTTATCTATAACAAATAGAGGCCTTTAAATAGTACAAGTTAGGCCAAAGCAGGCTGCAACCGAGGTGTTTTATTTGGATCAAGAAACATGATTTTTAAAAATTACACATGAATGTCAGAATGTGAGCAAAGAAACTTCTTGATGTCGCATACGAGAAAGGAGATTTACTGCAAGTGCAAATGTTCGAGAAAATGTTTTGAGAAAATCGTGGCAAGGAATAAATGAGTCCGAAATTGAGACGGTGAGAAAGAATCAAGGTATATAGTCGCCATTCTGAGTGATTTTAAAAAGTGAATTTCTTAGCGTCGATAACTGTTTTCGCATGAACTAGGGTTACAACTTACTAGCCTATAGTTAGTTAGTTAGTTAGTCAATTTATATAGCGCAAAACATGGAAGAAGGGCCAGAGTCAATAGCGCTTTACACTTTATACGAGATTTCATAAAAGTACGTCTAAAATTTTACTTGCGAACAAGTCGAGATTCGACTCTCTTGTCACGTGGCCGGGTAGGACATATAACCGGTCTTCTGAAGATGTTGTACATAAAACACATAATTAATGTCACAGAAATCATACAGTAGACATTTCTTCAAACTAAAATGCTTGGCTCTAACGATGGTGAACAATTTTTCTATAGGACAAATGTTTTTATACAGTATAGATTCATTCTTCCTCAAAGTCGACGTTATTTTCAGCTATTAGCCAGAACTGTTTCTTGCAGGTTCGTTTGGGAACAGCCTTTAATTAAAGAGTTTCCGTTAATCAAGATCACAACTGCAAGATCATTTCGATGGCTGGAAACTAGAGCATATGTCTTACACTGGTCGAGCATTCGGCATTCATGCTCAAGTTGATCAATAACTATTATTATTAAGTCGTCTCCCAGTTCTGGTACGTTTCACTAGACAAACTAATAATATAATGACAAGTTACAGAATCAGTAATATATTAGCGGTTTAGCGATCCATAGAAGTCATTTGCCCCCCAGGGGGCCTGGTAATTTTTCACGCCACTATACGGCCAGTACGTATAATGTGCCTGGAAAATACAGTCGACCGGCTTCAAAGCTTTCTCATATTTATCGGTCACCCGTGGGTGTATATTAATCGGGGGTGGGAAGTTAGCAGAGTGGTAACAACGTTGTACGATGGAGCAGAAGGTCGCGGGTTCGATACTCGCAGGAGCCCTAATGTCGACTCAGCCTTACTCGCTAGAGGGCGAAGTACACTGAGGAGCAACGGTATGCTGCGAGGTAAAACGTGGGTCTGGGGAAAGTAATGACAACCTACCCCAGATTAATGGCTTACACCACCAACGTCGCTGATTGCCCAGGCCGGAGATAATCGCCGGAACCCAACGCTCAGAGCCTCAGACTCGAGTACGGGACCTACCTTTATCTTACCGTATATTAATCGATGAGTGTGTAAATTGCGACTGAATCTACTAATAAGCGTAAACTTCTATTAGGCATCTACACTGTAGACTCGAGCCACCTTTTGAGAGACTACCGTAGGGAAGGCGGAAGATAATACTGTATGGGTTGCCCCACTTTTTCATCCAAGTTTACGCCAATGAATCTGCTGGGCTTTTTTCTTCCGAGATAGTGGTGTCGTTCTCGTATATTAGCTGGAACACACAGTCTCGTAAAGCCTTCCGGGTTAATCGGCAGATCGGTCAGGTGGTCAATCAATTTGGGCCACTACCAGACGGTAATCTGCAATTACAACGCCCGCCAGCAGACGACACAAAAGGCTGCGGCAAGAGAGAGAGAGAGAGAGAGAGAGAGAGAGAGAGAGAGAGAGAGAGAGAGAGAGAGAGAGAGAGAGGAAAAGGAAGAGGAAGAAAGGGAGACAGAGAGACAGAGACAGAGAGATAGGGACAGATAGACAGAGACAGAGAGAGACAGACAGAGAGACAGACAGACAGAGACAGACGAAAACAGAGACAGAGAGACAGAGGGAGAGCAGACGACCGACGGCGCTTTTGACGGCGGCGTTATGCGCCACCTCGTCGTTTCCATTGACCATGGTGGTGGCGCAGCGCAATGGCGCGGCGCCGAGAGGGAAATTAATCGGCGCGCGGCTGTAATTGTGTTTTAGTGTGATTTTGATGACGACCGTTGGCGCTCCGCTGATGATGATGATGATGATGATGATGATGATGATGATGATGATGATGATTGCCTGATAGGCCTCCCGACAAATGACGGATTAAAATTTAATTGACGACGACAACAAGGCACAACGACGACGACAACGACGACGACAACGACGACGACAACGACGACGGTGATTGGGGACGCGGTGGCTTAGTAGTGGTGAAGGCGATACTTTTTTAAAATTAAATCTCGTGGATTTTGGTATTTAGGAACATTGAACCAGATCAAATTCTGGGTCCAGCACCACTAGTTTTTATTGTGAATGTAACCCCCCTTCGAATGGGCGGCAGTCTTATTATATCTGTCGATGGTAATTTAATCCAAAGCTGGATTTAACAGTTGGCTGATGAGGCTGATACCTAGAAGATCATCCAGTTTTTTTACCCCTAAATTGAGTTTTTTGTCATGTGAATCAAGAAATAAATATAATTAATATTGAATGCATAAATATTCCATTATAACACATTCCTTTGCTTTTTCTGCTTCGTTTGCCGCATCGAGGCTACATAAACAGCGTAGAAATTATAGCATCGATTGGATTAATCAGCGTTTTATACAGGCCTGTTAGGAGGGAAGATCCCCCAAAAAACAACTCAAAACTCACCCAAAATCGCAGCACTGGCAATTCTTTTTGCATTGGAGTGTGCCTCTTCCTCTCCAGCCAAGTCAATTTCCCCCACAGGCCCGCCGAGAGAAATTCCGGGCCCCTGTGCTGAATGGTGCCGGCGGGCCCTTGGCAAGTCTTACAAAATAGCTGACGACCTCTTTTGCTTGTCATTGCTTTCACCGAACCGACTCTCAAAAACTAGTGATGACCTATTCACAACGTAATTGTTGGTATTTTTTTAAAAATTATAGATGTTCGTCATCGGCCCGGGCCCCCTCAAGACCGCCGGGCCCCTGTGCATTTGCCCCCTGCCCCCTCTCGACGGCCCTGCCTCTTCCAAGGCCTGGAGTCTAGATGAAACACTGTAATTAATTGCTTGAACAGGAATTTAGTAGAGCTGCAAGTTGTTCGTTGGAATTGTAAAGGCGTCTATAAAAGATTGTGAAGATCTCCTATTTTTCTATTTAACCAAATAAACTATTCTTTGATAAATGTCGGAAAATTTTCGAAAGTTTGCCTAATGATTTTAAGTTTGTGAAAATAGTTTTCAAAATGAACGACAAAATTATTAAATTAAGGGGAGTGTGGAACGGTGAGAATTTAATGAACTGAAAATCAATTCAAAATAAGAAAGACCTTAAATCTAAAAGTAATTTCAATCTATGACAATCTATGGAATTTTTAGACCGAGGTGGCCAAACCCATAGAAGACACGAGCCACAAATAACAATTTGCAAAAGCTTGGGAACCTCATTGCCACAATTAGACATGAAAACGAAGTAATGTGATTTAATTCTTTGAAAAAATTTCATTAAATCTCTACTGCTACTTTTATGGGACCTATGATAAATTATTGGCAAATAGGAAAAATTATCACTGTTATGTAGCAATTGTATGCTTCTGCTGATCTGTTAATCTGCTCAAAAAATATTTTCAATTTTTCGCGATCCGCAGTTAATTCAGAAAATGGATTTGTTTTAAAGCAATATTAATGAGTGCTTTTCATGTGATGTAATTAGTTATTTCATAATGACCGCTGAATGAAAATACGTTCTTAACAAATCTAGCGAGGCAAATACAGTCAGTAGCGGGTCTTGTTGGAAAAAACTTGGAGGGGGAGGCTGTGCCCTAGTAGTAAATGATTGAAAAAGTCTGACGAGCAGAATAGGTCGTCTACCATACTGCGCCCCGTTAATTAAACATTTCCTGAAAATAACTGGCAAACAAAATAGGTCGTCCATTATTAATATCTGGTTAAGCTGAAATCTTGGGGGCTACATACCCCAGCTACACGATAGAATCGCCGCTTAGCGCAGTTGTTTAACGGCGCTGTAAATTACGCTTTGTGGAGAGCAACTGGGCTACATATAAGGTATGCAGTCGTTGGCTGTATTTTCAGACAGATTGGTAAACTGGAATTTGAGCGAAACGCAATCAATTCATTTAGTAAACAACTTCTCTTCTTCTTTAGGTGCTGTGTATTTCTACGTTAGCGACCATGGATTTCCACTTTGTTCTATCTTGACATCCTCTTATTAGTTCGATGTTATTCATTATTCCCTCAAGTCCTTCTCGTAGGCAGTCTACGTATGTGTTTCTCTGCCTTCCTCTGGCTCTTTTTCCCTCCACTTTTCCGGTTATTTCCAAATGCTCCAGTCCTTCCTTCCTCATTACATGTCCGAAGAAGGAAAGCTACCTTTTTTGATGGTTGCCATCAGACTTCTTTCTATTCCAATTTCATTCAAAATCTCTTCATTGGTTTTCTTTTCCGTCCATGAAATCTTGGCCATGAAATGTAAACAACAATGGCTCATAAATACTTCGATTAATTATGAAATACTGCCGCCATCGATGTTTCATTTGTTGACTGTGAGTTGCTATTAACAGTATATTCCGTTACTTTTTATGATTAAAATGCCAAATTGTGACTTTAAAAATGAGATGAAAATACAGAGTTAAGCTAAGCTTGTGAGCGAGGCTAAAAATAGACGCCCGTAAATCGCCGCAAGACAACGATCGGTCGCAGAGAGAGAGAGAGAGAGAGAGAGAGAGAGAGAGAGAGAGAGAGAGAGAGAGAGAGAGAGAGAGAGAGAGAGAGAGCAAACTGCCTTCGCCGAGGAGACATGAAAGCGATAGGTGGAGGGGCAGAAGGGGCAGACGAGATGACTTGCATCGTGAAGGGAGGGCGTTGGGTGGGGTAGGGGTTGGGATGGAGGAGGGGTGAATGAGCGCATTCGCTGACGGCGACGACGACGGCGGCCGATCGACGTCTCTCCTGAGCAGTCAATGTCCCGACAAACAGCCGTCGTCCCTAAGTACGCCCGCCCGGCGCAGCCGAAGATTGATTGGACGACGACGACGACGACGATGATAATGATAATGATGATGATGATGATGGTGGTGATGATGATGATGATGATAGTCAAACGCAATGATCTTTCGATCATTTCGAGTCAAAGGGGACATGTCGTGTTTGACTCGCGACTATGGAACCATGGTAGGGACGCACAGAGCAGATAGGCCTACACTCTGCCAGCCTATTAGGCCTAACTGGGGACGAACGTTGCATAAGAAGTAGATAGTGGCACGGTAACGGTTACCGCGAGAAATCCGCGGTAATGGAGAAAATTCGGACAAAAATGTGGTATTACCGTCGTAACGGGTCCTTGGCACGCGGTACTACCGCGTATACGGGGACGTTTACGCGGTAATAGGCTACTGCGGTGGCGGTGGCGGTAGGTAGGTAGGTCCCGTACTCTAGTCCAAGCGTTGGGTTCCGGCGCTTATCTCCGGTCTAGGCAATCAGCGACGTAGGTGGTATAATCCATTGATCTGGGGTAGGTTGCCATTACTTTCCCCAGACCCATGTTTTACCTCGCAACTTAACGCTGCTCCCCATTTTACCACCGCCCTCTAGCGAGTAACGCTGAGTCGACCTTAGGGCTCCTGCGGGAATTGAACCCGCGACCTTCTGCTCCATCGTACAGCGTTGTTACCACTCTTCTAACTTCCCGCCCTTAACTTCCTTAACTTCCTTAAGCCCGGTGGCGGTAGCAGCAGCAACCTGTTATCAAGTTGATAAAGTTGATAAAGTTGAAGAAATCGTTGTTTTTCTTAAATGTGTGTTGGAGGTCTGAAGTCATGGATATGTTATTGAATGTTTATGTTAGTCTAAAGTGTTTACTGTGTTTTACTTTAGTATTAGGGCCTATTTTTGGGATGTTTCTTTCTGCCATGTACGAATAAAGCTGCTTACAGTATAATAATATTGATGACGTTGTGTAGGTGTTCTTGTTTCTCTATATGTACTGTACTGTACTGTAGAGTATTTAGTAAATCAGAAGGCCTATGACTATTCGTTATGTAGGCACCGGTACAATGAAAACACAGCGCTAGAGCAACCAACAGACTTAGCAGTGATGTAGCAGTGATGTAGCGGTGATGTAGCAGTGATGTAGCAGTGATGTACCGGATGTACTGTCTAATATTTCTTTTTCCTGTGTCCATTTTGACCTGCACTGCTATGAGCACGTGGGTTGTTATTTATCATCGCTTCCACGTGCGGTGTGTGCGCGCCTGTGGTGCGCTGTTGACGTGGACCTCTTGGGGATGAACCAGCGAACTTAAACTTCAATTATATTGCCGTTTTCCAGTCGAAGCCTATACGTTATAACAGAATGTAAAGAAAAAACCAAATTGCTATGCGTGTAAGTGATTTTGTTAATGTAGGCTATGCTTTGGCTTACTGCGGAGACTATTTGGGGAAGGAAATGGCTTGTGAAGGGATGGGGAGGAAATGGGTATAAATGAGGCGGGAATGGGGCGGGGAGAGGAGAAATGTTTAGATGCAGGGTGGGTATGGAAATAAAAAAAAAATTTTCCGTGTCACTCTCTAATGATAAGAGCTGGTCAGAGATCGGTAAATACGTGGCTTCAATTTACGCTGATAAGATAGCGACAAAGATCGATTCTGATACATTCAAAGCGCTCCTTGGCGATGTTTCATTAATATTTAAACGGCGTTTGTGGATCGGTTAAAAACAAGCTCGATCATACGTATCATACGTATTATATTTTTTGTATCGTACACGCGTATTTTAACGTATGACCCTTTTTCATACGCGCTATCATACGAGAGCAATAATACCTTAGACCTTCATAGCCATGAAATTGCGTCAGTTACCGCAGTCTGTTAACCATTTACCTGCACAAAGAAATTAAAAGAGGAACAAGTGCTAACGAAGTGAATTTTGGGATCAGTTACAGTGACGTGGCGTGACGTCGCAATTGATATTGCTCGCTAAGTAGTCTAAGCAAATTATAAGTAACCGAGCAGACTTTTAAAGTACGCGTATCATACGCGCATTTTATTTTTCTATTCATACGCACGTATTTTAACGTATTTTATTTTGTCATACGCGTATGATCGAGCTTTGGTTAAAAATCAGAGATCGTTCGTTTCGAAACATGTCGCTTTCCTCATTCGCCGAGGTACGCAGAATGCGCTAACTGCGATGGGATCACAGTCAAATGCCCAAGACAGTAAAGACACAGAGTGCTGAAACTGTCAAAGCACTCGTGACCAGGGCGCGATTTGTAGGGAAGAAGGGGAGAGTCCCCCCCCACTCCCCAACTGTATTCCCCTACTGCTACATCTCCCACCACTACATCCCCTCACTGCTACACTTCCCCAACAACTACATCTCCCCCAGCTCGACATATACCCCCCCACTGCTCCAGGTCACAAATCGCACCCTGCTCGTGACAAGGAGTGCGTAGCGTTAACCAGTACGGTACAAGGCCCGGATAACAGTGGTCATGCTAGCACTTGCAGGGTCCGGGAAAGAACCTCGAAAGCTAAGCACGGTTTGTGCAATTTCTAGCAAAAAATCTTGCAACCATTTTTGTGAATCGCAATGATATTCACCGGATGTAATAAGATCAGTGTTTATTCTAGCCCCCTTGACATTGGGGGGGGGTTTGAAATGTTTGGGAGGACAAGGTTTGAGTTTCCACACGTTTGGGGGGAAATTTCCATTTCCCCAGCCAACATCTAAAAAAATTGGGGGGGGGGAATTTCAAACTTTGGGAGTGGGGTAAATTCCCCCTAAGAAGGCCTAGAATAAACACTGAATAAGATTCACCCCAAGACTAGCCAATCGCAGATAGAACGCGCCGGAGATATCATCACAACAAATGAAAAATCGACATTTCATGTCTTCGACACAAACTCTAGACTTCGTATATTTCAAAGTCAGTGCATTCAATCGTCTTTAAATCGCCGTCACTCAAAACATTTAAATATTAAGTTAAACAGTAATAGGGCATTGGATTAGCTTCGAGTGCCGAGCAGACCACTGTAACGCTCAATCCGATCCGATGGACGTGTGTGTGTATGGTCAAAATACGAGTATCTGAAATCGTCGACCCCAAGACTTGAACCCGGACAGGCAGGCTGCCTCTGCGCAAGGTCGACGCTCTAAAGCAACTGAGCCACTGAGAGGCTCTCGGAAGATCCGAGGTTTTTTTGATATAGGCAGAGCAGAGAGGTAGAAAGGTGGACATTACAAAAATCAGTAGAAAAAAGACGATTATTGTATTTCTTTTCGAATACATTTGCGGAATTGATTTTCGCATCACTGTAGGGCCTAAGATCCACAAATTTTATAGACCATGTTGTGTCGGTCCCCATGGCTTTAACATTCACACGGATATTACGTTATAGCAGTTGTGAGTTCAAGTGACTGTTTAAGACGGCATTAAGTCTATCAACAACACCGTGGACTGTGTAGAATTTTTCATTGGTTACGTCTACCCAGGATTCAATGCTCATAATGAGAAAAGGGAGGATTGGAGAAGTGAAGGAAAGTCTCGAGGAAAGATTAAGGACTGTCGTGAGAGGCCGAAAAGAGGCATGGTGGGATAAGAAGGAGAAAGTGAAGAAATTGGAAAATACAAGGAAGAAAAAAGAGAGATAAAGAATGGGCAAGTAAAGAACAGGAACGAGAGGATAGGGAATAATAAAAGTAAAGGAATGCAGAGGTCGGGCGCCCACAGGGCCTCGCAATGTTGGAAACAGGTCCAGAAAAATTTGTAAAATCTGCCCCAAAGGGCAAAACGTTTCGATGATATTGTAGTAACGAAACCCTGACGTTGAAGTTTCCTCCATGAGAAAGCTATGTAATTGCTATTAGCAACATTTCTATGGCCCATAGGCAGTGTTGGAGTTGTGAAATTTGAGCTGGGGGGTTGAGAACTGAAATTCAATGCATGACAGAAACTGCATGTACCAAATATGCGATTTTTGGGAGGGTTGCAAAGTTAGCTGGGGGGTTCGGCCCCAACCCCCCACCCCGGCAACTCCAACCCTGCCCATAGGTTATGTGCGGTGCTGTATGACCTTAGAAATTAATGGAGTCGTGAATTGTCATCCAAAATTCTCATCCATCAATTAGTTTCGCGTTCAGTTGTCGCCGTGGCCGTCGCCGTCGCTGATTATTCAATACGAGGATGCACTTTGAACCCGGCGCTTCATAAATTATTCTCACATCTAAGGAAGAAGATCTCTGCCGATTCATAGCAGAGAAAGATAGTATCTGCTTCAGAATTTGAAATCCTAGTCAGAGTCTAAGCTTGAGAATCCCCACTTATGTCTTTTACCGATTAAAATTAACTCTCGCCATTAAACTTACTTTTCAAGATCACACATACTATATATATATATATATATATATATATATATATATATATAGAGAGAGAGAGAGAGAGAGACAGACAGACAGACAGACAGACAGACAGAGAGAGAGAGAGGTCCTGTTCCTGTGGCCCCACTTGGCTTCGCCAATGATGCTTGGCTAGAACTATCTGCCGAAATATTGCACACTAATACCCAGGGCCGCTGAGAGAAATTCCGGGCCCTGGAACAAAAAAATGTGCGGGTCCTTAAGAAAAAGGAGTTAATGAAATTTTGCCACGAAAAATAATCTGCCTTCCGTGTCGTGGTCACGATTCCAGAATAGGAGGGGGCTCATCGACATCATTTTCGGGCCAAAAATCATCACGAGCAGCGAAAAAGGTGATCGTGTCAAGAGATGATCCCCTACTCTCATACTACCCTACCTTCAACCACTCATCAGTTTTGCGCGAAACTCGCGACCGGCCCCTGGCCAAATAGGGGCCGCCGCCCTTCAGTGACTCCGTGGCTACGCCAATGAATGCATTTGTAATTGACGAAAACTGGAGAAAAAACTTCTTGGAAATTCGACTTTACGACCGAAGAATGAGATTTCAGAGCAGATCACTCGAAACGCTTGAGCCGACGACACGTATGCGACCCTCCAGATAAGACGACCAAACTATACTGTCCTATTGTCTCCGTCAATCGCCTATATCCAAGTGATCCGTCGATTTAACGTTACAGTTGCTTCGTCACACAATTAGTAGCAGCGAAGCAGTCTCTGCCAAGGACGAGTCAAGCTCAACACTGAGCCTTCTTTAGAGTTTAGATACAGGGAGTCCATTTGGAATTCTTGATTTCCTTTGAAAATATTTCTGATAGGCTTTTTATTTTTTATAGAAATGCTGGCACAATTAGGCTAAACGAAGGAAATGATTTGACGAATAATAATTAATTAATGTTAGCACAACTGTGCATGTGTTGCTGTGAAAGTAGATGTATAGTTCAATTTGATTTTATGCAAGCTAAAAGTATGAGATCGCTCCTGCTAAACCGGTTCCGGGGATCTTGTTATCCCTGTAACATGATGTGACGTTAACCCAATTTAGAATTTAATAGTTACAGATCCTTCTGTAGCCACAACACGCTTTCGTGCAGAGAAAAGGACTACAGAAAATCCTGTGGGTGTTTTAACCAGTGATGAAAATTGAAATGGGTGGCACTAACGTGGTTGGAATTACCCTATCCTTTTCATTTTTTAGATTTTGACTAGTGGCTGCATCTCTGTCCACGGACATTAATAATAATAATAATAATAATAATAATAATAATAATAATAATAATAATAATAATAATAATAATAATAATAATAATAATAATAATAATAATAATAATGAAACAACAATTCCAATAGTAAACTGACGATGGGGGGTGATTGCAAGTGGTCGTTTGGTGTGTTTTGTAGACAGCAGTTTCATTCTTGCCAATGCGAGGGTCGTTGACCATCCGATCGTCTTCTGTAACGACGGATTCGTCAAACTGTCGGGCTTTTCGAAGGTGGAGGCGATGCAGCGACCGGCCCTCTGCCCCTTCATGCACGGGGACCTCACGAACAGAGACACCCTCGGACGCCTAGAAAATGCATTCGAAAACTTCGAACAGGAACAAGTGGAAATCCTTCTCTACAAGAAAGGCAGTGCGTCGTTTACATACATGTATATTTATATATGTATATATTTATATATGCATATTATATAATAGTGTAGTATATGTATATATATATGTGTATATATATATATGTGTGTGTATATATATGCAGGGTGCGATTTGTGACCTGGAGCAGTGGGGGGATATGTCTAGCTGGGGGATGTAGTTGTTGGGGGAATGTAGTTGTTGGGGAAGTGTAGCAGTGGGGGATGTAGTGGGGGAGATGTATCAGTACGAGGGATGCAGTTGGGCAGTGGGGAAGAAAATCCCCCTTTCCCCTACAAATCGCGCCCTGTATATACAGTATGCATGTGTATTGTGTAATATTTATACATGCATATTTATACAAGAGAGTCTGATTTACTGTAAGTTGTCCAGTATCACCTTGAAAGGATCTTACGCTAAGGTTCCTATAGTGAAAAAAGCCAGCACTCAAAGGCCAATTAATTTAGTGAAATTGATTTGTAAGTCTCTTCCTTCTTTTCCCTTTGTATTATTATTATATCCGCTGTTGTCTTCTATTGTTCTATAGTATAGCGCAACTCTTTGAATGAGCGACGTTTGCGAAAATCAGGCAGCCGTATACGCACGTTCCTGCTTCAATCACTAAATTGAAAATGACTGCTGGAAATCATGACACGCATGCGACGTTACTGATTGATAGCACGTAATGCAGTCTTAAATCACTGATTGCTCGGACCGTGCGTGATACGTGGGGCGAGGGAGGGGGAAGGGGGGGCAATGTCTGCGCGCGGCGATCGATTATTACCTTCTGCCGAAAACCTAATTTATGAATATTTAATTAATCTCGTCTAATTAATTAGATTGAATGTGGAATATTGATGGATGTGAGTCTCGGTGCTGCGCCTGGCAAGTACGGTACGACTGTTAATAACGGATTTTCTCTGTCGGTGAAGTAGGGATTATCCGTTGTAATTGGAACGGAAATTCGACTGTTGGAACGGGTTCCGAAGAAATATCCGTTCACCGGCGCAGATAAAAAGGCCCTGGGAAGAGGAAGAGGAAGAACAACAACAAGAAGAACAACAAGAACAACAAGAACAAGAGGAAGAAGAGGAAGAGGAAGAAAAGGAGGAAGAAGAAGAAGAGAAGAGAAGAAGAAGAAGAAGAAGAAGAGAAAGAAGAAGAAGAAGAAGAAGAGGAGGAGGAAGAGGAAGAGGAAGAAGAAGAACAGTGCTGTCTCCTCTGAGACCGCTTCTGTATCTCGAGATAATAACAAATGGCCGTTGTATATAAGTGAGACGACGACATGTATTGGGTCCTCGGCGACTGCATCTACCGTCGTGGGTGGTGCCTTGAGGGTGGGGTAGGGGGTGGGGTGGGAAGAAAGATCTGAGCCACCGCCAAGGTCAGCGCCATGGTCGGTTTAACTTCAAGTCTCGATCGATCAATTCCGACGGACGGCCGGTGCTAAAAATAGATCTAGATCGAATGTGCAGAGAAGATGATGGTCCAGCCATCTTGATCTATGCTTCCTAGTATACAGTATTTTATATATATATACATATATACAGTATATGCTTATCTGTGTCTCTTGTGTAGAAATCTGTCTTTGCATCTTATGACGTCATTCGCTTCGTCTGGCGTTTATGACGTCATCTCCCTCTCCGTGTTCTAATCTTTTCCGGTCGTCGCCGACCGACGATGCTGCCGCCGCCGGCGATTTTCGCAGCGCACTTAGTGGACCCGTATCCGACCATTGCACTCATTTCCTTCGACAATTTCTGATTTGATGCAGACATTTCTGGGATAGAAAATAAATTCTCTTGCCCTCTGTTTTTCTGTCGATCTGCTTTCCAGCCTCACAGAGCGGGCGGAGCATCTTGTTATTAAGGCTGTTGGTCAGAACGAGCAATCTTAGCGGGGGCTAAGTCGAGGCCCCCAAAACAACTGATAATTCGCCACTGACCAAAGTGGTTCGAATCCTTCTTTCAATCCCAACCGTATGCCATTCGGATGAGTGATGTCCCATTTCGTTTCTGAATTATGGATCTTCGAACCAGCGTTTTCCTGCACTCAACCTCAACTAGACGTTTAGGCATTTTGAGTGGATTATAGGCAGTAGTTGGTGATTTTTAAAGTGTGCAGAGGTGTCTCTGTGATTTGCGTCTCCGTTAAAACTCAGATCACAGACTAATGCAGAGATGGTCATAGATTCACAGCATCGATATCATTAATGGCTAAAGTGACTTTATACAGAAGAATATATATATATATATATATATTATGTGTGTGTGTGCGTGTGTGTGTGTGTGTGTGCGTGTGTGTAGCGTGAGTATCATCATCTCCTTCCTTCATGATTTTGAAGCTGAGAAGACAACATGCATTTCTTTCTCCATCAATGTCTATTCCATGTTTTTTTCTGTCTGCTGCTGACAACTGCAATCCTCCACATCACCCGCCCCATCTTCTTTTCGGTTTCCTTCTTTGTCTTGTTCCGGGAATCATTCGTTTTTGGATTGTCGTTTCCAGCGTTTCCTCTGTACGTGTCGAAATTATAATTATTACAGCTTCCGTCCTTTTTTCTTTTTTCTTTCTTTCTTTCTTTCTTATAATAAATAATATAAAACATAGTATACATGATACATCTTTTATGCAGGGCCGGATTAAGGTCCGAGTGGGCCTGGGGCTGAGAAAAAAGGCCGTCTCCTATACTGAAAATCTCTGACAAGCAAAAAAGGTTATCTCGAAAATCGGTGGCCCTATTTTCATGATGGGCCGGGGGGGCTACAGCCCCCTCAGCCTCCGCCTTAGTATGGCCCTGCTTTTATGTATTCCCGCAAATCTATCGGCCACTGATCTCTGACGGTATCGTTAACTGACAGATGGTGCAATCAGTGTTTCCGGCTAGATGGGGCAACAGCTAAGTAAGGAATAGATAAGTTGCATATTCATTTGCTTTCCCGGTGTGGCGTCGTCTAATTATCTCCACTTCGACTTCATCGCCGACCTACATTCAAACCATCCAGTGGAACTGGATTCCAATCGAGAGAGGTCATTGGCAGCTGACCGGTGCAGCGGCGGCGGCTGCGGCGTCTTTTGGGGCAGGAAAATGATTGATCAAGATCGAGACGAAACCAAGAGTGTTCCGGAGCAGATGGCGTAGAAGAGACGACCGCTTAAACTGTTATTTCTCGTCCGAAATTGACCGAATAATTGTTGCCGATCGTCTGCGTTGGGAGGGAGGGAGGGAACGAGGAAGGGAGGGTGGGAGGGGAGAGATCGGCGGCCGATGCGTACAAAGACATCGAGGGTGAATTGTCCGGGAGACTGGCGTAAACACGACAGCGCCGTCGCCGCCGCCGCCGCCGTCGTCTTCTTATGCGTTCGCCCCGGCGACGTAGGCCTACACTTCCTTTGACATCACGTCAGACCCTCTTTCATCTTTCTCTTTTGATCGTCTGTTTGATCCTCTTTCTCGACCAACATCAAACCAAAAAAATCCGATCATCCGAAGAACCACCGCCACTTGGCATTGTTTCCAGGTTTTTCTCGACGGCAGACGGCGAAAGTCAGTGCTCCGGCTGCTTATTCGTCATCAGCCCCCGCTGCTTCAAATGTCAACAGTGATGACTTCACGCTGTAGTTTCTCATTGAGACGACTTGTACAAACAACTGATCCAGACAAAACCAATGTCAAATATATATATATTCGGTGTTACAAAGTGTTACGATGCTAAATTACTGTCGTTCTCAAACATCATTTAAGTGTAAAACGACCGTAATTAGGTCTTTTTAATTACAAGCCGCAGCTGATAAGGAATTTAAGTGAAATTTAAATACTTTTAAACGGTATTTTGCAAAATAGGGAGATATGCATAATACTATAAAAGCGGCGACGATGCACCAGATCTAGACACAGGTTCGACATTCATCCCTGCTCTTATTATCCTTCGTTCAGGCTACTTCTTCTGACGAAGCACCAAAAGACCGCCGAGAGACGGAGACAGAGACAGAGACGGAGACAGACAGACAGACGGAGACATAGAGAGCTCTTTACGACCGCGTAGTGCACTCCAATCTGTCCTGTGACTATTTCTCGATTCCGTTCCTTGCGATCGCCGTTACGCTCACTTCGACGCAACACGAGTGCGCAAATAACTGCGCCGAAGACACATACCAGAAACGATCCGGATTCGGATTAAAGATCCGGACGGAGTCGTCGAGTCCGTATCCGGGGCGGAACCTGAAAGGTATATCCGGTACACGCTCCTTCTCCTCCCCTTCTCCTCCTCCTCCTCTTCCTCCTCCTTCGCGACGATCGGCGGCGGCGACTGCAACCCTCATTATTATATTTATATTATGTTTCTACGACCTCACTTTTTTCATCTTCTCGTCGCCATGTCAGCTTGAGTGAGAGTGCATGCTGATCGACGTCTGTAGCGGGGGTTGGAGGTTGGGGGGAGTGCGCTTGACCCTGTATTTGCTCCTCGACAGTGAACCGCCTTCTTCGAATTCCGTCTCTGAGGAGAGAAACGTCAATCGATCGATTACGAACAGCGTTTAAACCGCAGTTCCTTGTGAGAACTGGAGAAACGCCAAAGTAGTTCGATATCTCTCTTCTTGTATTATGCGATAGTAAACTCCCTTGACTTTGACCTTCGTTATCACACGGCGCTATATAAGATGTCTTGCTAATGATGATGATGATGATGATGATGATGATGATGATGATGATGATAATAATAATAATAATAATAATAATAATTTCTACTCCTGATACTACTACTACTACTACTACTACTACTACTACTACTACTACTACTACTACTACTACTACTACTACTACTACTACTACTACTACTACTACTACTATTGCTGCTGCCGCTACTACTACTACTAAACTTAAGACGCATCTTTTCAACATTTCCTACTAAAGACTATTGTAAAGTACTCTTGACTATGGCCTTCGCTACGTCTATAGCGCTATATAAATTATCGTTTATAATAACAATAATAATAACTACTACTACTAGTAGTACTAGTAGTACCACTACTACTATTACTACCACTACTAATACTAATACTAATAATAGTAGTAGTAGTAGTAGTAGTAGTAGTAATAATAATAATAATAATAATAATAATAATAATAATAATAATAATAATAATATGCGAAACTGAGTCTGTGGAAAGTAGCTTATCGGCTTTCTACTTCGATAGTAATTGCAATTATTGTCATATGTAACGCACAGCACAATATTTCCGGATAATGTTTCTTAAGAGACAAAATACCAAAATTCCTTTTGTTGTCCCCGCTAACGAAGTACAAAACTATGCACACATCTTGAGACATCTGCGTTTCGTCTGATGGTCACAAATCAATTTCTGCACGTTAACACGGAATCGGCTGAAGAAGTTTCTGGAGCCTCTAATCGGTCCACTTGTACAGTAGTTTCACGCAGTCTTTGGAGAGAAAATTGCACACATTTCGACATCTACAGGACTATAGTCTCGCAAAAATCATAAAGAGGTCGCTGGTGGCGCTGTACAGCACGACACCACCAGTCAGTTATTGTCGATAAGCTGCATAATCTATAGAAAGACTGCGTCGGCTTTTGCCGGAGCCGAAATAAAAGAAGTTATTTTCAGTAACTGACTGCAGTCGATTTGGATGATATGTCTAGGCCTACGCTTTAAACATGAAAGTATTATGCTTCGCGTAGCTACTTCTGTGCCCAGGGCTTCGTTTATAACGCTGTTGCCCCGATAACCGTTTAAAATCTATCAGACCATCTTCTCTGGTTCTCCACTATAAGTAATCTTCACACGAAATTACGACCTAACGCTCTCATTTCAAAACAGCGTACATAATATTATTGCAATTCACAAATCGAATCATTTATATATAATCCAACAATATTTCTTGGCATTCTAATTCTAAATATTGAAATAATATTATGTGCATTTTTGTTAAAATACAGGGCGGGCCGATAAAACCGGTACCACAGTGTTCCACTGTAAATATTTTCAAAGCTTCTGGGTGAAAATGCTGGCAAGTTGGTTTACTTCTGCAGTATTATATTCTAAATGCAGCCATTTAAGATTTTCTTTAGAATTCCAAAATGCAGCGGCACCACCTAGCAAAGCCCCCAGCTAAGGATAGGATAGGTCGATAGGATGCGTTCATCAAAAATATGAGCGACTACGTTGGACTCCTAAAATTATTAATTGGTACACAGGTGACAACTGCCAATCTGCCATGTAATCGCACAGACTTGTGTGTGCCTGTGGCTTGTTGGCCTCCAGGCTGTATGTTAATTCCTTTAAAAAACCTGCGATATTAGTTCCAGTCCGTACAGGGCGTCGACATTTTGCTGCCTCCCCGTCGTACCTGTACTGTCGACTTTCTTAAAAATACGTTCGAGACTTGTTTTACTTCACATCTTGTCCTGAATTTCTGTCAGAAGTCGTCGTAAATTCCAAAATTCTCTTGACGTAAACCTTTATTAGAAAGCGATCAGCTTTCGATATTTTCCCATCTTATTTTAAAATGTATAGAATTTACTTTATAAAAAACAGAAAGTACATTTTAAAAAGACATCACTGTGACGCTATCAAAACAGAAGATAGTAAGGAAGACAACTTATATAGACGATGCATTAAAATCTGCAATAATACTAATTTCAGCAATCAAATACTGCAGCAGAGGCTCATATCCTGGTTTTTCGCCAGGTGGCGCCGCTGCACTTTGGAATTTGAATGAAAAACTTAACTGGCTGCATTCAGGATATAATACTGCAGAAGTAGGCCTACGTGTATACCAAATTTCATGCATTTTGACACAGGGGTTGTGAAAATGTTTACAATGAAACAGTCAGCAATACAGAGTCGTGGTACACGATAGACTTATCATATTGCCAGTATTCTATTTGCCGGGTGCCTTGTGGGGTGGAGTTAAACCCCGTTGTTTAGTGAGGCCGAACCTCCGTTAGAGGTCGAAAATACTGGGGTCTAGCCGTTCGACCTCCCACCAGATGTCTAAAACTTCGAGGTGAACTCAATCCCTTTCCCGCAAACGTCGAACGGTTGGTGTTAATTACACTTTTGACAAAACGTTTCTCGATCGCTCACCGGACCGATCCAAAGGCATCTGCATTCTGCAGCCGTCTGGAATTTTGGCCAAAATTTCTGAATTCGTGAAACTCATAGAAGGAAATTTAACTTTCCGATCGTAACGACGACAACGACGACGGCGACGGCGACTGGCTGGGGCGGTTCTACTGGTCCGAGAGAGGCACGTGGACCACACGGCTGTCTCGTGGCATAGGAAATGCGATTTGTGATGGGAATTTCGAATCAAAGGAACGTACTTCGATAGGTCGGAATCAGGGGCGACCTCGATCGTTGCCCTCCCTTGGATCACGACGCAGACCCTCATCGACCCCCCCCCCACCCGCCCCTCTTCCACTCGTCGACCACGCAGACCTGACTGAGCAGCCATTGCTTTGTGGTTATTGACATTTATCGAGCCGGATTATCGGCTTCTGTTGTTGTTGCTGCTGCTGCTGCTGCTGCTGACTACAAACTCACCATCCAAACGCTTCCATCGGCATCTATTTCAAAGACTAGGGGAGACACGGTCGTATTAGTTTAGGCTGTCGTCGAGTGGTGGCACACTAGACATGGGCTAGGAGGCCTCGGTTCTCAAATGTTTGCCTATTTCCTAAAAAATTGTGTGTCTGGCCCTTTCTTATTGTTAAAATGTAAAGGTAGGTCCCGTACTCGAGTCCGAGCGTTGGGTTCCGGCGATTATCTCCGGCCTTGGCAATCAGCGACGTAGGTGGTGTAAACCAGTAATCAAGGGTAGGTTGCCATTACTTTCCCCAGACCCACGTTTTACCTTCGCAGCTTAACGCTACTCCTCAGTTTACCACCGCCCTCTGGCGAGTAAGACTGAGTCGACATTAGGGCTCCTGCGAATATCGAACCCGCGACCTTCTGCTCTATGGTTGAGTGATGTTACCACTCTGCTAACTTCCCACCCCTTTGTTGTCATATTAAGCTTATTAAAAGAGGCGTCAAATTCGATTCTTGATTCCTGACTTAATCAATTAATATTTTGATTCTTAAGACAAATTATTAGGTCTAGACAGTGTTTTGTGCACTTGAGGGTCCAAATTTTAAGATAAATTTTCGAAAAAGTCGGTAGAAGTAACTTAGCAAGCGTTCTGAAAGCCAATTTGATGACTTGTCAGCAGGCCCGTAGTAACTGGGGATGCAACTGCACCCCCTGGAAAAAAATCAGAGGATGCATCGCATCCCCTGGCAGATAAGGCTGTTTTTATTTATTTTTGCTTGTGAGGATTTTCAAATAGAAGAAAGAGATGATGGCCTTTTTTGCTCGTCAGGGCTTTTAGGAGGATGAAATAAAGGAATAGAAATAAAGGAATAAGTTAGTGGGAACATTTTTTGCTCGTCAGCGTTTTTTCAGATACGAATTATTTTTCCCCTTGTCACGACTTTTATCTTAGAAAATCTGCACCCTCTGCTGAAAATTCGTTCCGACGCGCCCGTTTGTCAATCGAAGACGGCACCGCACAGAAAATTCTTGCGAATTGATTATTTTCGATAAATAGTAGCATTTGATTTCATGCAGTCTTAAGCTCCTGCTAACAAATTGTACCGTTTGTGCTCTACTTTATTATTATTATTATTATTATTATTATTATTATTATTATTATTATTATTATTATTATTATTATTATTATTATTATTATTATTATTATTATTATTATTATCATCATCATCATCATCATCATCATTACTACTACTACTACTATTACTACTACTACTACTACTACTACTACTACTACTACTACTACTACTACTACTACTACTACAGTACTACTACTACTACTACTACTAGTAGTAGTAGTAGTGTTAGTACTACTACTACTACTACTAGACGGACGGACGGACGGACAGTAGTAGTAGTAGTAATAATAATAATAATAAATAATAATAGTAGTAGTAGTAGTAATAATAATAATAATAGTAGTAGTAGTAGTAGTAGTAGTAGTAGTAGTAGTAGTAGTAGTAGTAGTAGTAGTAGTAGTAGTAGTAGCAGTGACCTTCTATAGCGCCATTTTAGTAATTCACTTGGCATCAATTGATAGTCATTCCGGATCTAAATCGTTATTCCAGGATATGGCAGACAGGCACTAGAGAACAGGTAGGCACTAGAGAACAGGTAGGCAACGGAGAACATGTAGGCAATGGAGAACAGAAAGGAATAGAGAACAGGTAGGCAACAGAGAGCAGGTAGGCAATAGAGCAGTGTTTCCCAAACTGTGGGTCGCGACTCAGAAGTGGGTCGCAGAGCTCAGTCTAATAAGTCGCGGGGTAGCGCGAAATTAGATTCAAACGTGTCATTTTCTAACCAATACCACAATGCCATAAGCCTTGAAAGTAAGCATAGCTTTTAAAAAATTTATAAGCCAGCAATCCTCCACACATGGCTTATATTAAAATGATAAGTGTTTTATATCCAATTTTAGTTGACAATAAGTTTGCAGGATCGCGGTATGTTACAAAGCCGCAGAAATGGTCGCAGTTCCAAAAAGTTTAGGAATCCCTAAGTCCCTAATCTATAGTAAGGGCGGGAAGTTAGTAGAGTGGTAACAGCGTTGGATAATGGTGCAGGAGGTCGCGGGTTCGCGCCCCGCAGGAGCCCTAAAGTCGACTCAGCCTATTTTCGCTAGGGGGCGTGTGATAAATGAGGAGCAGCCCTAAAAATGCTGCGACAAGTCAAACAGGTCGCTACGCGATGCACTAGCCCCGTGTCCGTAGCCTTGCACGCCTGGCTGAGGACTAATAGAAACGGAGATCAGCGCCGCCTTATGAGCATATGGCTCGGGAAGGACATTGACTTTTTAAACCTATAGTACTTGTAACAATTAATCTATTTCACAAATACGCAAGGGAAGCGTATTCCGACCATTTTGCTCTGAAACTCCGCTAACAAGAGGGAATCTCTTTCGCTGACTGTCTGGTCGTTACACCTTGCGGTTAAGCGATTTTGCTGAACTCATAGAATTTTTAAGACGCGTAACAAAGGTATGCTACTGGCAAAATTATTTAAAAAATAATTTTCAAGAAATTTCAGTATCTATTTCTCTCACTTAGTCTTATTTTTGGCGGCAAAAATATAAATAATTATGCCTAATATATTTGCCACAGTTTCATTCGATATGAAATTCAGAAGATTCTTTTCAACTAACATTCGCCAGATGGCCTAATGCGTTTTGAAAATATTACATGCTATGATTAGGGTCTCGGCACGTTACAAAACCGCTGAAGTGGGCCGCGGTTTCATAATGTTTGGGAAACCCTGCAGTAGAGAACAGGTAGGCAATAGAGAACAGGCAGGCAACGGAGAACAGGTAGGCAATAGAGAACATGAAAGTTTTGAGTCTTGCTCGAAATATCGTAAGAGACTCAGCGAAGCTGGCCACTGTTGGGAGTGAATTCCAAATTCTCGGTCCAGCCACTCAAAATGTGCGCTTAACCAAGAGTGGTGCAAGAGCTTGGTATCTGCGGAGACAAATCGTCTGAAGGCCTGGCTGAATATCTACGAGCATGTATACATGTACACAG
Source organism: Metaphire vulgaris (assembly GCA_018105865.1). Lineage (NCBI taxonomy): Eukaryota > Metazoa > Annelida > Clitellata > Crassiclitellata > Megascolecidae > Metaphire > Metaphire vulgaris. The sequence goes on along the minus strand of CM030838.1, from coordinate 10,800,466 downwards.
GGCGCGATTTGTAGGGGGGAAGAGGGGATTTTCCCTACCACTGCCAAACTGCATCCTCCCTACTGCTGAATCCCCCACCACTGCATCCCCCACTGCTACACTTCCCCAACAACTACATCCTCCCAAGCTCGAAATATTCCCCCTCCCCCCACTGCTCCAGGTCACAAATCGCACCCTGCATGGACAGTGAGCAATGACCGGATATGCGATGGCTGATTTGAACGTAGCATTTTGTGGACCATCAAATTTCAAAGTCACTTCGTAATTCACAATAACAATTCAAAGCTTCTTCTATGTCCTTCTGTGCTTCGTCACAGGGGGAGTAGCGAGGAGGAGGGTATATCGATATATATATATATATATATATATATATATACATACCCCAAAACCAGGCTACATTAAAAAATTTAATGTCTTTTAAAGATTTTCAAAGTTTTTTAAAGATTTATACCCCGCCCTCAAATCACATTATACCCCCCCCAAATCAAATTCCTGGCTACGCCCCTGCTTCGTCAGTCGAAACTTGAAATCATTTGTCATTAACAGTCGGCGACAGTAAATCGAAATGCATGAAAACGATCGATCGTCGACAGAATTCGGAATAATTATTCCTAAATTATTTAACGAACATTTAAGAAACCGAGCGCCGACGAATACTAAGCGACAGCAGTCTGAGAATTATTGACCTACGGTGAACAACTGAAGGTTGGTTGGCACACTGCCTACAACAGCAGTTGCTCGTAAGACCTAATTAGATACTGTATCTCTCCGTTGAATCGGAGCCAACCCCGCTCTTTCCCATTGTAGAGTCTAGGTTCTTTACAGTTTGCGATTCGGGTTCTTGTCGGTTAATTCACCGCCAATAGTGTATTCAATAGGGTTTAGAGTTAGGTTTAGGGTTTGGGTTAGGGTTAGTGTTAGAGTTTGGGTTAAGGTCAGGGGCGTAGCGACGGGGGGTATATCGGTATATATACCCCCAAAATCAGTCTACCTTAAAGTTTATGTGATTTTTATGTGGTTAAATGTGATTATATGTAGTTTATATCGTTTATAGTTAAGGTTTATACCCCCTTAAATATTTATACCCTCCCAAATCAAATTCCTGGCTACGCCCCTGGTTAGGGTTAGGGTTAAGTGGCTGTGATTTTACCGAAAAGCCCTTACATTTATCCAATGTTGGCGGTGAATTAACCGACAAGTACAGCGATTCGCTTTTTTCCGAATCTGTAGTTTACGGTTTGGTTTCGTTGTGTTGAAACAAACCTTCGTGTTGCGTCGGCCAGTTGGCGCTCGTCATTTCTGAATAACTTTACGATTAGGACCTAAATAAAGATGCTTCCAAATGTGAAAAGCGTTTCTTGAAGTCGTTTGCGTCTGAAGAGTTTGCGCGTAGACATGCAGAAAATCTTTCATGTCCATCTTCGGTGCAGTGATAAAGCAATCGTCACTCACTCCCACAACGACCACTTCCACACACACACACACACGCACACACACACATATACATACATACACACACACACACACATGCAGACACACAAACACGCATACACACAAGTAATTTTAACCCCACCACATACACTCGCACAAACGCTGCATTAATGTATTAGAGGCGCTCAGCTGGTTGCAGCTCAAGTGACTGATTTGAATTGTTATTGTGAATTATTTTCTGTCTCAACCTTTCCTCTGAACTGACAGCCAAGTATACTGTTTTCCATGCTCATCAGATGGCGCCTCCATTTCATTATCTGGTTTGCGTGTTGATGATGAGGCTGATTCAAACCGAAATTATCGCGATCGGCTCTCTTTGGCATTTGCGAATGAGTTTGCCAAATTTGGCCTATGTAAACGCAACAGGCGAAGACCTATTATAGGTGGCGAAATAACAAAGATCGCTGATTAGCACCATCAAACGACGACAGGAAATCAGACAAAAGGAAGACCAAAGAGGATGCTATTGGACTCAATGATGAAAACTGACTCACAAAACCTGCGCAGAAATCAAAGAAGAGGCAAGACAAAGAGAAGAATGGAAACAATGGAGCACTGAACCTTTTTCAAGACAGAGAACATGATGATGATGATGATGATGATGATGATGATGATGATGATGATGATGATGATGATGATGATGATGATGCTCGTCATCATCATCATCATCATCATCATAATCATAATCATCATCATTTTCATTTCTGGACACCTTCTATAGCGCCGTAGCATAGCGGAGGTCAAAGTCAAAGGCGCTGTCGACAACGTTGACAAATCAACACGGATCGGAAGATGTTGGTCTTGAGGGAAAGTCCGCTCAGATGGCGCGTAGTTCGCTGCCGTATCGAAATCAGGCAGTGAACCCTCCAGAAGAAGGCGGTCTTTCGGATGAAGACGTTCCGCTGAAGAGTCAGCGAAACGACGCAGAAAGGATGTTGAAGGACCGCATGGATGTAGTGAGAGAAATTCTCCGCGTGGTGAAAATCAGGCGGCGAATCCTTGAGGGCGGTCGTCTGCAAGACGGTAATCCATCGCCGAACTTGACGGGAACCGACCGAAGATGGAATTCCGCGCGTGGGCCGGAACAGTCATTGCGCTTTATAGTCTGTACTGTAGGCTCCGTCGACGGGCTGGTGGCTTAGATAAAATGGCGGACCAACAACGCCGACACGGGCGACATAAATCCGATCCGTTCAGCGCAGATAAACCGCAAAGACGATCGCCGACCGCTTCGAAAACGATAGGCAGGCGACAATCTACGCGATTAGCTCAAAGAAATAAGCACAAGACGTTGGTAAAACCGCCAAGAACGGCGATATTCCGAAGCACGGACAGACACGTGCGAGCAGCCAAAATGGCGCTACCGGAAGAATGAAAACTGAATGATGATGATGATGATGATGACGACGACGATGACGATGATGTTGATGAAATGCAACATATCTACTTCAGCCCTTAATGATCACTTACTTGAAGTTTCCGGTGATAGTTAATGACTTACTCTGTGCGAAACGTGGTTCAGATGATCTGTCTAAGACCAAGGAAAATTGAAAACAAGATAGCTTTGGCGGTTCCAAGAACTCTCGGTGGGGGATGCAATGAATTTCTAGGAAGTTGATTGGGTGGATGCAATGAATTTCTAGGTAGTTCCCGCCAATTGTCAAAGATATTATTTGTAAACGGTTTAGAAGAAATCTGTAGACTTGATTTATAAAATATAATGTTCAGAATTGACAATGTATAAAAGCCATATTATTCTTGCTGTACAAAGTCATATATGACTATATAGTGCAGAATCGAGTTTTCTATTGCTGGTGATGCGATGACATTGTCTATGGATATGTCCATGTCTTTGTGGATATACATTCAGGCTAATCCGTTTAGACGATCATCTTCCATTGAAGACACATTTTTGGTGGGCCGGTGGGGGTATGCGTCTCCAGTTATCCCCAACGTGGAACCGCCCCTGCAAGACAAGAAGCGTTCTAATATAACACAAACGTCGTTCCAACCGCGTCTTCTAGTCAACAGGACCTCTGCCTTTTACTGGTCCAAGCAGTCTGCGTTTACAGAAATCTGCCAATATGCATTGCGATCAAGAATAACGCTATGAATTCAGGAATTTGCCACTATCGATCAAAAAGATTAAGCAAATAAATTAAGAACCACGCGAATTTAACAGAGAACTGGTGATTAACTTTTAAGGTTTCGCTTGATTGAAGCCTAAGATGGCCGACAGGCAATGGTCTCCATTGGCGTAGACTTGGATGAAAATGTGGGGGCCAAACCCCTATACCTTACTCATTTCCTATGGCAGCCTCTCAAAAAGTGGAGGCGGTTCTCGAGCCTGTAGAGACCTAAAGAAGTTAACGCCTACGATGCAGTGGCGGCTCTAGGATTTGGCAAGTGGAGGGCCGTTGGGGTGGCATCTTCTAATCATGGGGGCCAACCATTTGTTGTTTAATGTATGTAGCATTAAGTATAGGGTCCCAACTGGGGGGAGGCACTCAATAGGGTTGACGGGCCCCCTGCCCCCCCGGTGGAGCCGCCACTGCTACGATGGCCCTCCATAATATAATGGCCCCTCCATAATCCCGTCAATTGTCAAAGGTATTATATATGTAAACGGTTTAGAAGAAATCTGTAGATTTGATTTACAAAATATGATGCATAATAAAGCATAATCCATAAGTTCAGCCGACGCCGTCATTATCAACCTGCATTGAATTTTGGACAAATCGAATGCGCCGTAGATCGATTGTTTATGTAGCGCTATAGATGTTGTTGTACGACAGAGATTCCTCTGTGGTTGCTGCTTCACGCTGCTCCCATCCGAAACGAAAAAGACGCCGTCGTCCTGTTCTTACTTACCTTCAAGGACATTACCGCTCTGAAGCAACCGATCGAAGAGGAAAACGGAAAAGGTGAGCTACTATCGCCGCAAACTCTGACCCTTTCTCTATCGCCGCGGGGGGTTGGTCTGGGTTTCTTCCGCAGGTTTATTCTGTCGCCAAAGGTGATTTGGAAGCGTTTCAACGCCGCGATAGCTCAATAGGAAAATGCTGAAACTTGCTCGAATTTCTCTTAATGAGCAGGTCTACTGACGAGGAAAAACTCGTTCGTTCACTTTTGTCTTAGAAACATCCCATTCTGGCCTAATTCAGAAGCACCGTATGTACTGCAATGTAACGATTTGAATGCTCAACTGAGCCTATATATATATATATATATATATATATATATATATATATATATATATATATATATATATTGCCTTTATTTTGTAAAGATTGTTGGCGTTGATAGCTAAAATAATTTAAGAAGTTGAGAGAAGAAAATTATGAAATGCGAACTGTGAATACAGTGAATTATAACGAGTTGCTAGCAAATGTGTCACGCAAGTAAGACAGTGACAGTAGGACAATGCAAGTTCCAGAGCCCGCAATTTCTGAAAATAATGGCCATTCGCTTTTGGGATCTCCCCCTCCCTCCCCTCCCGGCACCAATTGGAGAGGTTCACTGCTTTGCTCAGATTGTCAATTGAGTGAGAATGCTGCATCAACTCTTGTTAACACTTCAGCCTTACCTACTGATAAACCAAAGGATCTGCCAACCTAAAGTCACCGGAATCCTCGAGACCTGAACACTTCCCCCCTCCCTCTCATTCCCGGGGGTCAGAGTATTATTATATACTTTCTAAGGTCCCATGGACATGCCCTCAGCAAGCGAGCCGTGAGCGTCATCCCGTCACGCGCCTTGAAATCCTACGACAGGCGTAGGACTTGAAATCAATTCGCGTGACGCTGCAGGGCCTCAGACGTAAGTCAATTGAGACCCCACCCCACCCCACCCAACCCCCGGTGCGTTGTCTTGTCGTCGCCTGCCTGTGTCGGGAAGGCGAGCGCTTTAATAATGCAGGCGTCGTCGTCGTCGTCGTTTCTGTCACAGTGTGTGTGTGTGTGTGCCAGTCTGTCTGTCTGTCTCTCTGTCTCTTTCAGTCGGGCTCAGCAGGTTCGTTCGTCTGGCGAGATCCGTGACGCGGACGAAGTCCGTCGTCCAGCCGCCGACGACGACAGCGGGCGCTGCGCAGACGCGATTGGACGTCGCTCCCAAGTACTCTCAGCTGGCAAACGTAAGCCGCAGTTTGTTGCCACTTGCGACGACGACGACGCCGTCTAGCGGCCGGCGCTGTCAACCTAATGCTTCCTGCGCGCGTCGTCACCGACCGACGACCGTTTATAGCACAAATTCATTAGAAGCCCATGAATTGTTCATGACCGTTCTCGCCCCGGCGACCGGCGACCGGCGGTCGGCGGCCGCATCTGTTGCCCCGGTTCTCCCAGAGGCACCGAACGACAGACGCTCGGCGTTTTAAGTGTCGACGAAAAGTCTAGAGTTGAGTTCTCTTCCCAAAAATTGTCCTTTTAAGAGTAAAAGTTCGAATGGAATAAGCCAGCCATTATAGGTCTATAATATAATTAGCCCGAGTACGAATCTAGATGAAATTTTAAAAGCTGAGAAATTGATTATATGAAATCTATTGATTTTTAATTCAATGATTTTTAAAAATTATAATTATGAACCGAACCCATTTGACTGCAATTCCGATTTCATTTTTTGCTGCTCCATGTCAAATTAACTTCAATTAATTAATTTCGCTGAAGACAAAATTAATTAAAATGCCGAACTGTCGATGGAAATTAACATAATAGAAGAACGTTTCGATATATGCGACTGCTTTCATTCTGTTTCCTTTTGCATTCAGTATTGTCCGTAACCGTTTCTTGTGTTAATCTAAAGTTCCTGCAAAAACATTAACGGAAGCGAATATTAGGTATTAGGTGTACTGCACTGTGACTAATCTACCATGAATTACCTTTAAATGAAGTGCCAATAACACTCACCAAAAGGTGAAAATGTTACCGACTTTTAAAAGGAGATAATCTGTAGAATTTTGTGTCCTGAACACAAATATGACCATGACAATTTTATTGGCTCTCGTTTTGAAGATATTTATATAGCTCATTTTATACGTTTCACCATGTTAATTTATCCAGTAGGGTTGTAGCGGGATAATAAATAAGCCTTTAATGTGAATATTGCATCACATTGACTAATACCACCATGCATACATCATCCAGAGTTTATTGCATCATATTCTGATGCGATGATGTACTACTGCCAGGAGGCTGATGAAGTAAGCTTAAGTCAGTAGCATAGACCGGTCAGAAAGGTTGAGCATTTAAAATACTGTTCAGACTTCGTGTGATATCCAAAGCGCCACCAACAGTTGGAGCCTTTCTTCTGACAGAAGGTAATCTGCTATTCTGTCTCGATATTGAGGACCCTCATGAATGTCTTAGAAATCACTTGTGACCCACAAGAATGATGACGCATGCTATCCACATGAAAGAGCCGTACGATAATTTAAAGCTATGGCCTACTACTGAATTCCTTGGACACGCACAGCTGGCTCCTCTGTGGTGATTTGAAGGTGGTAACCCTCTTAGTGGGACTGCAGCAGGGATGCACAAAATACATGCGTTTCTTAGGAGAATGGGACAGCTGAACAAGGGAATTGCACTTCTTGTTGAAGAGAGAAATACTCGCAGACAAAATGTATCAGTTAGAGTGGAGAATATCCATGCAGCACCCAGCTCTGATCGAGGCTGACGAAACCCTGCTACCACCCATACACATCAAACTAGGTTTGATGAAGAACTCCGTGAAGGCCATGGGACGGACTTCGCCAACTTTCCGATACCTGTATGAAAATATAGGCCTATACGTCGACTCGGTGAGGCAAAGATTAAAGAGGGAGTTGTGGGCAATGGCGGCTCTAGGGTTTGGCAAGTGGGGGCCGTTCAACTTATAATCATGGGGCCAACCATTTGTTGTTTAATGTATGTAGCATTAAGTATAGGGTCCCAACTAGGGGGCACTGGGGGGCCAGGCACTCAATAGGGGGCACGGGCCCCACTGGCCCCTCGGTGGAGCCGCCACTGGTTGTGGGGGTTCTCAGATTCGAGAGCTCTTCAAATGATGACCAGTTCAACAATTTGCTGCAGAATGATGCGAAACAAGCATGGAATGCTTTTCATGCTGTGTCAATAAACTTTCTCGGTAATATTAGGGCAAAAAACTACAAGGAACTAGTGGAAGACCTGCTGCTGTATCTGTGATGATGTGGTTAATGATGAACATGGCGAACGTATTCACCAAGAAATCGCAACAATTGAACAAAGATACTAGGGAAAATGGTGCACTGCCAACCTGGTTGAATACTGCTAGACACTCCCTCGAGATGTTCCCGAACAACTGAATAAGAGACAGGCAAAGAAATTTAAGACTTAGTCTATGACTTGATTTCTACAGGTATTAACCATTGGCCTGTTATTACTATTGCCATACATTCGCGTAATAAACAATAATTTGCAGATTACAAAAAACTAGAACCAATTTTGCATTTTTATTGTCATATTCGTGTTCAGAACATAGAATGTAACAAGAAATGACTAATTTCATTTCAGTAACAAGACTTCGTAAAATATTTTTGTCCAGTGTAATCATCTTTGCAGCAATTAAGGCAGTAATTCCGAAGACAAAATAAAAATAAAAATGTTCTGCACTGTGGCTAATATGCCACGAATTACCTTGTAGTGAAGTTCCAAAAATCATCTTTGCAGCAATCAAAATAGGATTTTTAAGACCAAATAAAATATGCAGTAAAATATTATAAAGTGAAAAGTAGAGATAAAGACGGCGTTGTTGATCGCCTCTGCATGCGTTCCAGATGATGAACGTCAGTGCCGAATTCCTACCTCACTATCGGCAGGAGGCGCCGAAGACGCCTCACCATATCATCCTCCACTACTCGGCCTTCAAGACGATCTGGGACTGGATGATCCTCGTGCTCACCTTCTACACTTCGGTGATGGTCCCCTTCAACGCTGCCTTTCGGTCGAAGACGATCGCCGACATCCCGCTGCTCGTCGTCGACAGCATCGTCGACGTCGTCTTCTTCGTCGACATCGTTCTCAACTTCCATACGACGTTCGTGGGACCAGGTGGAGAGATCGTCTCCGATCCGAAGATCATTCGGATGAATTATCTGAAGAGCTGGTTCGTCGTCGACTTGCTGTCTTGTCTTCCCTACGACGTCTTCAACGCCTTTCAACACGTCAACGAAGCAAGTATCGCCAGAATTCAGTGTTTTATCCAGACTCCAGGCCTTGGGGGGAGGGATGGACATGACTGGAGGGGAATGGACACAGTCTAATGCAGGGCCGCCGAGAGAGGGACAGGGGGCCAAATGCACAAGGGCTATAGGCGTCGATCCCGTGAGGGTCCTGGGGTCGGACCCTCACTAAAATTTGGTTGTTAGGGTCCACAATGCATTGGACCCTCACGAAAATCTGAATAAATTTATATTGTACCGTTGTACGGTTATTTAATAATAAATTAATTGAATTAATTAATAATTTAATTAAATGGAAAACATCTTCGAATTTATTTCAACAATTTAATTTAATTTAATTTACTCTTACAATTTATTTTTACAATTTTCGACCTCGTTTGCCAGAAAGGCTCTTTCACATTAACTTTTGCGACAACAGAGAGCAATTCGTCCAAACTGTTACCATGATCGCCAAACGTCGCCATAATTTATATAGGCCTACATCCCATCTAAAGAATATCAAGTCTAAAAGTCCAACCCACGACGCCTCTAGACTTTAAACATTCGACAGAAATAAGAGGACGATATACTGTATATCTTAAATGTCTGAATCTGTGTCGACCAGTTATGTCTTGGATTGTCTAAATTCCGTGTTTGATTTATTGGTGCTCAAGCGTGTAGGACTGTATAGGTATAGGCCTAGAGCTTAAATTGCAAGCAATTCGATACAGCTGAGGCGCATTCGTGACGGCAAAATGCACCATATAAATAAACTTATCAATCAAGCAATGCAGTCACCCTATGCTTGAAGTACTCAACGAAAGATGAAGACGATAAAGTCGCATCTTAACAGTGTGCATAAGTGGTTTGATGACATAGCTATGTGCAGTGTTTAATCTAGGCCGTTTCCGGGGGGAAAATTGCCCTTCTTCCCCCCCCCCGAAATTTCAAATTCTCCCCGGAAATTTTGGAATACTACATGGACTAACAGCGGCCCCTAGCAGAATTCCCCCGGCTTTGTCAGTTCCCCCCGGCTTTTTCAGTCCCCCCTGGAGTCCAGGAGTCTAGATTAAACACTGGCTATATGCATCCCAGATCATGTCCCTACGTAAGCAGGCATGTGTGCTGGTTCTCGCATAAATATAATGCGTACATGTATATGCATTGGCGAATCGACAGCTGTGCCTATAATTATAGGAGATAGATAGTTGCGGTCGAAGCGAAGCTGCTTTCTTCGGTGTCTCCTCGTGTTTCTAAGGGCGCATGACGGTTTGAATTAAATCACGCCCCGTCTATGAGTTAGTTTTTCGTCTGAGACGTTTAAATTATAAATTCCACGACGACGAAATATCTTAGCCGTCAAGACATAAAGGTCTTGTCCGGTCTGACTGCGCTCTGACGAGCATTTGAAATATTATTCAAAGAGCTATAAAAAAAGGCTTCAACAGAATTTACATGTAACTGACTCACCGATAATTAAGCATAAGGTATGGCTGTAAGGAAATCACAGTAAGAAATTGTTAAATAAATTCACGGGTAAACAAGTATAAAACGAGGTCATATATAATATATATTCTATATTGCATCAAACGTTCAGTAAAGTCAAACTGTTTTAGCAAATGAACATCAGAACATCGCGCGCAATTGTCAAGTAAACCTATTGACTATAGACTATAGTCTAGTATAGTGTATAAATTATATAAATCTCAAATGAAGAGTCATCCAGACTTATCTAGTGTCTAGCATTGAAATCTGTCATGACTTGCAAAGCCAGATTATTGTCACTGAACATGGGCGTCCGCACACTATGGCAAGAGAGGCACTCCCCCTGGAAAATGCAAATAATAATGCTTAACAGTGAAATTTGAAAACAATTTGCTAAAAATATTAGCCTAATCGTGATCATTGTGTTACAATGTGTTTTGCTCCTTCTGGAAAAATTTATGTGGCGTAACTGTGACCATTGTGTTTTGCCCCTCCTGAAAAAATTTCTGCGGGCGCCCATGTCACCGAAGCTTTGACGCTGTGGAGCATTAATTGACTGCAGCGAATTGGCTGACACTGCGTCGTTAAGGAATCAAACGGAATTGCTAGGAACAGACAAGTAACGAATGGCGAAATTGAACAACTGTCACCATAGACATTATATGATATAACAAAGATAATCAAAGATTATTAACAAAGATATTAACAAAGATAATTTATATGATGAATCGATGACTAATATTGATTAATGATTAAATATAATTGATTATAATAAAATAATTGCACCCTCTTGTACTCCCTCCGGACGCCCATCGACAATGATTTACACTTGCATGATGATTTCTCAAAGCTTTGAGTTTATCAGTGGCGTAAACCTGGCGTCGAGATTGGGGGCAGGTCAGACCCCTTTTGTTTCCCAAAAAGTCTTGACGAGCAAAAAACGTCATCCTTTCATCCTTATATTTTTCCTTGTCCAAATACCCGGACAAGCAAAAAAACCTCATCCGAAATGAGTGAATGCGGTCGGTTGTAATCCTGGCATCAACATCATGGGGCGAGGATATAAATTTTTTACCATAGACACAAAACATTGGAGGGAATAATTGATGCTCTGTTTCCCTCCTACTAATTATTGGGGGATCGTCCCCCGCCGTCCCCCTGTGTTTTACGCCCTTGGAGTTTATTGCATACAATTTTTTTTGTTTGTATTTTTGCACGCTAACTTCGATCGACAGAACGTAAGTACGATATATTTTTCTCTCTAGCAGTTGACTGTCGTTAATTGGTTCTCATCGGGTTATGTTTGTTGATACGTGATCACGTGACATGAAATCTCAGATATTTACGGTCAATCTAAAATCTTTAGAGAGGTAACCAGTGCTGGAAAAATGTCACATTACCAAATTTTGGAGGTGTCGAACTCAAATTGGGCGGGGGGAGATGTTGGAGGGTGTTAGGGGGTGTAAAAATTTCCCTGGTCTTCTAAGTTAAAGATGTTGCGAGTATAGTCTCCAATGGGCCAAATGTTGAAAAATGTGACTGGAATATGTCTGCATGTCTATTGCCTAAGGCTAAATTAATTAAATAATTAATTGAGCAATTGAATTCTTGCCTGTAGATAACTTGTGTGCAGAGAGGGTCCAACTCTTCGGTTGGCATGATAATATCCTACGAACCGTCAGACTATTTTGCATTTTTGTATTCCCGTATGCTAGCAAAATTATCTGTTCTATTTTTTAATGCGATATCTTTGATAATTTTATCTGTGCGCCAGAATGGTATGCATGCTACGTTATCTTTGGATCAACTGATAACTGACTAAAACGATAGTTTACCTACTATGCGTCTGCTCAGAAAAATATGAAGGAAAGGCGCGCCTTAGTTGTTTATCACGAAGTTCATGGTTTTAATCTAATCGACGCATTAGGCAGTTCTCGGGGGAGTATTTGCCACGTAGTGGCATGGAACATTTTAAAGGCCTCTTGTGCAGTGGCGGCTCCACAGGGGCCCGGGGGGCCCGTGCCCCCCCCCAACTGAGTGCCTGGCCCCCCAGTGGCCCCCCTGTTGGGACCCTATACTTAATACTACATACCTGACAATAAATGTTTGGCCCCCCATGATTAGAAGTTGCCACCACAACGCTCCCCCCCACTTGCCAAATCCTGGAGTCGCCACTGCTCTTGTGAGCAAGTAAACTTTACGAGTATAGTCTAGGCCTACCTGAACCGCGTTTACTTTACTGCCGTAATACATTGATCTTTTGTCTAATGAAATGCATAGAAACCGAACCACAGCCTAAGAATAATCAACGAAACTGGACAGAAATTTAACAACTGTGACTGATGGGGGTCCCGCAGGTCAAACATTAATTTCCCAGACCCCATTTTGTATAGCCCAGTACGCCACCTCGTCGGTTAAGCCTGCAAACTAAATTTCGTATGTACGCATGTCTTGTACTTTCAACACTCTTATATGGAAGTGAGACTTGGACGATGACTGGCCAAGAGTGGAAAAGACTTAAAGCTGTTCACACTAAGGCTCAACGTAGAATCCTTAATTTTAGATGGTTTGACTTCATATGCAACGATGAAGTATACACCACACATCGCTCTGGACTAGAGACTGTATACAAGCCATTATTCGTCGTCGACGTCTCGGACTCTTTAGGCACGTCGCAAGACTCCCACCAGCAGTGCCTGCCTCAGCTGTACTTCACCTAGCAACGCGACTTCGAGACAGAGACATTAGCATTACAGGATGAAATCGTCCATGAGACAGACCACCAATCACTTGCCTTCACCAAATCCACGGGGACTGTGGATTACCAGTGTCCGATGCCTTCCAATGTGCGCAGAATAGACAGTTATGGCGTACACTCGCAACGGCCGAAAGGCTATGCGCTTAAATAAATAAATAAATAAATAAATAAATAAATAAATAAATAAATAAATAAATAAATAAATAAATAAATAAATAATAAATACGCAACCGGTGGGCCTAAAGTCGAGTGTTGAAGTCCAGGCAAAAGTAGATAACGTAGAAAAGTATGCATTTGTCTGTCGTTCGATTGTGGGGGGTGTTCAGAATGCAGACGATGTCGATAAGCGGGTTCTGCATGCTCGGTGTTTTTTCTAGAGCATCAGCAGTCTGTTCAGTGCCTTGAAAGTCGTTCGTCTTCTGAGACTCGGTCGAGTGGCGAGGAAGCTGGATCACTACATCGAATACGGAGCAGCGGTACTCGTCCTGCTCATCTTCATGTTCGTTTTGATTGCTCACTGGTTCGCCTGCATCTGGTTCACGATCGGCGACTCGGAGGCGAGATCGGGGATCGTCTACGGCTGGCTGCAGCGCCTGGGACGCGAAATAGGTACTCTCGGTATTTTCTCTTTCACTGCTTATTCGATCATTGCAATTCATTTTTCACTCATCGTCTGTCCTATTAAGAAGTGGCAATGCATGGTTCTGTTAAGTTTAGCAAACTTTGCACAGCGCTACAATAAATAGGCTGAACGAAATACTTCCCTTTGTATTTCGTCGGCAATTCATAAGTTCAACCGCCGAGTGATGATGATGATGATGATGATGATTTTTGATGATGATGATGATGATGATGATGATGATGATGATGATGATGATCATGATGATGATCATGATGATTATGATATGATGATGATAAGAGATTGAAAATTAACAGAAATACTGCACATAAATTAATAAAACGGATTTCAAAAAGTGAAGCAGCAGACAACGAACAAAACAGAAAACGAACAAAAAAAGATCTAGAAAAGATTTTAAGCGAACGGTTCTGGTAAACGATTCAGTAATAATTCTAATCACAGTTAAAAATATCTGTTTCTCAAATACAAATTTTTTGTCTACAAAAGACCTGACAAGTCGATTATTTCAAAAATGAGTTATGAACGGGTGAATGAGCTAATGAACGATGAGTACAGTTTTGGGCAGAGTTTTATCCAGGTCTGTTAGGCGGCAGATCCCCCATCCCACCTCAAAAACACAAAAATCCTCCCCAAATCTTAGCACTGACACAAATTTTGGCATTGAACTGCGTCTCTCCCCCTCCAGCCAAGTCAATCCCTCTCCCAAAGATCTGGAATCTGGATAAGATATAGTTCTATAGCCAGGGGCGGCGCTGGGTTTGTTGGCTGGGTGGGTCTAATGCAATCTACACAACCAGGACCCGGTTCAGACTACCCCTCCCCCACCCCAATCAAAATTTCTCTGCAGATTTGCACGATTTGCTAGGGTGCCCCGGCCAGAGGCTGGGTGGGTCCGGACCCGCGGACCCATCCCCCGTAGCGCCGCCCCTGCAGGCTGGCTATAGCACTTCGAATCTGTTTGCCAATTATTTATTATTGGCGTTTTCTGTACGACAGGGAGCGAGTACGTCGCTACGAATACTTCGGGTCAGTTGAACTGGGACAGGGGTCCGTCGAGCACGATGGCCTACGCAACGGCCCTCTACTTCACCCTGTCGTGCATGACCAGCGTCGGCTTCGGAAACGTCTCAGCGTTCACGGAGATGGAAAAGATATTTTCCATCTTCATGATGATACTTGGATGTAAGTAAGCGAATTGAACTACAATAATAATAATAATAATAATAATAATAATAATAATAATAATAATAATAATAATAATAATAATAATAATAATAACAATAAACTTAGCGTGAAAAAAGCTTAGCGTGATTTAAAGTGACCTAGGACTCGTAGGAGGCATTACTGACTGTGTGAAAGCCACTAGGGGCGCTAACGGGGCTTGAATCCGCCCCGTCAGCCTACCGCTTCAGCGCGTAACCCACTCTGCCATCTTCCGCTCCCTAATAATAATAATAATAATAATAATAATAATAATAATAATAATAATAATAATAATATAAGAAGAAGAAGAAGAAGAAGAAGAAGAAGAAGAAGAACGCTAATAATAATAATAATAATAATAATAATAATAATAATAATAATAATAATAATAATAATAATAATAATAATAATAATAACGCTAATAATAACGCTAATAATAATAATAATAACTAATAATAACAACGCTAATAATAACAATATTAATTGGATTTTAAATGGGTTAGTAGGATTCTCCTGTGTTGAAAACCGTTGTCACTCACACAGTCCTCTATTCCAACTACCGTTCGTCTGCTACAACCGATATCTTTCATTCTACAAAAAACAGAATTGAGAAAGTTATTGTAAGCGATTTTTGTTGTTGAATCGGTTCAGTGCATAAAATTGTCCCGTTTTATCAATTTTGACAGCACTGTTATACGCAACCATCTTTGGAAACGTGACGACTATTTTCCAGCAGATGTACTCGACGACCGGAAAATACCACGAAATGCTAAACAACGTCAGGGAGTACATGAAACTTCACGACGTGCCTAAAGCTCTTAGCGAACGGGTCATGGACTACGTCGTGTCCTCGTGGGCCATCACCAAAGGACTCGACACTCAGAAGGCAGTCGGCCATGTTCCATAATCTCATCATATATACACAGGCGTCGTGTCATGCGAGAATCTAACGAATTTACCGTCAGTTTTTATAGCGCGTCTTTTTGAATTATATACTAGAGTCAATGTCCTGAGGTAGATATTGTGGGAAACACACACAGGGAAAGAAGATGGTTAAGATGATTAGTCAAAGGTTGAAGTCCAGTAAGATCACGAAAGTCTGTTTATCTCACACGAGCAAAAGGAGTTTGGTTTAAATTGGAAAGCAATATAGGCTAGCCAATCTTCAGATTTCTTTTATAGGCCCGCGTCTCTTAAGATCTTCAATTGTTTCACTCATGGGTCACTAATTTGCAGCAATGCCATATATATGTATATGTATGTATATGTGTATGTATGTATATATATTAGTTTATATATATATATATATATATATATATATATATATATATATATATATAAACTGTCATGACTACTCCACAAGCTTCGCATAACAAATGATAATTTCGGGGAAGGGGAGGGTAGGCCTAATTAAGTGGTTAACTTGAAACTAGTTTTTAGTTAATATAATAAACTTACAAGATTTCTCATAAAATTTATTTATTGTAAGCAAACCATCAGATTGGCAAGAATTATATAGGAGACAAACTGTTCGCCACGAAATCAAAGTCGTATTTAGGCCCAAACCTCTTCTCTAACAACAGGGAACATTGTATCGAAACCGAAACGAGAAGAACGAGAAAAAGAAACATTTTCAAGTGGCCATTTATAATGCATCTTTTCAAATACAACACTTTAGTGTCCCGTACTCTTTCAGAATCTAGTACTTTAATGTCACGCGTTTTAGGAAATGGTGCTTTAGTACAAAGCACTTTCGATACCGGCACTTTAGTAAGCCCTACAAAACCAAAATCAACATTTTCCAGAATATTCTTCAACTTTTCCAGCCCATTAGTTTTATTTTTCTTGTTTCTTTTTAAAACTTCTCTATCAGAGGCGTCATTTGGGGGGCTGGGGGGCCACCCCCCAAGGAAATGAAAATATTAATTTATAATGTATTAATGTGCAACAAAAAACAAAAACAGGGACGCCATTTGGGTTTGGGGGGGGGGCAAAAAAGTCAGCAGCCTCTAAGGGCTGACAAACAAAAAAAAGGTCGTCAACTATTTTTTGGTAATCGTAATCCTAAAAGAACTGACGAGCAAAAAAAGGGTCGTCAACTTTTTTTCGAAACTCAAACTTAGTCGAAAAAATTTCCAAAAATTAAAAAAATTTTAAAGCAAAATTTTACAAAATTTCTCGCCACCTTCAAGAAAAGTGTGAAATGACGCCACTGTTCTCTATTGCACTTTTATTTCTGCGTAGTTTAAATCTCAGAATTTTATTTTATCTCTTTTTGTTTTCCTTCGCTTGTGGTATAGAGATGTTCACATAATTTATAATAATTTAAATCCGCAGACATATTTCGCAAAGATGAAGATCTTCAATAGTACAGCATTCGTTTGAATTGATTAATTAATTTTGTTGTCTTTTTTATCATGGTCGATTTGATTCATTTTCAATTTTAGTTTTCCCTTTTCGATTACATTACTTTCGCGGATATTTCTGTTTAGTTTCGTCGTTGTTTTCCATTATCCTGATCGTCCTGTGGTGTCCTCTCTAAGACGGTCATTTCATAGGCAGGTGGTCGTCTGACTGTCATCAACATTAACAGATATTCATCAGTCTTTTCAGCGACAACTCTTTGCAATTTTAATTTTGAAACGGTGTTACAGTAAGTTCTGTGGCATTTGTCATCTTTATTCTGTTTACAGGCATTGAAAGAGCAAGATACCAAAGTCTGTTTATCGTAAAGCAAACGATAATACAGCAATGTCAGTCGCTAATACTTTAAGTTCCCCCATTTTGTAGCCCACGATTCTCTTGGCCTAGAGACAGTGGTGTAGCGTGGGTTGCCAGCCCCCGGGGGGGGCAAAAGAGGATTTGCGCCTCTAACTTGTGACCGAAATGCCCTGACGAGCAAAAAACCTCTTCGTATCATATTCCCCACATTGCAATAATATAATCAGGCCCGTCTTTACGTGTTAAAAATCGGGCACAGTGCCCGGGGCCCCACTCATCTTAGGGGCTCCGCGCAAAAACGCGATGACTTTTTTGTTTTTTTTGCTTGTCAACATTGAAAAACGTTTGGAGATTACCTTTTTTGCTTGTCAACATTGAAAAACGTTTGGAGTTGACCTTTTTTGCTTGCCAACATCTGATCTTCAGCAAGGGCCCCGCAGGCCGCCAGGTGCCCGGGCCTCACACAGATATGAGACGGGCCTGAATATAATAGATTCCGAGCAAGTACTTAGTTACAATTCTTCCGTGTGTCAGGCTATTTCATGATTTATTATTGCTTTCTTCACTTCGAATTTTGCGCCCAAAGAATTTTGCGCCCGAGGCGACCGCTCTCTGCCCCCATGCTACGCCACCCACTGCCTATAGAGCAGTGGCGTAGCCAGGATTTCCGGAAAGGGGGGTTTGGTTTTGACTTTTGACCGTAACCAACTTTCGAAAAATCTTGACAGGCAAAAAAGTCACACTATGTATCTATCCTATGTCTTTCTTTCTAAAACGTTTTTCTTTAGAAAAAAGGTCGTCACGCCTATGGCTTTAAAAATTGGTCTGCAGCCCCAATGGGGGGTTGACCCTCAAAACCGCGTCCGAAAATTTAAAATGCATGGAAACACATTTTTAAATTTTTTTCGTCGGCGCCCAATGGGGTTTTAACCCCTAAACTCTCTTGGCTACGCTACTGGCCTAGAGAAACGAAACAGCGGGAGCAAAAGTTCAATTTACAAAGGCAAATGTCTACATGCGAAACTCTTAACGCCTCAACCTCCTGGACCTACACGATCGTCATCCTCATCTCACACTCTCACGCCCATTTAATCAATCAACTCTCAAAATCTGCAACCGCGCTTTTTATATGACACACCAGAACTTTGGAGCTCAATTCCAGCCTCCCTCCGCAGCCTACGTCATGGCCAAACAACAAGCTCTCATTCCTCCTCCCCTTCTAATTCCTTCACTATCTCCTCAAGCCTTCAGGTCTAGACTTAAAACCTTCCTATCCCAAAAGTCATTTCCTCCGTAGCTATAGCAACCTGCCCCGTCGTCTGAATGATATGCTGACCTTCGCCCGGCCAACAGACCACCTTGCCCACAGCTATTTCAAGAAAGATTAAGTGCATAAGAATAAGCAGCTACCACTGTACTACTTTTCAAATCATTATGATTTTCCTTAACTAAATTGAACACCAGTTTACTCTACTGTCTTACTGTACAACTGGGTTGATCAATACGCGGGACTTTTCCCTTAGATCAACCTATTTCTCATATAATGTCTGTTTGTAAGTCAGAAAGTCAGTTGGCCAAGTCAGATTAACCTCATTAATTTTTTTATACTGTATATAAGTCTAGGCCAATTATGCGATTGTAAGATCTGTATGTTTTAAGATATCTGTCTGTATCTTTACATTATTGAGGAATAAACTGTTTTTGATTTGATTTGATTTGAAATGGTTATATAAATTTACGAGATTTTACTTTACTTAATTTATGTTCATTACGTCGTTTGGCATTTGCACTGACGCTTCTCTTGTTGTTAGAAGTTTCCAGAATATCTCTACATAAGGGAGTTTTCTTTTAAGATCAAATTCTGTTTTCTGGGACATGTAAAATTAAATGACTCATTGAAATTATATGCTTAAACATCGTGAGGCCTAATGTCTTTTAATCTGTGAATGCCCTGAACAAACTTTCAATTTGATATATTTTTAAAATGTAATATGAAATAATCATATGAAATTGGCGACTGGTCTGTGATGATCTAGAGCCAAAACCTTCATTCTCCAAATACGCAAATGACGTTCATAAATTTGCCGAATTTGCGCATTTATCTCTTACAAATTGCTATCCACATTCACGCGCTTTGGTCTGTAGTCTGTACGCGGGTCCCAATAGTACAGATCTTAAGTCAATTGGTAAGCGGTTGAGAAGTGCGATTAATAACGATAAAAGGGAGCGAGGGAGCCCACTCGACGTTTACGACACATATAGGCCTAATATGACGATACTTATATTAACGGGTATTTTATGATCCTCCTTTCATATAGACTCGTTATCTGCGATTTTATTTTTCAGGTCCTCGATTACTGTCCGAAGGACATGAAGGCCGACATCTGCGTGCATCTTCACCGTAAGGTCTTTACCGAACAGCCGGCGTTTCGCCTGGCCAGTGACGGCTGCCTTCGGGCCTTGGCGATTAATTTCACGATGAGCCACAGCGCCCCTGGCGACGTTCTCTTTCATCAGGGCGAATCCCTCGACTCTCTCTGCTTCATCGTCTCCGGATCGCTAGAAGTGGTGCAGGATGACGAAGTCGTGGCCATCCTAAGTCAGCATTCAACACCTCGTCTTGCGTTTTATTATATTTTTATCGTAATTAACCTGTATGCAGTGGCGTCGCTAGGGTTGGTGTCACCCAGTGTGGTAAAATCGTGGTGTCACCCATTTAGATGATTTAGACCTTCTCATATGCCGTGACAAGCAAAAGAATGGCATCCTTGTTTGGGTGTCACCCCCTAGGTGGTGTGTGTGTGTGTGTGTGTGTGTGTGTGTGTGTGTTTCAGACCAATTTTGTTTAACTGAGAACTATTTTCAAGTTAAATCCAAGTTATCCAACCACGAAATTCGGATTTGAAATTACATTTTAATTGTCGCCATTAGATTTCTTGACAATTTTCCGTGTCTTGAAAATTAACCAAAGTAGCAAAGTAGAATTACTCTCCTAGAGTAGCTTTATGAAGAGAATTTGTTTTCTAATATTTGACAAAATGTTTACCCTTCGACTGTATATCTTATTGGGATACAGCAACCACAACAACGACGATGACGACTATTCTGGTAGTGACAATAATTATAAATAACATCGGCAAAACTGCAAAGACTTAGGCCTATGTGATGATGATGATGATGATGATGATGATGATGATGATGATGATGATGATGATGATGATGATGATGATGATGATGATATAATAAATACGTATTTGCCATATTTTTAAATTTTTAAAGTCCAGAATTTGGGACAATATTGAGAGAAACAGGCAATAACTCCAGCTGTTGAAAGTCATTTTGATAAATCTGATATTAGAAATTAACATAGACATTATAATTGCATTTGCGAGGACAGCCTTCAAGTCAACTGTCGTGCATACCAGTCTGGGTTTCTATTTTGATTCATATATAATTATATATATACAGTATATATACACTTTTCGGACACATATGCAGAATGAAAGAGGACAGAAAGATCAAAGCTCTAATGTTTGGAATAATGGAGGGTGCCAATATGGTGTGATATATTGAAGAATGGAAGCAGTTTACAGGATCTTAGTCACAGAGCAACGGACAGGAAAGAATGGCAGAAAACTGTGGAGATGGCATTATACACCAACGGGCGATGAGCCCACGGTTAATGATGATGATGATGATATATACACTATACGGTATATAAAGACGATATCCTAGTACCAATCTGTTTATCTTTCAAACTCTGCCGATAAGTAGTTCATTTATCAAATTCGATTAACTAAATCCTTTCTGATCTCTGGATGTGAAGAGTTTCTTGTGCACCTATCAATTATGAACTTCTTCTAGGCAAGGGAGATGTGTTCGGAGACGTGTTCTGGAAGGAACTGAACGTCGTTCAGTCTTCGGCCAACGTCCGTGCGCTGACCTACTGCGACCTGAACATCATCAAGAGAGATCGACTTCTCGAAGTCCTCGACTTCTACCAGGGCTTCGCCAATTCCTTCGCTCGCAACCTCACTCTCACCTACAATCTACGACACCGGGTAGGGTAGCCTAAAGCAATGCTTTCCTCTCTCTCCCTCCCTCTTTCTCCACGGTTTAATCTAGGCCGTTTCCAGAGGGAAAATTGCACTTCCCTTCCCCCGGAAATTTTGGCATACTATATCAACTTACAGCGCTCTCCCTAGGTCCCCTAGCTGACTTTTCCCCTCGGCCTTGTCAGTCCCCCCGGAGTCCAGGAGTGTTGATTGAACACACTCTCTCTCTCTCTCTCTCTCTCTCTCTCTCTCTCTCTCTCTCTCTCTCTCTTTCAGTAGCAATATCAGTTTCTTTCGATTAATCTTGTACGGATGTTGGCCAACTTGGCCTCAAAAGGAATAAGGCCTATCTAATTTAATAATCCAATTTATTCATAAATTTCTATAGCGCCACCACTTTGTAATGCACATTGCACAGAAGCATCTGCCGATGCAACGCCAAATCAAAATCAAGATCCAGGTCAAATCCAGGTTATCCAGAGCCAGACACACAGGTGACAGTCTATGGTGGATAAGCCCGGTCAGAAAGATGGGTGTTTCATTCGGTTTCGAAAAAATATTTGTGATCGGTTCGGTTTTTTTAATTAGGTTAGGTTAGGGCTAACTAACCCTAGGGTTGAGGCATGAATAAGTTCCAGAGTTTTGCTTTCTATGGATTTTGGAGAGGAAAAAATATACAATTATGACCTCTTTTTGCTTGTCGACACCCCGAGAAAAAAATACAAAAATGACCTTTTGAGGACTTTAAAAAGAAATAAAAATAAAATGACGTTACGCGATTTTTGAAAATGGGGTCTCCCAAATTGACGTCAATTTTAGGGTATCCGTTGCGTGACGTTCACTGAGGGGTAAAAAGCACAAAGAACGGTCCGAGTTTGATGGACGGCCCCTTTATTTAAGTCAGCTCTTTTCAGTTGATAGTCGAGTATTTTAGGTTAATCCAACGTTCGGCATGATTTATAATGGCTTAGAAGGCATTACTGCAGGTCAGTAACGTCACGTGATCTTGAACCTATAAATAAAACCTCGGGATATTTCAGAATTGTGGATTTGGTAAAGTAAAGTAAAATCAATTTTTAAGGTGTCCGGAGCTAATTGACATTCCACACTAAACTGGCACTGCGCGACACTTATTAATGCAGCCACTTTAAAATTGTTTTTACTGATTTCAATAATGACGCAGGGTGGTTTGACTCATCCGGGAAATATAGACATGCCAGAAGAACAACACTCGTTATTTTAGCGTTTAAAAGAATTGATTTTTCGAATAGGAAGGTTTTAAATGCATTTAATGCATTGAAAAAGAGTTTGATAGAGTTAGTGTTAACCCTAAATTAAAGGTTTTAAATGAGGGTTAGGAGCTTATTGTTTGAACATAGGTTAAGGCGGAAGAAAACTGTCCAATTTGAGGTCAAAAAGTTTCTGGTTCGGCGGTTTTGACCGAAAACCGCGGTTGCAGATTTCGTGATGGTTAATTTAACAGGCGTGAAGTCTATGGTGGATAAGATGATGATCAGAAAGATGGGGGGAGGCATTGAGGCGTTATTTGTGATCAATTAATTAAACCGGTTTTGAGGCATGAATGAGTTCCAGAGTAATCGTTATTATCTTGATACTTTTACGCCCCTAACATTTTAATTTGAGGTCGTGTCTTCAACATGGGTGAAATATGGCAATGGTATTTGGTGATTTGCATACTGCTTAGCTAGTGCATTTTGAATTGATTGTAATTTGTTGATGGAGGTTTTGGGGAGGTTATGAGTAAATGGAGCACCAAGAACGGTCCGAGTTTTGAGGGAATGGACTAATGCAGCTGAGGATCAAGATAGATGCAGTTTTTTTAAAAAAATTATCCAACGTTTTGTTATTTATAATCACGAATGAAGGCAGGTCAGCAATTTCGACGTTGAGATTTGTGATTATAAATTAAAACCTCGCCAACAGAATTGGTACTCGAACGACGTCTGGTTTCTTGTGTATTTGACAGTTGATATTCCGTAAAGTGGCGGACGTCAAAAGGGAACAGGAGTTGATCGACCGACAGAAGGACAACCCTCCCCTCGATCTGCCGAACGACCATCCGCTGCGCAAACTGATCTCGCGATTCAGAAAGAAGAGCGATCGTAACCTCCTCTCCCCCTACGCCAACGCCAACGACCTTGAAATCGGCGAGGGGTTCTTCGACGGCGGCCGCCTAGTCGAAGGTCGTCCGCGACGTAAGTCTTCGTCGATCGAGGTCATCGGGTCCGAATTCCTGCCGCACCAGAGCAACTGCGCCACCGCCGCCGCCGCCGCCGCCGGTCTCACGCGACGCGGGACGCTGATGCCGGGTGCGATTCCGTCGGTGACGACGAGGCTCGGAAGCTGGTATTCGAAACGCGGCGCCATAGCACCGCGCGCCCCGCCGCCGCCTCAGAAAGACCCCGATGCGAAGACGGAGGCGGGTAAATCAGCACTTGAATTCTGTGACGACGGAAGATCTGCAGAAGGCATCGGTCGACCATCGATGGTGATCGAGGCGTCCATCTCGAGGTCGGACGCTTCGTCAAAAAGTGGGGAATCTTTTGTGGTACGCGGAACGTCGTCATCTTGCTCAAAACGACCAGCGTCCAAGTGGGGGAAACTTCTGAGCGCTGCCGCCGCCGCCGCCTGCTGCTGCAGAGGCACCCGCTGCTTCTGTCGTCGTCGTAGCATCGCCCGAGACGGCGACTGACGGAAACAAGGCTGCTGCTGCTGCTGCTGTTGCAGAAGTTGCGAGTGGTAATACCGCTCGTTTGTCTGCTGCATCAAGAGAATCGATTAGAGCCCGTAAGAAATGCGACGTCTCGGAAGACGCTTCACAGACGGAAGTGGGTAATCGATTCGGCGGCGGCGGCGGCGGCGGCGGCGGCGGCGGTGTTGCTTCCCGCAGAGAAGAGCAACCACGACCCAGGAGCCTCCGAGTGGGAAATTCGTCGTCGGAAAAGAAACGAATGGACGGTTCAGTCGAGCAGCACGTCTACGAAATACTGAAGGACCTGAAATCCGAGATAGTCGGAGTGCACCAGCGAATCCAAAGAGTGGAAGCTCACCTGGAGGACGTCTTCAAGCTGTTTGCTGCGTCGACCATCACCGCTTCGTCTTCGTCCGTTGTTACGCCAGCCTCTTCCCCCGCCTGGCTCGGACCTCGACGCGAACACTCCTCGCTCAAATCGTCATCTTCTCGCTCCAACCAGCAGCAGTCACAGCAGCCGAAGAGCGAAGACTGGCTCACCACCGATCGCACCTGTGCCGCTTCCCCCATCGAGATGGCAGAGCTCGGCGTTCCGCCTTTCGACCGAATCCGGGAAACAACGTCGAGCTGCGTCGACGAGAGCTGCCAAGAGATTCCCAAGCCTCGTCCGGACTGCAGGCCTCCTCCCGAATTGTTTCCCCGGACGAGGTCTAGCGTCCGAATTAGCAGAAAGAACAAGACGAAATCTTCCGGAGAGCGCGCCTTGCCGAGAAAACGGACGCCGTTGTCGCCGTCGTCGGACGATCGGTTGAAACCGCCGGACAATTCGGAAAAGGTTGCGATTAATTTTCCGTTGACGACGGACGCTAACGAGCCCCTGATCCGGAAAGAACCCCCGGAAATTCGTTACATCGATACGGAAGAAGATCCTCTTATCCGAGTATCAATTCCGATGACCGGTCAGAACGAATCTCGATCCTACGAAGACCTGTCGCTGTTTCGATTGGTTTCAAGCCAGAGTTTGACGCTGCAATCTCCCTCGATGCAAGAGAACGTCTTCTTGCGAATAACGCGAGGTTCTAGCGAGCACGAGAACAACTCCACAATCGAAAACGAGTCGATTTCATAACTGTTCGAATTTTGTTTTTATAAATTTCTTTTCCCAGTTTGAATTGATCACAGAGTCACTAGCACATTTATTTTACCTACAGTCAACCGAGTCACAAATCCACTGTATAGTCAACAGTCAGTATTTCATGCAGTGGCGTAGCCAAGATTTCCGGAAGGGGTTTGGTTTCGACCGTGACCAACTTCGAAAAAATCTTGACAAGCTAAACAAAAAAGGTCGTCACCTTACATCTTTGCTCTATAGTAGCTCTTACAAATTATTTTTTGCGTCGGCAGCTAAGGGGACCTTGACCCCCAAAACCGCGTCCGAAAATTCAAAATGCATAGAAACACATTAAAAAAATTTCGTCAGCGGCCAAGGGAGGAGTTTAACCCCCCTTTGGCTACGCCACTGATTTCAGGCAAGCAATTAGGCTATGCAGCGCCGTCGTTGTGATCTCCTACATATGCAAAGGTCTCCTGCAGGTCCAGGGTATTATGTTGTATATAAGCCTATGCACTTGAAATCCATCTTGCTCACATAACTGAACATTGGGCGCCGACGAAAATTTTGTTTAATGCGTTTGTCATTTGTTTTAAGTTTTTGCAAAAAAGATGTTATGCTATAATTAGTTGAAGTGGGGACTCAAAAACGGTTTGATTTGTGTGTGTTCGTGTGTGTGTGTGTGTTCGTGTGTGTGTGTGTGTGTGTGTGTGTGTGCGTGTGTGTGTGTGTTAAGTGGACGTCAGCGTATCAAATCTGTTGCTGCACGCTAGCGACCTTAAACAAGATCTGTTTTTGGTTGCCTTTTCTCCTGTTGAAGAAACGTTCCCGGTCATATACAGTAAAACTGAACTATATACTGTAATTATGAAGCGAATTTACTTTAAAACTTTGATTTGTAGTCAAGTAATGAAGGAAGTGTTGTTGAGTAAAGGGTTTCTTAGCTTGTCACTGGCAACTGTATAGATGACAAAGACTACAACAATAAATCGAAGGCCATGAGAGATATCATAGATCTAATTGCAGATTCTTAGAAAACATCGAATGGGCTTCAAATGCGGCGAGTTTCAAGAGAATCGGAGGACACAAAAATTTTGCAATCGATCAAAAAATACCTGGACTAACCATCGTTAAATTAGAAGAAATATGACGAAAATTCATGTCCAAAATTCGCTCCGATTTCGCAGGAGAATTGTA
Source organism: Metaphire vulgaris (assembly GCA_018105865.1). Taxonomy (NCBI): domain Eukaryota; kingdom Metazoa; phylum Annelida; class Clitellata; order Crassiclitellata; family Megascolecidae; genus Metaphire; species Metaphire vulgaris. The sequence goes on along the minus strand of CM030838.1, from coordinate 10,773,915 downwards.
ATGGGCTGCGGAGTGATTCCTCTGCCAGGCCCGCCGAGAGAAATTCCGGGCCCCTGTGCAGAATAAAATTCCGGGCCCCTGTGCAGAATAAAATTTCTTGACGACCTTTTTTTGCTTGTAACCTTTTTTCCATCTTAAAATTAGCTGATGACCTTTTTTGCTTTTCAACCTTTTTCGCGCCGGGGCCCCCATTTTGCTCACCGGGCCCCCTCTACTTTAGTGTTATTATTCATATTTTTGTTAATTATAGGCCTATCTATGAGCAGTGGCGGCTCCACCGGGGGGCAGGGGGCCCGTGCCCCTATTGAGTGTCTGGCCCCCCAGTGGCCCCCCCCCAATTGAGACCATATACTTAATGCTACATACATTAAGCAACAAATGGTTGCCCTCCATGATTAGAAGTTGCCATCCCAACGGCCCCCCACTTGCCAAATCCTAGATCCGCCACTGTCTATGAGGTGGCGGGTCAGGTTGTTATTGCTATGGGGGAAATGACTTTTCGAATAGGAAGGTTTTAAGTTTAGACCTAAAGGCTTGAGGAGACAGTGAAGGAATTAAAGGAAATGAGGATTCGGAGCTTATTGTTTGACCATGTCGTAGGCTGCGGAGGGAGGCTGGAATTGAGTTCCAAAGTTCTGGTGCGGCGTATGAGAAAGCGCGGTTGCAGATTTTGAGTGATGACTGATTTAACGGGCGTGAAAGTGTGAGATGAGATGATGGTCGTGTAGGGAGGGGAGGCTGAGGCGTTAAGAGTTTACGAAGTACGAAGGTAAACCGGTTTTGACGAATGAAGTGAACTGTAAGAGTCTGTCAGAGATGAGTAATTCCACAAGTTGACAGAATCAGGGTGGCAAGTTGTCAGTGAAGGCCTTTGAACTACGAGACACAGTTCGGAGTGATTATAGGCCTAAGTCGGAGGTCGCCAACCCTTTGTTACAAGAGGACATAATAATAATAATAATAATAATAATAATAATAATAATAATAATAATAATAATAATAATAATAATAATAATAACAATAATAATAATGATGATGATAATAATAATAATAATAATAGTGGCGTAGCCAAGGGAGTTTGGGATTAAACCCACCCCCTATTGGGCGCCGACGAAAATTAAGCCTGTCCGTCAAACATTACACTGGCTGCCGGTAGAACAGTCTGTCTTGCTGTTTCCCTCTGACTGATTTCAGGAATGACCTGGTCTTTTTCGGATGGATTTGATTTACCGTCGATTGATATATCCTTGGGTAGGGTTGCCACTTGCCAGATACCTTCATGTCCAAAGGAGGACAACAGAGGTCATAAAGGAGGACAAAGCCGGACCGAAGGGACTTCGTCCAACATAAACGACCCTATCAATCCAATATGACGACCACCAGGACAAAGGAATTGAGCCATAAAATTCACAATGCACTCACTCAGTGACAGTGTAGGTTGTCCCAACTCCCGGGTCAAAGCAGATATCTCACATCTGACAACTCTTGACTTATATCGATCGGATTAAAAAATCTTGGCAAGCAAAAAATGTACTTGCACACCGAGATAAAGTAACAAACTTCCGCACAGCTTGCACGATTGCCACTTTTAAGATAGGTGTCTCCGAGGAGAGGCACCGGAATACCTTTCCTGTGAATGTAAGCAGTTGAGGTCGATGCACAGACCGTTCGGGCTCAGATCAGATAACACAAGAACTTTGGTCACTACTCGAACCAGCACAAAGATTGGCGATCGTTCATTTCGGACGCTAGGGCCTTACTACTGGAATGCTCTCCCAGCGGAGCTACGGGACAATACCACCTCTCGAGACGTTTTCCTTTCAAGACTTAAAACATTATTCTTTAACCAATCAGCAGCGGCGTATTTGTTCTAAAGTGCGCCTATTAATGAACTATCTAATCTAATCTATCTAATCTTTATTGTTCATTCAAAAATGGACTAGTCTACTGCAACTCCCTCTACCTTAATGTTCACAAACAGTAGCCTAAATAGCACGCCTTCAAGCACTACAAAATGCTTTAAATTGGCTAGAGCTGTCACGCGAACGCCAAAAGCTCACCACATCACTCCGGTTTTGAAATCGCTTCACTGACTCAAAGTTCCAGAACGGATACATTTCAAGATTCTATGTCTGATATACAACGCCATCCAGTTCTCAAAACCCATGCTTTACAGTTCAAGCACAGCGGCCAACTCGTTCATCTGTCAGCCTGACACTCATTCGACCAACAGCCACGTCACTAAAATTCTCAGATCGGTCGATCTCGTACACTGCGCCTCGTCTCTGGAATGATCTTCCGTCAGAGATAGGCTACGAAAGATCAATAACTCGGGTCCTCTTCAGTCCATAAAGCAGTCACCACTGGCCATCACTCCACAAACTTTCCGAAAACAACTCAAAACTGTTCTCTTCAAGAAACCCTATGGCGAAATCTTTAGTAGGCCTACAGGCGTGCATTCTACCCGCCGCAAATCTTGTTATCAATTCAGGGCTTTTTTGTGACGGAACGGAACCTTTTTCAAGGTGTGAAAAAAATAATTTTCTTGTGACTTTGCAGTTGTGATTTAGCTAAAAACTTTAAATACTTAATAAATGATATGCATCATTATGCTTCCAAAATCGCTTCTATGTTAAATTCTAGCCACAGACCACATAATCGTAATGGAAAAGTTAGGCAATCCACCGTGAGTACCGGCACCTATTTTTTTTTTACAAAAAAACCTTATCATCATCCATAAAAATACTTTGCTGCGACTGCCTACCTGGATCTACAACCTCGACCACCACGGACTACGGATTACGGACTGTGGATTTACCTAGATTGAGCGCTCGTGAATAAGCTGGTGTACTGCGCCAAGCTTTCGGGCAGCGCTATAGAAATTTCGTGTTTACTTACTTACTTACGCGACCCAAAAGAAGGACATGTCCTTCTTTTGCCGGACGTCTGGCAACCCTATGCTTGGGAGGCTTGGGTAGTAGAAATGGTGCTATAGAAGTGCATAATTATTATTACAATCACCCCTCCCCAAGACAGCTGCTCTTCGGTTTTGCAAATCTGACGACGACCGATCCCAGCCAGAATAAGGGCCCGGCTACCTCGTGCCCCTCGTGGCTACGCCAATGGTGCTTAGGATCGATTCGTGTGTTGAGAACTTGAGATGGACACAGTTCTGCCATTTTGTTTGTGCGATTTTGGGCGGTTCGATATTCGAAGATGTCAGCGGGGCTCCATAACGACCGTACAGTTAATCGTTTACCCCAACGATGAAATGTCGATTAAAATCTCGACAAATAATTTAATTTTGGTTTGATTAAAGGAAACGATTTACCGAAGCATTCGCTTGGTGATCGTTCGTTCTGACTATTTTCTGTTGTAAAAGCGAGAAAAATCTGGAATATCCGTTGTTGGATATTAGTTAATGGTAAGTCTTGAGATGTGGATTCTGATTCTGAGCGCATCCTCATAAACAATAATTTTATATAGCGCTTTTTCATAGACAAATGTATGCAATGCATTTAGGCTTATTTTGCATAAGACCTTTATGTGATTATCTACCAGAAGATTTTAGTTGTGCTTAGTATACCTATTAGTGTTGTTGGTGTTATTGTTTTGTTGTTGTTGTTGTTGTTGTTGTTGTTGTTGTTGGTGGTGGTGGTGGTGTTCAGTGGCGTGCAGAGTGGTGGGCGCCCGGGGCCAAGTAGATAAAAAATGTTTGATGAGCAAGAAAAGGTCGCCGGGTTGACAAGCAAAAGAAAAGGTTGCCGAGTCAATTTTGGCGCTCCCATCTGGTCGGCGCCCAGGGCCACCATCACACCGTCCCCTCGGCACGCAACAGTCGGTGGTCTAACCACCATCTTTATTATTATTTCACAACATTTACTAACTTTCAAACAAAATTTCAGAAAGCAGTAGCTTTTGCTAGTTATTACATCACATCCGATAAAGAGCATTATTAAGAACATTTTAATATTGCAATGCACATATATTATAAGTTAGCAAAGCATTATAGTTTGGGACTGGGATTCGGCAGATTGCCGTATTATTATTATTATCATTATTATCAGTGCTGAAAGTCAGTGGGAACGTGCGGGAACTACGTTCCCTCACCTTTTTGGACCATGAAAATGTTTTCCATAATTTTTCAATATTTGTTCCAATATTGTAAAAGCACAGTGTACTTGTTGCAAAACTATTAAGCTAAGATTTAAAAAGCGCTATAGAAATGTAAATGATGGCTACCCATAGGTCGTTAGGGTTAGGGTTAGAGTTAGGGGTTAGGGTTACGGTTAGGGTTGCGCCAAGAGAGTTCCTGCACCTTTTTTCACAGACTTTCAGCACTGATTATTATTATTATTTTTATAGTGAAAGGGAAGATTTGTGTTGTAACTCATCCAAAATGAACTGCCTGAGCACAGTACAATATAACAGCGACATAATGATTTTATTATTACAGTATTATTATTATTATTATTATTATTATTATTATTATTATTATTATTATTATTATTATTATTATTATAAAGCAATCATCAACCTGGAGGCAGTTGGTGGGGGAGGTGGAGGAGGAGGTGGACTGAACCCTCTTGTAGGGTCCACAGCACTGCCGCAGTTTTTGGTGTCATCTCGATATAGGATGCCTGTGCAGCATATGCTTCCACATCCATTCGATCAAGGCAACTTGCCAATGATGTGAGTATTGATTAGTCTCTTGTCAAATTGATGTGTGTTTGTGATATCTGATTTTAGATAATTTTTATTTTCAGTAAGTTTAACCCTTTACCTTTTTCTGGGTTAACAGACAATTTCATTTGGACTGGCTGAGACGCAATAGTTTTTTTACTTGATTAGAATGGGTGATTTTCTTGTACTCAGAAGTCAGTGTTAATGGGGTTTTACTCTGCTAGTTTGTATTACTGAAAATTTTGAATTAATTATATAATTAATGTAACTTTCTTGTGCTTGAATATCACAATGTATTTACTGACACACTGTTTAAGCTTTTAAGTGGTAGTCTTTCAATCTCCTTGAGTATGAATAATGTTCCTAGTGCCCTGTATTACAATTAATGGTGATGTAATTATCCAGATGAAACTAAGCAGCCTTGCTACTCGAACTGAGGCTTCCAACACTGCTTAGTATTCATGTGAACATTTGCTTAACAATATTAAGATGGGAAAACTATATGCTTTTGAAGTCCCTTGTATGAGTCTTTTACATGTATAATTTCATTAAAAGTGTAATTGCTAATTTCTGAACATTGTAGTTTAGTTGAATTTATAAATTACAAAAAAATTAAAGTTGGAATTTAACATCATTTGATTTTTTTAAATTATGCAATTTTATTATTGTTGATACTTGTAATTTTATGCTATTGCTAATGTAGGCACCGTGTGCCATTTATGGTTCAGCCGGACTTTCGTATATATGAAATGAATCGAAGACTTCAACAATGGACTGAAGTATGAACTTTCTGTCTGATTTTCATTATAACTTGATGAGTATTATTACTTATATGCAGCTGATGAATAAATCACATATATACATAATAGATTTTTCAAAAGCTGCAAAGTACTAAAGAATTCAGATTGAATTTTGTTCTTGTGAACCTGTTTGCAGCATCTGCCTTCACTGACTCTCTTTCTTTCTCTCCCTCTCTCTCTCTCTGACTCTCTCTTTCTCTCTCTCTGTCTCTCTCTGTCTCTGTCTGTCTGTCTGTGTGTCTGTCTCTATCTCTCTCCCCCTCTCTCATTAACATTTGAGCCTTATCTCCAACTATTTGGGGATTTATAAACTATTGTCAGCACATTAATTTTGCCATTTATTCCTTTTGCACAGCACATTTAGCTGGTTGCCATCAACAGGTTTAAAGCTTCTCTGTTGTAATATTTGACTGTTTAGGTAATTTGTCAAATTTAATCTTCTTTGCCTTTTTATATTGCATTGGGCACCTCTATTATATTAATTGTAATGTCACTTTCTCAGATTTTCTCTTTATTCAATAGTCTTTTGTATTTATCTTTTTGCAGATGTTCTTTATTTTTCCTGATGCCTATCACTGCATAAAAAAATTTGTGTTTTTCCAGAATCAAGACACTTGGTGTTGATTTTGCTTTACAAGATAAATCTAATTGCACTTTGCTAATCATACCATTTTCTGATCATACAATATACTAATCATACCATTTGCTAATCAGACTGTTGTTTCAACAGGATACAGACAATCTCTGGTGGGATGCTTTTGGCACAGAATTTTTTGAGGATGATGCAACGTTAACTGTGACCTTCTGTTTAGAAGATGGAATGAAGCAGTACAGTTAGTTCCTTATTTTATTTTCAGTTCTTTGTTTATAATTCTATTCAAAGTTGACATGAAATTGTAGATTATTCCATATTAGTTTAAAGTAATAATTTTTTTTTAAAAATAGCAATAACTTTTGATCGTAAGTTTGCTGAGAGTGGAAATTGTTTGAGTGTGGCTAAGCCATCTCACTGATGTATGGTAAGGTAGGTCTGGAAACTCAGATTCAATTTTCACCAGGAAATCACGAAATTGGCTATGAATGAGTCCAGAGATAGCATATATCTATGGTAAAGAGAGAGACAGCTGAAAGTTGAAGCAAGTTATATTTAAGGTCTATGTCTCTATGACACAGACAGTGAAAAAAAGAGATTCCTATATTATAATAGATTTGCGCATGTTACTAATTTCTTGTTGCGGGCCGGATTAAAGGCCTTGGCGGGTCGTATCCAGCCCGCAGGCCATACTTTGGAGACCCCTGCATTATTGCATGAACATGTAAGATGCAGACATAGAAAGACAGTTGCTACGAAATATATTATAGAGTATAGACTAAAAATTTAAGTTACCAAAAATTAACATATGATTATGAACTGCAAAGAATGTTTATGTTTCAGCTGTTAGTCGTACACTGATACCTCGCTACTTCCGCAGTCTTTTTGAGGGTGGAGTTGTTGAAGTATACTTTGTACTGAAACATTCCAAGGAGTCTTTCCACAACACTGCCATCATGTTAGATTGTGATCAGGCAATCACTGTTACCCACCACACACGCCCTGTTTTTACCAAGGTCATTAGTCTCTTATTGTACGAGTTTTAGGAGCGATTTGCATATCGTTGTGCTATTATGTGTTTCATTTTGACAGACAAATGAGATGTGAGATACTGTGTATACATGCTGACTAACTTCATTGGCATTTGAATTGCTAACATTCTGTAAAGCATCTATGGTAATGAAGTCACATTGAATAGTCCAGACAAGAGCAATCAGCACTGATTATATGTGTGTGTGTGTGTGTGTGTGTGTGTGTGTGTGTGTGAGATAGATACAGTACTTTATTCAATGAAATATTTTACAGAGTGAAAATTTACTTTAATCAAGTGATTTTGAACTTTGTGTGAGAGCAGAGTTCTTTTAATTGCAACCATTTCTCAGCACTGTTTCTTGAAGTTTAGCTAAAGCGACTGTCTGCCGTTGAAAATTTTGAAAGTAGAATTGCTTTTAAATGATGTCTTTCAGAACTTTGAAAGAGAGCAAAAGGTACTGTTTATGTCGCTGGAGTTTGTGAGATTTTCCTCTGAATTTAGCACAAGACATTTGAATAATACCATAGTTGCATTTAAGCTGTAAAGTTTGTTATTCAAACTGAAGGCTATAAGTTATTTGGTAATTATAAATGTTTGGTTTTGGCCAATATCCACGTTGTGATTGAATATTTATTAGGTTCTTACTGAGGGTCGTTTGATCTTGGAATTTACATTTGATGATATGATGAGAATTCGAATTTGGCATTTTGCCATTAGACAACATTGCGAACTGATTCCAAGAAGTCTGCTTGCAATGCAGGTGATCGGACGATGAATGTGACGTGTGTGCTGTCTAAATCTAGAGTAACACAGTTTCCAAGATGCCATTTTAGTTAATTTGTGCATACAAAAAGGCAGTGCTTTATAGCAGAGGTGTTTATTGCGGCACAGTTCGTGTAGATGGTTGATTTATTTTTGTAAGAGGTCTAAATTTGGTCATATGACTTATGATAACAGAAATTATATTTTCAGAAAACAATGTTTGCCGTCATTGACTTTAACACTTTCAGTGCCCAGGGTTTATCATTATGTCCTGTATTTGGCTATCTGCTGGGCCCAGGAAGCATCCTTTATTCTATGGCCTGTAACACAATGATTGGCCTAGCCAGAAAATCGGGCCAGCACTGAATGTGTTACACATGACATTTTATTTTATAACTAAGAGATAGTACCGGTAAAACGAAATTAAGTTACGTTGCCCTACAGTTTACTTAACTTGCTCGGGCTGTCCGAATGCTTCTATTGTAGACTTTGATTTTGCACTTCTACATCAATTGATGCTTTAACGATAATGTGCAAATTTTTGCATATAACTGCATCATTATTTTGGATATTATTTGATTAGATTTTGCTTACCTGTCTACCATTGCTTTTCACTGGGATTTGAATTGATGAATTATATTTGAGCAATAAAAATCAACAATTGTTTTTTTAATATTGCAGCAACAGGATCCTGTTTTAGCCGAACAGCTGTCACAGAATGTAACCCGGCAAGGACTTACAAATTATACGCTAAACTTTCTGAGGGTTTGTTTTTGAATTTGAATGATTTTACAGCCAATGCAATCTTGTAGTTGTGCTGAAGAATGTATATAACCAACAAAATTGCCTACAACGGTTATGTAAACAGTAGATTGCATTGCAATGATATTTCATTAGTGTTTCCCTGAAATGTCGATAAAGATTGTTTCACCTGCACTTTTCTCCAAAGGTACTGTGAACCTTTTGTAGCTCTGTGTTATACTTGAACCAATGCAAGAGCTGATGTCTCGACACAAGGCTTATGGCCTCACACCTTGCGATTGCCTCAAAACTACACTGTTTCAGAAATGGCAGAAAATGGTCGCTCCTCCTGGTTAGTATCATGGCATTTATAAAGCATTGTCATACATATTTATAGCTTGAAATTCTTCCACTAGTACTGTATGCTCCTAGGTGGCAAATTTAATTTTTTGACATGCTGGGTAGTGTTATTATGACCGTACCTTGCTATCTGCTGTTTTATTTTGAATGTCAGATTGAATAGATGATTGTTTGCTGATGAAAGCAGAACATTGCTGTTCATTTATCCAGAAGCAACTAGGCAGCCCAGCAAACGGCGCAAGCGAAAGTACACAGTTGGATCCAATGGATCTTCAAATGGGATGTCAACGAACGCTGCCAGGCAGAAGAGAACGCCAGAGCCACAATCATTTAACCCAGTTTTGGGTGTGAGTTTTCATCGTTTTATTATTATTCTGATTGTTAGATTTGTAAGGTTTCTTTCAGAACAGTTGTTCTGTTATAAATGTACTTGTGATTTGCATTAAAACAGTATTTTATGTAAGTGCCAGAATATTTGTGCAGAGAACTGACATGACAGTCTAACTAAATTCTCTAAGTTGATACAGTTGACAAATGCTATGTGGTAGGCACTGTAGGAAAATATTAAGACATGAAACTCGTTTTATTTAACAATATGAATAAGTGCATTAGTTGAAATTATACTGACTTTAAACAGCGTTAAGTCATTGCCTTTTCAAGTTGACTTTCTTAACCTCATTTTGTATTGTTTTAGACATTTTTTCCTCAAGACTAGCAGTAAAACAAGTCTTTGTTACAGTGGCAGACTAACATTTTTTAGGCCCGGTGCACATATTTCTGGGACTGACCTTTGTTTTGAATCAATAATGAATCCTGTAGACGCATCATTTATGAGAGAGAATTCCTTGATTTGGCGACCTCTCTGTTGTTTCTGTCTTACTAGTATTTTGCTGTTTCTATGTTGACCGTAGGACGTTATGATTGTTGGCGAGCCGACTCTCATGGGCGGCGAATTCGGCGAGAAAGACGAACGTCTGATTGCCCGGCTGGAAAATGTTCAGTTCGATCCAAACGATCAGGACTCTAACATTGACAACATTGAGCCGCAGCGTAACAGGGTACTGGCGTGCAGTAGCGGTTCGGTCTCATACACTTCGGAAAATCAAAACATTCAGCAACTGCGGCAGAGGTCAAGGCCGTGTTCATCGTCACTGACAGCTCACGAGCAGTGGAACCAAGAGAAGTCTGTTCATCAGCAGACAGCGAAAGGTACAAACGGTGAAAAGCTGTCCGGCAGCAAAGTTGATTAGGTTCCAGGTTTAATATTTCATACAGGATAACTTTCTCTCACATGACTGGCTTGTGGAATTCACATCGGATTGATGTAGAGCAATTGGTTTAAAAGTAATACACCATGTGCTTTATTGCTGATGTTTCTTTTTATGAGAATTGCTTATTTCTAGAGTAGTATTTCTACATGTAGGCTGTAATGTGTAAATATATATCTTACGACTGGGCATTGATCACAATGTGTAAAACAGCTGGAAGTTAACATGATGATATATACAAATTTTATTTATTCCAAATATATTTTCTCTGCTTATACAATTTCTGTTAAATAAATTTTTTAATTTAGACTTTTGTCATTTGGGGCGGGAAGATGGCCGATTGGTAACACGCTAAAAGCAGTGTGCTGACAGAATGGGATCGAGTCCCAACAGGAACCATAAGGTCGACTCTGTCTTCATTCGCTAGAGGGCAGTGGTAAATGAGGAGCAGTTGTGGCTGCGAACGTAAAAGCGCAGGTCTGGAGAAAGCAACGGCAACCTACTCTAGGTTAATGGTGAAGCCACCTGCGTCGTTGCTTGCCTCAGAAACTGGAGATCGGCACCAGCTCAAAGCTCAGAATTCTAGTGTTTGATTCCTTTACCTTTTTACCACTTGGTACAAGAATTTGGTATAATTTCATGTCATCTGGCCATCTAGTGTAGACTTATCATTTGGATTGCTTATTAGTAATTTTGTGTTTGCGGCTAAAGGGAACAGTAGTAATTGATGTGTTCTGGTTATTTGTTGTTGCAAATCGTAAAATGATTTATTGAAATGTCATTATGTGTTTACTTGACAGCAATGCTACTTTTCCGACCGTTGTATTTGGAGAGGCATTCTTGGTTTATTTCACTAAAGACTCTAATTGTTTGCGTCTTTTTGTCACGGTGCTATTGTTGTGCTACAATCAAATTGATATTTTGTTTTGCTACCTTGAAATGGAATCTGAAGGATGATGTGAACTTAGAATAGACGTGAAGATGATCACTGAGTCTGTTTCGAGTTGCTTGAAGTTCAGTTATGTTAGTGATGCAATACTCTATCCAAAAAGCAAATTTGTAGATTCTAGTTTTAAGAATTTTTTTTAAATTGCTAAAAAGTATCAAACTCTTCAAGATGGAGATATATTTAGATGACTGTAGAGTTTATGATGGATCTATATGAAGAAAAGAAATTAATTTGGACTAGTTTATCACAGCCGTTTCCTCTAGTCATTATAAATGACAGATTGATTAGTTGCTGAGCTATTGTAGACGTTTTCTGGTAAATTTCATTTAATGAATAACTAAAAAAACTCTGTCATTTGTGCTGTTCTTGTAGGGCATAAATTGATGTTAATATTTGGAATGATGTTGTACTTTGAATTGTATAATTATTAAATATTGATGTGGATTTTAAATCCAGAAGTAACTTTAAGTATGAAGTGTTGTAAATATATATTTATTTATTGTAATTTATTGCAGTGTGCATTGTTTTACTTTCATGTTGATGTTATGTATGTATGTATGATTTTTCTCTACTATGTTTCAGTGTTTTTTTATTGCTCATTATTATTTGTAGGTTAAAATTTTAGCAGAAATGCTTAGTCGCTTTTGATTAAAATCATGTGATTGTAACTGCATCATCTATAGATTTTAGTGCCAAAGGTTTAATACATGTTAATTTAATAAAAAAAATATTAATACTAATTAAAGCTTAACTAACTTAAAAATATTATTGCTAAATTTTTTTAAATATTCAGCTGTTCATTTGTGAAATGCCTGAGTAAGTGCTATTGAGCCATGTATACTGCAAAAAAGCATAACTGGTTTTTAAAATAACTTTTCTGTTTTCTTCCATCTTTATAATAGCTTTCCCATTGCACTGCTGCAAATTTGTGTGATAAAATGCAAATCTTGCAAGAAATAACTCCAGTATTTGCACAGGATTTACACGATGGATATAGGCTTACATACAATTCATGTAATCTTGTAATATCTTTATCTAGTTAAAGGTCTGTTGTAACTTATTGCATTAATATGCTATCTACTTCACCTATGACTTGTAGGAATACTGATAGTCTTGAAATTGCTTGAATGTGAAATGCAACAATTGCACGAGTTCAATAGGCTTGCAAACCCTGTCCTTTATGCTAGACTCAATTTAATGCTATTAAAGGGCATTAATGACTTGTTCCTTCCAGTCAAATTTCCATTATTATTGGAATAATATTCTGCAGTATATAGTATCTGCATTAAGGCTGAAACATTTACTTCTACATAACTAAATTTTTTGCTTTATGAAATCATTATCACAGAATAAAATGTTGGTCTGTCATACAAGTTGCTAAAACTCTTACACCACAAATTGTTTTTTAACCTAATGACTGAAATCTATATTTGATATAATTTGAAAAATTCTAAAAATGCAACTTGAAAAACAAACCAGACAAATACAATAAAAACCACTTTTTTGCCTGATCATCAATTTGTCGTGTTTCAAGTATTTAACATTAAAGTAATGTCCAGTATATAAAAACTGTAATGATTGCTTTACAATGTCGTTTAAAACAGACGTCCAGAAAATCTAAATTTTATCCTGTGGTTAATTCTCTCATTCATGCAAAGTGATATACTGCATACATAAACATGTGTGTATATACATGTGTGTATATACATGTGTGTATATACAAGGGAGCATATACGAGTACAATGCTTAAGAAAGACAGCGGCTTTAAAACTTGAAGTTCATCAAGATGTGATTAATACTAATTACTGTTTCCATTTCTGCATTACATAACTCATTCAAAAAAAAGCAGTTCACTGAGTTCAGTTTCTGACATTTGGAATGGCTTGACTTTCAAAGCTACTCATCCTGTAATTTGAGCAATCCTGAACACAGGTCGTGTCATATTTGTACAAGTCATGAATGATATATATATATATATATATATATATATATATATATATATATATATATATATAATGGCAAGCTGTTGCAAATCCATTAGGAACATTAAGTAAAACCTGTTGCAGCAGCTTTTGGCAGATATGCAAATATTGTAAAAAGACATTATTACAAAATTGACTCAGATTGGGTCAAAATGTAAAATTGCCTACTGCTTATCATATTGTCTATTTTCGCAGAGATTAAAGACGTACAATGCAAATCGGCTGTAAATCACTACATGTATTTGTTCGCACATAAATAATGCATTCTTATGAATTATAAATAAACAATTATTATTAATCAAATTTATAATCTGATGATTGTATTGTACAGTTGATACAAAAAAGTTGTTCAGTCGGTTGTAAATTATCGTCGTTTGACGAATGGTAGTTTCCACTTTGAGGCAATACTGGTCGTTGTATTCAAATTTGATTCAGAGCTCTTAAAATTAAAACATGCCATAATAATTTCATTAGAAAAATAAATAATTTATTGCTTCTCCATTTCATAGTTCAATCCTCACACCTCTGAGCATCTATCATAATATTTTCTGCTAGGCAGCTACGGGTTGGTGGTATACACCCAGGGCATGATTTGTAGGGTGGGAAGGGGGAATCTTTCCCCCACTGCCCAACTACATCCCCCTACTGCTACATCTCACAGCTACATCCCCAACTGTTACATTTCCCCAACAACTACATCCCCCCAAGCTCGACATGTCCCCCCACTGCTCCAAGTCACAAATCGCACCCTGTATACACCCACCACCTTGTATCTCAGCCCAACCTCTGAAAATTGTGTATTGTGTGAATCACAGCTCATTCTACATTGGTTGTCCAATGCAATTCATGCACATAATGTATGCTTTGTATGCTTGTTGCAGTCTCTTTTTCAGCATTTATATAATAGTTTTAATTTGCTTTCACTGTATTTGGCCTACACGTAATTCTGTTTTACATTCAAATATTGCATCTCAAAATTCAAGTTCGTGATTCACAGGGTTGTTGTTACTGTTACTATAGGCCTACTTAGATTACCCAAAATTTCCTATTGGTTGAAAGTGTTAGTACTAAGTTTTGAGACTTTGATTGTAATTAAGAACAAAGCCAGTCTCAAGGGAAAATTCAGGAAGAGGGTTTTCACCTCTGGTGCCTTTGGCAGAAGGGTTGTAACTTAGTAACCCCTGTAGCAAACACTTGCAAAATATAATTTAAATGTGTGTAAATGAACTTCCAATAGGTATGTGGAAGCACTTGGAAATATCATCAGGCGTCAAAACAATGCTGGGAAAACCAATGGAGTAGCAACCATCCCCCTTAGCGCTGTGAGGGTTAATAACAGTAACTGCATCTGCTGTAAGTTCACCACAATTTGATTTTCTAATGTCTAGATTTTATGTCGTGCTACAAAAGACGAGTGAAGTGTTAGTTACAGTATCGCAGTCTAGATTAATTGGTCACAAAAACGCCTGTGTTTTATGCCCATTTGATAAGGTTAGTTCTGAATATAATGATTTCTCATCAAAAGTTTGGTAGTAACTCAATAATTCCAAAGTGAGCTCAAAGGAAATACAAATAAACAATTAGGTACTTGATTTGATCTTTTTAATGCCTGGCTGATCATTCACCTTTCCCATAGCTATTTTAAGAATGGCTAAGTGTCTAAGAATAAGCAGCTACTGTTGTGCTACTTGCAAAGCGCTATATAAATCCATGAGATTTTACTTATTTAATATTACAAAATCTTACCGAAGTAGTAAGTCGCCTGTTCGAATTGTTTCCTACAATTGGTCTTTCACTTGGTGACTGAGAGCCAGGTTGGTGCTGTAAAATTTCAAAAGTACTGCTTACACTAATTATACTTAAACTATTTCATCTGAATCTAATGACTAACATACACTGTACTTTAGAAGATTTGAGAGCATTTGCAAGTACAGCACATATTACTTTAATGTACACCAATTGAGTATTCATGTACAATTAGAACCATTCAACTTGCTGTTCAGCTTGCTTTTGCTTACTTATGATTAATTATAAATACGATTTATCTAATATAATATAATATAATATAATATAACAAGGTTTAAAGTGGTTCAGTAGGGACTGCCCTGTGTGAGAACCACTGTTGTTCCCGTCCAATCTAATACCCTAGACTACTGAGGTTTATTTTGAACTCGTTTACAGTTGTAGCCATTACTATCCCCTCATCCAGTTCATTCCATCTGTCCACCACTCTTGCACTAAAAAATGCTGTTTATGTCTCCCAACCCGTTTCTTGAACAGTTTCATGTTGTGTCCTCTGGTTCTATCATACTGCTTCATTGTAAAAAATCTTTCTCTTGGCATTTCCACTTTGTTAGTATTTTGTATGTCTCGATCAAATCCCCTCTCTCTTCTTTTTTCCAGGGTTGTCAATCCACAGTGATTTAGCCTTTCCTCATAGGTTAGTTTATGATATCCCTTGATCATTTTTGTTGCTCTGTGTTGCACTCTTTCTAAGGTCTCTATGTCTTTCTTCAGGAATGGACACCATGCTTGAACACAATACTCTAAATGTGGACGTACCAATGTCTTGTAAAGTCTTATTATTACATCCTTCTCTCTGCTCACTATCGTTCTTTTGATCATACCTAGAATTTTGTTGGCCTTATTAGCTGCCTCTGCACATTGCCTAGATGGCTTTAAGCTGTTATGCATGATGACCCCTAGATCTTTCTCCTCGTTTGTAACTTTTAGTCCCTTCCCACATAACTTAAATTCATGATCTGTTCCCTTCTTCCCAATGTGCATCACCGAGCATTTATCTGTATTAAAAAGCATTTGCCAATCTGCCGACCACTGGGATAGTCTATTTAATATAATATAATATAACAAGGTTTAAAGTGGTTCAGTAGGGACTGCCCTGTGTGAGAACCACTATTTCATTTACTACTTTATCATCTACTTGAATACTTGAACAGCAGTTTGAAATGCTATAATGGATAAATGAGCAATGCTTCAATATGCTTCATACACGAAACAAGAATTCAAACAATAATGCAGAATAATAACAAATCAATAATAATAATCATGAACTGATTAGGGTGGCTTATCGTACAAGTGCCTGTGTTTATTCTAGACCTTCTCTGGGGGGGGAATTCCTCCCTCAATATTGAAATTTCCCCCAAATTTTTTTGACATTTTGGCAAGTAGTATGACCCAGAGATGTAGTACTTGGTACTTGTACTTGTACTCGAGTTGTACTCGAGTACAAATTTTTAGTACTTGTACTTGTACTTGTACTTGGAGGCCAGGTACTTGTACTTGTACTCGGAGTTTTAGGAATGCAAGTACTTGTACTTGTACTTGTACTCGGAGGCCAGGTACTTGTACTTGTACTTGTACTTGAAGCATTGTGTACTTGCTACATCTCTGGCTATATGTACTTCAATGGTACCAGTAATGCTGTTCCTTTAGGCTAATGACAAGCACATCCTCACAGATGGCCAAGTACCTGGAACTCAACGATATTTATGATGAAGCCACTGATACCATCGTATTTTGGAACAGTGAGGTTAATAGAAAGGAGTTCAGCAGGCTGTATAATGCAGCCATTAGGGACCTTAGTGTGCCTGCTTCTGGCGCACCAATTAAACGCGTATTTAGCCAAGCTGGCTTGATCGCGAGACCGCATAGGTGGGTTAATATGACCGATGCAAGACTATCATCTCTATTTTTTTAGTGCAACTGTGATGATATTTAGATGCTAATAGTGTCAATTTTATTCGTGGCCGGACAAACTGTCCGAGGACAAAATGTCACGGACAAAATGTCATGTAGAAAATGTCTTGGGGACAAAATGTCAGCGGAAAAAATGTCAATGTCAAAAATGTTGTACTAGTACTTGGAGGCCAGGTACTTGTACTTGTACTTGTACTCGGAGGCCAGGTACTTGTACTTGTACTTGTACTCGGAGGCCAGGTACTTGTACTTGTACTTGTACTCGGAGTTTTTGGAATGCAAGTACTTGTACTTGTACTTGTACAAGGAGGCCAGGTACTTGTACTTGTACTTGTACTTGAAGCATTGTGTACTTGCTACATCTCTGGTATGACCTCCCCTAATGTCTGTTTCCCCCAAAATTTTAAACTCCCCCCAATGTCTAGGTGGCTAGAATAAACACAGCCTACTGCTAGGATGCAGAACAATTGAAATACAGTACATGCAACCATTTTTAAATTTTTATTATCTTCACCTACTTCCTGTAAACAAATATTAAGTAATAAATATTCTGAAATTTAATTTTAATAAACTGAAATCTATATAATATATCAGTGGTGCACAAACTCCAGCCCGCAGGCCAAATCCGGCCCACGAAGAGTTGCCATGTGGCCCACCGAGTCCAATAGGAAAGTAGAAAAATAAATACTATATTACGATTAGTTATGCCCGAATTAGGCCTGCATTGATAATAGGTGATAATGTATTGGCCGTATTATTGAAATACCAGAACGCACTCAAAAAGCATGGCTACATTTGGGACTCTGAAAGACAATGCACTCTTTATGCCAGCATTTTTGGCAGCGCATACTTACTGCTGTGAGCAGGCTTTCTCACATATGAAATTTAACTAAAACAAAACCAGAAATCAACTAACTGACGGTCATCTGCGGGACATTTTGCGTCATTCAACAACAAACATAAAGCTGGATCTTTCTAGTCTGGTTGCTGACATGTGGCATCGCCCTTCACACTTAAATAAGTATTACTTGGTAATATACTTTTCATTAGTAACTTTACTAATTTTAATTTTATCACTTGTTTGCCCCCAGGCATTTAAAAAAAATATTTGTGGCCCTTTGGCCAAAACGTTTGTTCACCACTGATAAATAGCATTATTGCACTATTATATTATCTGCATTTGGTCTGTTATAGAATCTGACCTCATAACATTTCATATAAGATCATTTTGTTCCTAGATTATGAAAAAATGCTAATCACCATGAAGTTATTATTGTGTTAGGGGCCGTCCATAAATGATGTCACGTGATTTTGGCAGTTTTTGACCCCTTCCCCTCGTCACAAGTCGTCACAAAAAGTCAGACCCCTAAAAAATGTCACAATGCATCACCCCCCATCTTTTTAAAGTCAAAATTAATGTTTCAATTCACTTATTTTTTAAATGAAGCGGATATAACAATGAATTCGTTTGAAAATACTCATTATAATTATTATAGTTGAAGCGAAATTCAGAAACTCTTTCAAACACTTTTAAAAATGAATTATAAGTGTAAAATACGTTCAACTTCACGGTAACATAGCATTGCGATATTAATAACAATATTTAGTATTATGTGACGTCACATTTCTGGAAACCCCTCCCCGTCGTCACAAATGTTTGAACCCCCTCCCCTCTAAGTGCGTGACATCATTTATGGACGGTCCCTTATTGCCAATATATGAAAAACAAAATCTGGACAACAACCTGACTGAAAAGCATTGCCGACAGCCACCTAAACATTTCCTCCTCTGTTGCACAGCAGATACTGTGACCAAAATAAGGACTAAACAAAAACACAAATAATTAATTAATATAACTGGTACCATTTTAGACCATTCAGTGAAACAACTGGTTTAAGAACACAGTGTAATGTAACACAATATTTATGTAGCACCATGAGAATGCACTTAGTTATTACACTAATGAGGGATTTTGCATCAGTTGGTCTGGCTCTTTGCTGTATGATTGAAGACCTTTTTAGACTTGACATCCAAGCATCTCAGAGACTACAGCCATAAATATGAAACACGCTATTAAAATGCCATTAGCAGTAACCACATAATCTTTTAACACTATATTAATATAAATTCCAATGAAGAGTGACAAAAACGTACTACTGTACTCACACTGTAAGTTTATCATTCAACGAATAAAATGTGAAACCCCATCTGAAAAATTTGAATCAGATTCTATTAATTATTCTTTCACAATGCTAAAGGCAATTGTCAAATGCTGAAATAATATGTCATTTAGAGTTCATAAGTAACAGAAGACAGTGAACCTCAGATATGTCAAAATTTAAAACCAGATTCTAGTTTTATTATAACCAGATGTCATGTAAAATTATAGAATCTTAGCTCTAAGAAACCAATCAGATAAATAAGGAATGTGCTTTACTGTGTTGGTGGATGCCGAATTCTCTGAATTCCAAAGTATATTACAATATCTTCAACAAGCCAAGAAGTTGTGGGGTTTTCTGCCTATGAATGAAAAAGCATAATATATACAAAAACATTTAAAAGTAAAGCATGGGCGGAGCTAGGGTGTCCGTCGTCCGGGGACAAAATATACTGGTGGCGCCCCTCAACATCTTCCGTTCTGCGCCGACAACGCCGTGGTGGTTGCAGTTCTCCAGTGAAAGACCGCTTCTTACGACTGCACCGGACTCTGCCCATCCCGGCGGACTTCAACATCGCCATCTTCTGTCATTGACATGTCAGCGCTGTCAAAGCGCTTTTGATACTCTAACCATGTTAGCAAAAAGTCATCACCCTAAGTAGCCAAAAAGGGTGCCAACTGCCCATTTGGCACCCTTTTACTCAACTTTAAACCTGACTCGCAAAAAGTCATCTGTACCCCCTGCACCTCCATAAATCCGCCCACCTCTGAAGTAAAGCATTTGAAAGTGTTTCAAGATGATAAAATTTCATATTCCATGTTTATATTACAATAAATGATCAAAAATTATGTCAACAATTTTTGGCCAATTATTGACTACCTCCCCTTGTCAACAACTGTCAACTTTAAGTTACCCACGCCAAGATTGACCCCCACCCCCAAGGTGGCAGGTCCCAATAACAAGGTTATTATTTTTTGCGGTGATGACCATTTTTCCCCTGTTTTGCTCATCGAGTGTCAAAATGTGGTGGTGATGACCTTTTTTCCATGCTTTTTTCCATTGTAGTAAGTAGTATTCCATGAAATTTCCTATTTTTTGATTATTTGTAAAAAGTGAAATTGTTGATGTCAACTCCTCTTGACCCCCCCCTGTCAACAACTGTCAAACTTTTTCAAACCCCCTCCCCCCCTAAATTGTTGACGTAATTAATGGACAGCCCCTAACAATATTTCACTCAAAAGTGCACATAGTGCAAATTGCATCCTTGTGCGTTTTATTGACTTTTTTCATTTATTCCTGTCCATTTAGCTAATTTTATTGACACTGACTTTCATTTGTTAGACAATGTACCTACGACACAAAATCAAAAAAGAAATTTAAATAGAAGCAATTTACTCAAGCACATGGACTGAATTATATATGCAAGCATTTCTTAATTTTAACTTAAACCAAGAAAATATAAAAAAATCACATTCTAGGCAAAACACAATAGCAATGTGCAACTAAGTATGTAGTTAAAGCTTTACAGCCCATATAAGCATTTCATTTTCATACAGTACATTAACCGTTTGAACACTATGGGGCTGCTTTAGCGGAATGCCGTAAAGGTGTATATACTCGAAAGGCCGCTATAACGGCCTACCTATCTATTGTCATAAACTAGAGGTAGTTAATATAATAGAAATTAACATGTAAGCTTATAAGCTTATGTTTTACAAATTTCATGAAAATCATCTGGGAAGCTCAGGTAATACTGCCGAAATTATAACTAGGGAGCTTGATGTTCAAAGGGTTAATTTCACACATGTTAATTAAACCATGTCATACCCTGGTATCTTTGCGAAAGCCAAGAATATATCGAGTGTACTGAAAGCAGTATTTGTGAAAGTTCCTCTTGCTACAGTAAAGTAACTCAGAAAATATGGATGATGATTGGTAATCATACTGAAAAGAAATGATAAAAACAAATTAAACAGTTCTGTCTGAAATTATATAATCTCATATATAAGTATTTTCTAAAGGAGGTGTACCAGTATACAAATTGTCATTTCTTGACAAAGGTTCCAAAATGCAATTACATTATTTCAACTGACTTGGGGCACCTACAAGAACCTTTTGTGCCGGAATTACTAAACATCATCCTCTGATTGGTAGTGTTCAGTCCTCCAATGGACACTGTCATCAAGACCTGGCCAAACGTATCATCCTAGCCTCTACAGTTATGTTCTCCCTGCCTAATATCCGGCAGGACAGGCGTCTCTCTCTGGCCATCAAACTCCGTCTGTACCAGACACTTGTCCTGTCTGTCCTATTTTATGCGGCCGAGACCTGGACCTTACTCGCCTCAGAACTAAGGAAGTTGGAAGCCTTCCATATGAGGTGCCAACGTCAGATCCTTGAAGTTTGCTGGTATGACTTCATTACCAATGTGGAGATATCCTCGCAGACCGGGTTACCATCACCCAGTAAACTGATAAGTAGTCGCCGCTTTGCCATCTTCAGACATACAGCCCGCCTTGGAGAGCAGTTCCTGTTTATCAAGCCCTCCACTGCCACATCGACCTATCCATCGGTCGTCCACCTGACCGATCATGGAAGCGCTGTCCTGGTCGTCCCAGGAAAAGATTGATCGACCACATCCATACCCAGACCAGTGAGATTCCATCAACTCTCTGGAGACGTGCCATCCAGTGGAGTCATGGTCTAGGGGTGACACAACGCGCTTTTCGATGATGATGATGATGATGATGATGATGATGATGAGGATGATGATCTTCTGCTGCATTACAAAGTCATCATCAGTGAGAATTAATTATATTGGACAAATTGATTCACTAGTCAGAAAATCGTCTAATATTTTACCACACAATTATAAAATCAAACTGAGGATCAGCATTCGCTGCGAAGTAAAGTGTGGGTCTAGACTTTTGGCTGGTAATCTACTCTAAGTTAATGGTGTATGCCACCTGTGTCGCTGTATGCCCAAGCGACCGGAGATCAGCACCGGTCCCAATGCTCAAACCCGGGCATGGGAAAAATTTACTTTACACAAATTATGCCATAATATTGAAAAGTACCAAACCACTGTATCATAAAATCATCAAATGACAACTACTGGTATCTCACAAGTGGTATAAGAAATATTAGTTTGGAAAATGATTGTGAAAAATAATATGAAATATATTTAACAGCACATGGTCTAGTGGCACAACGTTAAGCAGAAGAAGGTAATTCTGATAATGTAGGCAACAATATAGAATGCAATGACAGCTTACAAGTAGCTGAAGTGATTCCTGTAATTTGTTGAACTTAAAGCAGAGAAAATTATCTTGGCAGAATTCCTGGGGCCAATTAGCCCACTTCATTGTGACGTCAAGTATTTTCTCTGACGAATGAATAGGACGTTCTGAAATAAAGAGAACAGAACCGTATGCATTTACAATCAACACACATAGACAGACATCACATTCAAAGTGCTCAGTGAAGTGAACAGCAGAAACTGGTAGCAGCAAATGGGATCACAAGTAGCTGGCTGGCACAGAGCTACTTGGTCGGTGATAGTGAAGCATGTCCAGAAGTCAGCAGCTGGGAAACATTGGTAGCATGTCATGTTAGCAAATATATATATATATATATATATATTTGCTAACATGGATCATATAGTAGCGGATGGGGGAAGTCCTGGGCTGGAAACCTCCTGGGATTGCAAAATAATACGGAATTGGTGCCGTGGACCAACTGTACCAGAAGACAACGGCATGTATTCCAGATCATGGAAGAACAGCATCACTGGCGGAAGATCTTCACGACGCTGTCGTGCCAGCAGAGGGCGGGATGCCATTCGCCAGCCGAGAAATTGACCAGTGCTCGCGAAAACAGGGTCATGGAAGGACACAAGACGGAAACAGGAGGCGGGTCAACATTCTGTGTCTGCATTATTCCAAATTGAAATGTCTTGTGTTGCCACCAATGGGTTGGCAGAAAGCAATGATGATGATGATGATGATGATATATATATATATATATATATATATATATATATATATATATATATATATATATATTGTTTTATAGTATTTATGTGTTAAAAGAACAATAGATATTGTCCATAAATTGACCCATTTCCAGCCATCTTTGGCAATCAGTAACTTGAACAAAACTCAGTAATTTGAACAAAACCATCAGTTTAATCAAATTAACAGGTCACCAATTATATATAAAAGCCAATTTCATTACTAATTTAACAACAGTTTTATTGCTGTACAGTATATCATGCATGCAATGAAATTCATAGAAATGTCAAAATGAGGCCAACTGCATGGCAGCCAACTGCACGGCAGGAAATCGGTTCCAGGTTTCTTCATGGTGAGAAGCAAGCTTGGCAGCCTAGTGGGGGCAGGAGGCAAGAAAATGAAACTTCACTGTAAATCTTTCGATGTTAGAGCAGAAGTGACAACGCAAATTTTAAGCACAATCATCATCTGTATTGTTCATACTATTACGGTATCTCAACTGATAGCAAAGATCAAGCTTGACACAGGCTAGACACCACCAAATATCCAATATCTTGTCTTTTTTCTTTCCTAATATGTTACAAGAACGGAAACTCAACGTCAGAGGACCAGATCTTACCCAGCTCACCACTGCAGATCACCTCAAAAAGAGTCCAGTTTTTGCCAGTACCTTCTCGAGACTTTTCCGCAACAAACTTCTGTAATTCTTCAGCTGTCATTGTATTTGAAACCTAAATGTTGATGTTACATTACAGCCAGTAACATAATATCTTAATGATGTGACATGCATTGTCAAGATTTCTGCATCTAATACATGATGACTGCTACTTTTCTAGTCACTTTTTGTTGAATTTGCCATGCTTCATCATAATGCCACCACAGAAAGGATGATAATGAGGATGATGACGATGACAGTGGTAGTGATGAAGATTATGATCATGATCATGATGATCAAGTGATGACAATGACAAAATTGACTACAGTGATGATGGTTACAATCTTCTGTGCAAACCCTATAATTACAAATGAAATTTTGCTCTACAGTGCATAACATCAATGAACAAAATCATAATTACACAGATATTGATACTTGTACAACATTGATTACAGTACCTTTAACGTAACAACATCGCCATGTTTATCATTTAAATAAACACCCAATAATACGCCATCGTCCAAATTCTATAACACAACAATTCGAAATAATCATGAATATCACGGAAAACATCAGATAAGTGACCCTAGATGTAAGAATTATTTATTTTATATATTATATACTTGATTACCGTACTTTTTCAATTATTTAAAATGTGAAAACATATTTGAAAAACACAACATGTATTTTTAGAGTACCGTATCTAACAACTACTGGACCATGTTTTATACATTTGTCTATTTTCATAATTTTGGGTGATTCTGGAATTGACTTGATTTGTCCTTCTGTGATTCCAAGCATTATTGACTTTTTATGGTGTTTCCCTGTTGTTCTATATTCTAAAATATTAACACATTGACTGCGGCACATTTTCTTTGCCAGGCGCGGCCGCTATACAACCTCCTTGGCTTGTGATGCTTTGAACAGAGGACGTCATATGACGCCCCCAGCGCTCTGCAGTACCAAAGTAAGGACGTCAATTGACGTCCCCAGTGCTCAATGTGTTAAAATTCTCTTTCTTTCACTTTGGCAAGTAGTAGCCTTTCCATTCCTGCTTTGTAGAGTAGTACTTCATCATTAGTTCTTCTTTCTTTCTTTCTATTGCTATAAAGGTGCATTATTGCACACATTGACACATTTATTTAATATTGGATATGAATTGTGTTAAGCGTTTTTGTTGTAGGCCTTAGCCTTGTCTACTGCGCTATATAAATTGTCAATAAATAAATAAATAAATTGAGTGAATTGCCTTTTCAGGTTTTTTACACAAGAAGGGTCATCAAACTTTTGTTGCCAGATTTTGTCTGATTGATAGTTTCTCTTGCGAATGTCTGTCAAATCAATTGCTTCTGCCAGAAGGTAGATACAGTACATAGGCTGTCCTTGTGCCATTGCTTTCAGAGAACATAATTCAGCTTCACAAGGGTGGTAGCCAATTGTCGGTTCACCGACATTTGGGCGACCGACATTTGCGCCCCGACATTTGTGTGACCGACATTTGCGCGACGACAAATGCACAAATATAAAATCGACGATTGCGCGCTGACATTAGCGCGCATTTCGAGGAAGCACGAATTGCGCCATAAATTAAAAGTCATCTGTGCTTTAGTAACTATAGTCTTAATCAAAACCCAAAATCAAACCCAAAATCAAACTCTAACCCAACTCTAACCCATATTATTATATAATATCGCGCAAATGTCGGCGCACAAGTGTCAGCGCGCAAGAGTCAGCGCGCAAGTGTCGGTGCGCAAATGTCATTCACGCATTTGACGGGTCACCCAATTGTCAACATAACTGTCATGTAATGAACTTGTTATCCTGGTCAATTTGTTTTGAATCACAAATTATATAAGAGCTGAATTTAAACATAAAAAGTGCAAGAACAGTGCAGTTACCGTTGTTGTCTGTTGATTGGCTTTAGCCATATTCAGCTGTTCTATCCGCTTCACTGCATCGGCAATTTTCTTCTCTTGATCAAGTTCCTCGTCTTTAATCTGAAATTACAAAATGGAATCAAAGCACAAGCGAAAAATAGCATCGCTCTAAAAAAAATAGATGAACCGTCATGAAAAAAGTCAGTTCACAAATTCAACAACAGTATTTTCAGGCATACAACTACTTTTCACTAACCAAACACAGTCAATTCAGCAATGCTGTGTATACTGATGCGTGAAATTTTACACTGTGAAAGCCTCAAAATGATTAGTTAATCATGATGTCATTCCTGATTGGATATTTTTATCAATTACAAATTAAATAATCAAATTATAGGTGAGCAAAGGACATCGAGCTGAATCACAGGTAAATAGAATATAGCCTACACACACACACACACACACACACACACACACACACACATTTTCTGCATGCTATGTGCAATTTGAATGTTAATTTTCAGAGTGAAAATATTAAATAATAATAATTATTATTATTAAGCACTTTTATATCACCATTTCTATACTCCAAATCCAAACAGCAAGAGACTAGGCCAATTCCAGATATAGTCAATGGGAAACAGCAATGCAACAAGATGCAAGAATACATGTGCCATTGAGCGCTGTTAAAAGTGTAATAAAATACAGCAATTAAAACATATATTTTTTGACATAATGACCAGCCATAACATTGAAGCAAAAGAATTGTGAATGCACAAGTGAGAGCACTTAACTTAAATTCAACTTTGTACTTAGTGATACAGAAAAACGTCAGTGCAATAATCAGTGAATCATTATTGTCATGATTATGAAATGGAAAGACTTACATAAACTTAACACAGACTTATTCATTAATTTACAACAAAAAAGTCACTCAATTACAAACCAACTCATTCATTCCTGATTCAGAATCAGTCATTTGCTTACATCAAATATCCACTGATGATCATCCACCAGGTCTCTCAAGATTTTGATCTCTTGATTTGTAGTTCCAAAACCAGTCGTATGGCAACTGTCCTATTAAAAGAATGCACCATTGTAATAATTATGCACTTTTATATCACCATTTCTAGTACCCTGAGGCATCAATCAATGAAACTCCAATAAGAATGTAGATAAAGCTTTACAGCCCAGCATGCACCTCTTGATACTGCCTAATTTTGATACCAAAAGCAACATGATTGGACAATAATATATAGCTTATGGGAGAGTGAAAGTGTTCCAAGCCTTAAAAGACGAGAATCATGTCTCGTTAGTCTCTTATAATTCAAGTTTGTGCTGCTTACATCAGACTTATAAGGGGCTGTCCATTAAATATGTCAACAAAATACGGGGGTTTGAAAAAGTTTGACAGTTGTTGACAGAGGAGGGGGGTCAAGAGAAATTGACATCAACAATTTCATTTTTTTGCAAATGATAAAAAATAGGAAATTTCATGGAATACTATTTATTACAACGGAAAAAAGCCTGACAAGCAAAAAAGGTCATCACCACCACATTATGACACTTGATGAACAAAAGAGATGGAAAAAAGGTCTCATTGCTGCAAAAATAATAACCTTCTAAACTTTTTAGGGGGACCCGTCACTGATCTTAGCGGAGGTGTCTTTGACATAATTATAGGGGGGTCACTGAAAGTTGTTGAAAAGGGGAGGGGGTTAAAAATTCCCTTAAAATTGACGTAATTAATGGACAGCTCCTTACTATGATATTAAACATCAGAAATAAATCAACAACAAATATGGCAACTAATTCCAGGAAAAAGATGCAACACAATGAGAAATGAATATTCAAAGACCACTTCTAACTAAAGAGTTACAGTCATCAAAATAAAAGACTAAGAATTGTGTCAATGATACTTTCAATTCAAATGCATTTCATATGTAGCACAACTGCTAGTTTGAACTTGGATCATCACTGTGCTCAAATACGCTCATGTTATGGACTTAGTAGGAGAGAACCACCACCATTATGATCATCATCATTCTCCTCCCCCTCATAATCATCATCATCACTACCATCACTATCACCATTGAGTGCCATACTGGCATCACTGTCTCTTACCCACAATCAATCATCTGATAAATGATTGTATCAAATATCATCATTTCAAGGTCATACTACAGCATATGGGTTCAATATGGAGAGAATAGACATATAATAGAATAACACTGAAAATTAAAAACACTGGCTCAACTTACATACAAAGCATTAGCAAACAACAAGCATAAACAGCATTCCACTCATGTTAGAAATCAACAGCAGAAATATTCTGATCTCAACCTTGATAATATCAAGTGTCAAACACTTCAAAACACCATCCACCATCTATCTATCTTTTATGTCAAATAAATCTTATAAAATTCTATTACTAACTAACATACTTTGTCAACTTTGAACAAAATAGGACCGAAAATTGAAGCCAAGTTTGTGCTGTCCATTTTATTCAAAGCCTTTTTATCTGCAACCCTAAAAATCAATCAAAATGATAAACATAAGAGTACAGTATTAAAACGGCAGCAACTTATAAAATAAAATAATAAAATAATAAAATAATAATAATACTTTTACCCAGAAAAAGCATTTACCCGGTACAATCAGCAGATAATACTATTAAATAGAATTAAATAGAGGGTAATTTTTTAAATTCTTTAAAATACTTTATATTCCAAGTTAACTTATCAAGGTCATGTTGAAACAATCAATCTATTTCTTGTACAACTAAATGTGGTGATGATTCCATGCATCTGCAATAATGCTACATAATGGTACATACAGGCTAAATTGGTTACCTATTATTTAATTAGCCTGTTTCAAATATTTACTATTGACAGTAATGCCTCAATCACAAAAATAACTGAATAGTTGATATTTCTGCTACTGTATTTGATTCCTGCTAATTACTGGTAATTTCATGCTATATTTTTTTCTTATAGACAATGATTAGTTTGAAACTGCAAAACTTTGGAAAATTAATTTTAACCATAAAAACAGTGTGGTATTTGTAGGAGAAGGGGAAAATTGCTGGTCACTGCTTACTGACTTGTCCACCATTTAAAAAGCAAGGGAGATGGGGGACTGGGAAAATTGCAATTTATGCCCCACTGGCAAGACTCTCAAATACCACCCTGCCTAGAATATCATATTTACTGCAAAAGAAAATGCTATGTTAATCATATACCAGTAAATATTAAAGAAGTTTTAAGTCAATATTTTATTACTCCAATAAATCAATATCAAGACGAATTCTAACAGAGCATAGCAAATATTTCAAATAAATAACAAAATGATAGTTTGAATAACTAACATGGCCAAATGGAATACAATTCGCTTGAGAGTGTGATAGTTGATACAAGGAAGAGAGGAAAGTAAGCTCTTGTAAGTCTCCAAACGTGTGGTATGAGTTGTAATGGCTATGAATAAAACAAAATAACAAGGATGACCGAAAATGAAGCCCCAAACCATTTCTGAACACAGAAACTCAGTGACTCGTACACTCTTTCAAAGACAGAACTGAATGGGGAAACATCTAATGGCAGAATGTCACATGTAATACAATCATTATCATGGTGGAGACATGCATGTATTCAAGCCATACATTATGCTAAAGTAAATTCAGGTCCATTTTGTTTGTCCTTTCAGAAGTGTGTTCACTGTTCGCATGTCTTCATTCAGGGTGGTCAGTGCAGTGGCATACTGTGTTAAACAATATCCGGGCTCTAAGGCTCACCCGTAACAGCATCAATTTTGACACATCCACCTCAATGGCCTGTTTTGTGATTAGCAGTAGACTAGACTACTGCAACTCTGTTCTTTACGGCACCTCGAGAAAAAAACTTTAAAAAACTGCAGCGGGTGTGCAGAACTCACTGGCTAGGACCCTTTGTAAAGTGAGCCAAACAGAACACATCACACCGATCCTTGCCCGACTCCACTGGCTACCAGTACGGTACTGCATTCAATATAAGATTGTGCTAATCATTTTAAGTCAACACAAAAGCCCAGCTACTGGCAGACGTCATCCAACTGCAGTAACAGTCTCAACTACTGAGATCACGAGTTGCTAACAAACTGCCACAGTGGTGCACTCACCTTTCTCTCACCGACCGTTCCTTTGCCACCACTGCTCTATCTGTTTGGAACAGCTTACCAAAAACTGTGACTTCGGACTTAACTGTTTCACTGGTTGTTTTCAAACGCCGACTCAAAACTGTACTCTGCAGTTTGGCCTACACTGTTTATTACATATGACTCAACCTGCACTTATAGAAATATTTATTCACAAACACAAATAACAGGAGATAAACATAATTCGTAACTAACAATTACACATTCTGTTATCATACAATTGACAAAATACAGTGGTTTCCTAGAGAAGAGAACCGAAGTGTAAAAGAGTGTTGACGAATCTTAACAACATCATGTATTCAGGGATATTTTACACCCCCTAACACCCCCCCCCCCCAATTGAGGTCGACACCCCCAAAATTTGGTTATGTGACAATGGTATGCATACAAAATGCATACTAATTAGCTCCAGACACTCCCCCCCCCAATTTGAGGTCAACACCCCCAAAATTCACAATCCTAGAAATATCCCTGCATGTATTGGATTCAATCCAAGCCTTTTACGAATACAGTCAATTGTGACTTTATCACAAACATAAAAGATTTTACATACAGCCTGCTGTGCTAGACGATCCAAATTATTTAAAGTGCTCCTGTTCGGACAACAAGTGGCTTCAGTAGCGTATAATATAATAGGTATATAATATGATTGGAGTCAGCCAACACATATCAACTCAGAGGAAGAGGATTTGCTCTTGCTGTACAAGTTATTAATTAAAGTTTTTGTAAAATTTCACTTATGATTCTTCACTTAGTGAATTATTTAATTGCTATAATATGCATTAACAACCATGTAGTAAAGATAATGGAACCCTGGGAATTGTCAACCTCAGGGGTCTAACAGTCACAATTGCAGCAATTCTGTTCCAAGTTCATATAATTATTATTATACTGCAGTCCAGCTTTGATGTATCTCATTAGACAAGAATCAATGTGTTATGATAACTTACTAAAACAGCAATGTGCATGCAGTTTAGGGGCTCATAAAGTCTATTTACCCTCAAGGGCCCCGAAAATTTTCCATACCACTATATGCACTATATGGCAAATATGCCATGGTCCTGTTAAAATCATTCTCTAGAAATTTATGCCAAGGCTCTTTTGCATACATTGATCTGAGGTAACAAAATATTTCTATAGATTCTAGGTATCAGATTGGAAGTTTTAGGTTTTCCATAAAATTCTCAGCTGTATAGTTTTCTCATTATATTGTAATTTTCGTAACTACAGTGTACTGAGTTCAAACAAATATGATACCACAGGTATTTTATAAAGAGTTCAAAATTAGACAAATTCTGTTGGTGGTGAGTTCAATGAATGCAGAATACTCTAAATCTTCTAAGGCTCATGAAAATATAATGTCAATTTTTTAAATTTGTCTACTCTCTAAAGCATATGAATGATGCTCTAATAATAAATCAATCAGTTCCCAGAAGATCATTTCGGAATAAGTTAATTTAACTAAGTTCGTTGGTAAATCATCTATATTATGAATCAACAATCATAATTTAACTTCTATGGAAGTTTAAATTTGATAAAATTATGAATTTCAAAAGTTATGATGAGAAGAATGAAAGGTGACCCATACTCATGGGTGCCTGCACATTAGGGCAAGAGGGGGCATTTTCCCGCCCTGGAAAATGCAAATACCAATATTTCACATTGAAAATTGAAAACCTTGCTAAAATATTAATCGTGACCATTGTGTTAAAATGTGTTTTTCCCCGCCTGTAAAAATTTCTGTGGACGCCTAAGCCCATACTTAAAAAATATACAATAAAAATGAATGAAGTTCACACACCTGAGGCCTTAATCCAACCCTCATATAACTCATTTGTGAGCAATGGCTCATCGAGCTGACGGAAGAATCGCTTTACTGCCGTTGCAACGTCATGAACGGTATATTCTGAAAGTCGGATTATCATTGCACGAGTATCTAGAAACAATAACAATTACAAAAATAATTTCTCAATTTATAGTATTGTGGCGAACCGGGCCTATCGAGGTTCCTACGCCTCCTAAACTCAAGATGACTCCGCCCGGTTCGGCGCACACGGAGTTATGACTCACTCTAAGGCACGTGGTCGTCCGTCTTAGCTTTTTGGCTAAGATCTCAGGCTCTCTTACTACCACTTGCACTACGCGCACTTTACCTGCACTCCGTTCCTATATTCCACACTTAATCCCTCTCTCGATGTATCCTCTTTCCTCTCCCTTAACTCTCAGTGCACCTTACTCCTCTCCGTGCACCTTACCTTTCACTGTGCACCTTGCCTCTCCTCGTGCACCTTACCTCTTACCGTACCGCCTTACTCTCAGTGCCTTGCACCGCACCTCTCGCAATGCACCTCTCGCAATGCACCTCTCGCAATGCACCTCTCTCAATGCACCTTCGCAATGCACCTCTCTCAATGCACCTTCGCACTGCACCCTTCTCAATGCACCTCTCGCAATGCACTTAATCTCAAGGGTGCTTCCTTAACCTCAGGGTGCACTCTTCCTACGGGTGCATAGGGTGCATAGGGTGCATAGTGCACTATCCTTCCATGCACTTACATGGACCTTCTTACCATCACACGCCGCCTCGGCCATCGGTCCGGATCTGTGGCAGAACCGGCTATTTATACTGTTTCTGCCGCATGCACTCATCCTGCTAGCTCACACTCATCCCCGCTCTCTAACTGCTGCGCGCCATTCACTAATCGTCTACCACTCAGCCTGTCTTTCCTTTATGCAATCTATTCTTATTATATTGGGCCTAACTACCTATGCGGGCGGCTACCTGTCAAAGGATTAAGCTCATGAATTATTAATGGCTCACTTGCGTCTATTGCTACTAAGGGTTCTACGCTATTATCCAAATTCGCTACACCACCCCGGACTTATTGCAGGGATGGACCCCATCCCTCATTTAATTAAAAATCGTGTGTGGGGATCCTATGTGTGTACAATTATGCATTTCAACATATTTTTATACAAGTGCACATCAGTTAACAATACAATGTCCGTAAAACAATTAACATCACTAAGCAAGCTAAATAACACAATTTTAAACAATAACGCAATTTTAAACGATAACACAATTTTAAACGATAACACAATTTTAAACATGTTCAGTCCATTCATCGTTTTCTCTTTAATCGCTTCTTTATCTGTAATTAACAAAGTACAAATTATGTTATGCAATTTAATCATTATATCTGGCTGGCCTCCTTCTCACTCTTTGAGGTCTCTGCTGTCTGACTGCTGATTCTCCAAGACTCTCGGGTACTTCTACAGGTTCTTCCTCTGGTTCTGCGGGTGCTCTTTCGATTAAGTTTCTCGGTTCTCTTTCTGAAACTGACTCCATTGTGTGCCTAGTTTCGTCTTCTATCGGTGCATTCTTCTCTTCACGGGACTTGTACAACAACATCTTATCTAAGTGCGTTACGAAGATTTTCCCCCGTGGCTTCTTCTGCACTCGAAAATTGAGAGGTCCTGTACGTTCCAAGACAATGTAAGGGCCCTCATAGAATTTCTGCCATTTAGGGTACAACCCTTTCCTTCTTCTGGGCACGAATATCCATACTTCATCACCCACTGAAAATCTCTTCTCACGCACTCTCAGGTCATACTTGTCTTTGCGTCGCTTCGCTTCTGTCTTTAGATTTTCCCTCACAACTGCGTAAGCGTCGGTGAATTTCTCCTTCAAATCTTCTATATAGTCGATGTATGCCATCTGGGTGGTCTGTGGCACTGGACCATATATCAGATCTATCGGCATTCGGTTCTCTCGACCGAACAATAAATAGTTTGGTGTATACCCTGTGCACTCATGCACCGAAGCTCGATATGCAGCTGTAGTCAGGGTAACACCTCATTAATTCCTATGGTTTTCTTGTACAATCTTACCTAGCATTGAATTCATGGTTCGGTGATATCGTTCCATGAGGCCATTGGTCCTCGGCTCATAGCTAGTTGTTCTCACTTTATCTATTCCTAGTATTCTGCACATCTCCTTGAACACTAGCGACTCAAAGGCTGGTCCTCTGTCCGACAACAATCTTAACGGTGTTCCATACACTATACATATCTTTTCAATAAAGATCCTCGCTATGGTTTCTGCCTCTTGATTTCTCATAGGCACTGCTTCGATAAACTTCGAGAAATGATCCTGAATCGTCAGTATATAGATATTTCCATTGCGGCTCTTAGGGTGTGGGCCAGTCACATCCATGGCTACAATCTCCCATGGTGCTCCACAGGGTATGGGGTTCAATTTTGCATTCCTAGGTGCTCGCCCTTGACGATACCTCTGGCACTCTGTGCACTTTAAACAAAACCTTTCCGTGTCTTTGGACCACCCTGGCCAATAAGCTCTTCTTCTCACCTGAAACCGCGTTCGCCTTATTCCCAGGTGTCCACCTGTCATGCCAGTGTGAGCTCTTTTCAAGAAGTCATCTCTCAAGTTCCTATGAATCAACAATTGACGTTGTCCTTCCACGTTCACTCGATATAATAGATCGTTCTCTAATGTTAACTGATCCTTCTGGTGCCACAACGCTTTTGTCTTCTCATCTTCTGACAATATCTGCAGAAGATCTGGTGCTCCGTTTTGTACCCAATCTCGCAACTTCACAATAAACGGATCTCGCTTCTGTTCTTCTGCTAGCACTGTATCGTTGAATTCTACCTGCACCGTGGCCACTACTTGGGTGCTTGTTTCCTCCGGTAGCCGAGACAAGGCATCTGCGTTTGTATGGCTCGCACCCGGTCGGTGCTTTATCTCAAACTTATATTCCGACAAGCACTCTTGCCACCTGGCCTGTTGCCCTATTGGTTCTGGAGTTCTGTTAAGCCACTGAAGTGCTGCGTGATCTGTACGCAACAAAAAGGGTTTCCCCAACAGGTAGGCTCGATAGTACTTCACGAAGTACACGACTGCCAGCAACTCTCTCCGGGTCACACAGTAATTCTTTTCTGCGTTGGACAATAATCGACTGCCAAACGCCAGCACTCTTTCTACTCCATTCTGTCTTTGTGACAGGACTGCTCCTATAGCTGTATCAGAAGCGTCTGTATCCAGTATATATTCTTCGTCATCTAACGGTAATCCTAACACTGGTGCAGTCGTCAATCTCTGTTTGAGTTCCTCAAAAGCTTTTTGCTGTGGTTCGTCCCAATGGAATCTCACGTTCTTCTTCGTCAGTTCTGACAATGGTGCTGCTATCTTTGAAAAACTCGGTACGAACTTTCTGTAGTACGAACACAGACCCATAAACGCTCGTAGTTCTTTCAAACACTTGGGTCTGGGCCAATTCTGGACCTTAGTCACCTTCTCTGGATCCGTAGCGACCCCATTGCCTGATACAACATGACCCAGAAAATGTACCTCCTGACGCATTAGCTTGCACTTCTCGGGCTTTAACTTCAAATGTGCGTCTCTCAATCGTTCTAGCACTTGTCGTAACCTTTCGACGTGCTGTTCTGGTGTCTCCGAGAACACTATCACGTCGTCCAAATATACTAAGCACTTAAAGAAGTTGAGTCCTGATAGGACTATGTCCATGGTGCGTTGGAAAGTCTCTGTGGCTCCGCACAATCCCATTGGCATTACTTTCCATCTAAATGCACCTCGTCTAGTCACAAAAGTCGTCTTATCTGCATCGGTGGCACTCATCTCGATTTGATGGTATCCGCTACGTAAGTCAAGCGTACTGAACCACCTTGCACCTGCCAGCGTGTCCAAGCAATCTACTATCCTGGGTAAAGGATAAGCGTCTCCCCTTGTTACAGAATTTAGTGCTCTATAATCCAAACAAAACCTCATGGTGCCATCTTTCTTCCGTACCAGCACTACGTTTGACGCCCAGTCACTTTGGGCTGGCTCAATCAACCCATCCTGTAACATTCTGTCCACTTGTTCATCTATAACTTCCCGATGTAAACGAGGTTGAGACCTTAACGATTGTCGAATTGGGTTTGCCGTGCCTGTATCGATCTTGTGTTGGGTAACCTTGCAGTGTCCTAAATCATTCTCGTCCAGCGAGAACACATCGATATATTCAAGCAACAACAACTGCAACTCGACCTTGTTCTTATCTGGTATCTCGACTTCAGATTTGTTCAACATTCCTTTCACAGCTTCCATCGCTTTTGACATTGGCGTGTCTTCCACTCTAGTCGACTTTTGGCTCTCTAGTACTTCCACAGGGTGTACGGCGCCCAAACTATCATTCTGGTACAGCACCGCGGGTTCATCATTCAAGTTCATCACCCTCACGGTAGCTACGTTCGCACTTCCTAATACGACTCTTGCTGCGTGCACCCCGGACTTAATCTCTCGGTACTCAGTCATCCAAGCTGACGATGACCTATCTTGCCTTGCACCTTGTACTACCCTTATCGGCACATCCATTTCTGACTTAGGAGGGATTACTATCTTCTCAGCTACTTGCACTCGTCTGCACTGAAGTGTACTAGTCTGGGTTATCGATGGTATTCTTCTCCTCCCGATATATACCGCAGCATTAGCGAAATTAATTCAACAGTGGTTCTCCGTGAGAAAATCCATTCCCAAAAGTATTTCCGTTACCTGCTCGCATACAATGAAGTTAACGTCCCTACGACACTTCCGAGCAAATCTCACAGGTATTGTCACCTGTCCGACCACCGTTATCTCACTTCCATTTGCTGCTCGTAACACCTGAGGTGCTGGATCTACTCTCAAATTTAAACTCTCTGGTAATAAGCTTTACCTCTGAACCCGTGTCAATAAGGCACTTCTGCTCTTGATCGTTAATTATACCTTTGCTATACACTGAACTTCCCTCCGGTCATTCTTACTATGCTTCGATTCTCAATTATCCTCCTGGGTGCTGTGCTTCCAGTCCTTCTGCACTCTTTTGCTAGATGTCCAATGCCCTGGTATTTTATAACACTGCACCTTATTCTTCCAATTGAACTCAGGTCGAATCCTTTGATTGCCATAATCTATCGTTTTCGGCACCGTGACTGCTGCATCTCTAGACGCTTGCACTTGTTCTCTCGTCTGTCTGGGCACTGCACCTTCTGCCCTTAACAACTGTCGTTCCATATTAGCTTGCCATTTCTCCATGCTAAGCTTCTGTTCCGCCATGAAGTCTCTCACCTGCTTCATCAATTCCTCTGTCGCACTCTCTTCATTCGTGGCTCTAACCTGTCGCTGATTATCTGGGTGCCTTCTCGCACTTGCGGGCACTTCCTCGGCTGCTCTCTTGTAGCTTTCTAACCTCAACGCCACCCTATACGTCTCGTCTAATCCTTATCCCACATCGCTTCTAGAAAAGCATCTCTTGCCACTATCTCGGTCGTGTCATTTATCGGTCCGGGAAAAGCCAACGCTGTAAGCTTCCTTATATCATGTAACAAGTCCGCCAAGCTCTCCTTATATCCTTGCTTCCTGCACCGCAGCTGCGTTCTAAAAGTCTCCTGCTGCGCCTCTAATCCATACCTTTGTCTCAGTCTTGCTATCAACTCCTTGTACGTTACATCCTCTCGGGCCCCAAAATCCCACAGCAACTGTGCTGGACCCTTTTCCAAAGCACACTGCAAAAAAGCTCCTTTATCCACGTCTGTCCACTCATTATACCTGGCACAGACCTCGAACTGACGTATGAACGTCTCCAACGGTATGGTACCGTCGAACTTATTTGGCTTCATCGGCGTACGCTTTACAGCTTCACGCCATGATCCTAGTTCTTCCGCCCTTACTAATTCAAACCTCGGTGTACCTGCACTTCTTTCCGGTGTTTGAGGCGGTTGTCTACTCGTCCGGATTGGTCGCGCACCGGTGCTCACTAACCCTGGTTCGAAGTTAATATCTTCCATTTTCACCTTCACTGATTCTAGTTGATCCCGACTCAATGGAACCCTTCTTTCTTGAGACAAAGACTCAATCCTTGCTTTACTGCGGGCACTTTCGGGTGCCCGACCTCTCGAATCCACGGAAACTTACGCGTTGTAATGGTCGATACGGTGCTTATCCTCGGTCCTTACTCTGGTTGCCAGTTCTTTATCTATCATCGTTTCTAACAGTGAATTATGTTCAATGATTCCTGTAGTCTCATCGTCCATGTCCATGAGACACCTCAAATCAAATGGTTCAGGCTCCATAGCTTCGGCCATCCTCTAATTCCTTTCTTAGACTGGGTGCTTCAATCAAAGTGCCCGGCACCTTGATGCTTCCACCACTTACTACAAGCACTCAACCTGGTGTTGGTGCCCTGCGGTTGCTATACAGGTCTATTCCGCCTTCTAAGCCTCGACCTTACTCTACCCAATGCAATTTTACCTTCCAATACTCAACCTTACTTTACCCAGTGCGCTTTTCCCTTTGTAAGCCTACCCTTACTCTGCTTCGTGCGCTTTGCCCTTATGCAAACTCTGCTTAGTGCGCTTTGTCCTTATGCAGCCTACCCCACTTCTGGTACCAATTATGTGGCGAACCGGGCCTATCGAGGTTCCTACGCCTCCTAAACTCAAGATTACGGAGTTATGACTCACTCTAAGGCACGTGGTCATCCGTCTTAGCTTTTGGCTAAGATCTCAATACGCGCATTTACCTGCACTCGTTCCTATATTCCACACTTAATCCCTCTCTCGATGTATCCTCTTTCCTCTCCTTAACTCTCAGTGCACCTTACCTCTCTCCGTGCACCTTACCTTTCACTGTGCACCTTGCCTCTCCTCGTGCACCTTACCTCTTACCGTACCGCCTTACTCTCAGTGCCTTGCACCGCACCTCTCGCAATGCACCTCTCGCAATACACCTCTCGCAATGCACCTCTCTCAATGCACCTTCGCAATGCACACTCTCTCTCAATGCACCTTCGCACTGCACCCTTCTCAATGCACCTCTCGCAATGCACTTAATCTCAAGGGTGCTTCCTTAACCTCAGGGTGCACTCTTCCTACGGGTGCATAGGGTGCATAGGGTGCATAGTGCACTATCCTTCCATGCACTTACATGGACCTTCTTACCATCGCCGCCTCGGCCATCGGTCCGGATCTGTGGCAGAACCGGCTATTTATACTGTTTCTGCCGCATGCACTCATCCTGCTAGCTCACACTCATCCCGCTCTCTTCTAACTGCTCCGCCATTCACTAATCGTCTACCACTCAGCCTGTCTTTCCTTTAAAATCTATTCTTATTATATTGGGCCTAACTACCTATGCGGGCGGCTACCTGTCAAAGGATTAAGCTCATGAATTATTAATGGCTCACTTGCGTCTATTGCTACTAAGGGTTCTACGCTATTATCCAAATTCGCTACAGTATACTGTTTGATTTTTATAGCTTCTTTCAACATAAAAAAAGTGGGAGTTACGAATTTGAATGAACTACGACAAATGAAATTAAAATGATGAAATTGTTTATTTAACAGTAAAGCTAAATATTATTATCCAAAAATTTAGAACCTCTGTTTTCAGGCCAAATTAATGAAGATCACTGACCAGATCGAAATTCTTCTAGAAGTCGTGTAACTTTTGAATTCTGACCGTTGATTCGATAAATGCCCTGCGCGTCTAAGCCTGTTCAAAATTAATTCTAAAATGTAGGCCTTTGCCATACCAGCTGTCCAACAAAAATTAGTGAAGCAAATATTAAATGAAAAGCTGCACTGCATTACTTCAAAGTTATGTAGCACTGCTGAAAATTTCATTAAATGAGCCATTTTCTACCCAGTTCATAAAAGACTGTGCAAAAACTAAGATTGAACCAGAAAATTATAAATTCTGTGATTGCCTGCCATCCTAAAAGTAATAACATAATGAAGCTTCATTTGATTGATTGTGAGAAATTCAAAATCAATCATTATTTTAGCATTATTTCAAGCAGAAAATGTGTGTAGTCTACTGTTTAAAATGTGAAGTAAAGAAAATATATTGATATTTTATAATTTCTATTAAAAGACAATGTCCTATTGGACACGGCTGTGCTTAAAATTGGACAAAAATTTGTCCAGTTCATGGAAAGGGCTGCTTGCTTCACAATCAGGGCAAAAATAAAAAAAGCAAATGAAACCCAAAATCAGAAAATAAAAGCAGATATTTACCGAAAGCAGAGACAAAGTTGATGCATTTATCAACCATGACAGGAACATTGTCTGATGTCAGTGCCTGATAGGTTAGACTATCGTCAACCATCTGCAATAGCGTTTAATGTTATCTGGTTAGAAATTGGATGATTCTAATTCTAAATGGTTAAAATGACACAACTTCACTTAAAGGTAAATGTCAATGCTAAAATGCGGTGGATGGGAGGAAGGGAAAGGAAGAGAAGAAATGGTGCATCCTGGGGAAAGGAAAGGTCATTACAGCTTCACCTGGTGAAGGTTAAATTGGGAGAAGTCGAGTAAGTTTAGATAATAGTGTAACTTTGTGTTTCATTAATCTGATTTTACTATTTTTAGAAACAATATTGCTTTGCAATTGCATGCTTTTGCTCTTGATGATGAAGGAGATACGCTTTTTATAATATATGTGCATTCAACTATTGCTCGGTGTCATGTTCAGTTATTCTGTCTATCTCCTGCTTGCCTTTATCTCAGGCCGTGAGGCCGAGCGGATCCATGGGCGGACAAGAAGAGAGAGAGAGAGAGAAAAGAGGGGGGTCGGGTAAATTAGCTATCTTGCTTACTAATAATATTCTCACAGAATGGGTCAAAGTCATACTAATGGATCAATGTCATATTAAGATTCATTTAGAAAAATTATCACAGGCATTTCCTATTTGGTAAACAGCAACAATAAGCATAATGCAAAAGTGACAAAAATGAAAAAATCTGCCTCCAAAATATGTATTTTAAAAGAAAAAATTGACAAACAAAACAAGATCATGGCATCGATAACCTTGAACTATGGCCCTATCATTATTAAATTTTCAAATGGTATTTGAAAGTCATGATTTGCGAGAAATTGAGTGACAACTTCTGCCATGTGAACAAGAAACAATGTTGGAGTCACTCAAAAGGCTAGATCATGTACTAAACACAACTAATGCTACTGTATATGGGCTTTGTATATATTTCATTATTCACATAATTGCCATATAGTTTATATAGTTCATTCTCACAGCAATGCTGTCCTTGAGTGCAGAAAACCATCCATCCTGGTCCTTTTTCAAATCACTCTGAATAAAGATCATTCTAGAAGGCAAAGTGAAACTCAGTCATCAAATTTTCAACAACAACCGTGTGATAGCATGAACTGCAGGCTCACTAAAATTAAATTTGGAAATTATTCTTCATTTATATCAAATCAGCTCTTTGTTCTCACTGATTTTTACAATTGCACAAATAAAAGCACACAAAAGGGAACAGTAACTTGTCACCTTATAACTATTGTCACCTTATAGCTATAGGTGTAAACTTATATTAAGTTTCTATGTTTGAGCTCACCAACTTTTTGAAAGGCTACCATAGGAAACAGGGAAGTGTATAGGGATTGGATCTCTCTTTTTCATCCAAGTTTACACCAATGCTTATAACAACACATAATTACAACACATACTGACCGGCCACTAGGAAGATCAATTGCCAATGGAGGGCACATTTCAAAGCCTTTTGTACAGCGGTCAGCAAGCAGCAAACTCCCTGAAAATATGTACCATGATCAGCAACTGTTCAGATTACAGTCTTTATTACTTGCCCAAATGCATGGAATCAGCACTGCTAGTTTCAAGAATTTCACAAAATCTTAAGGAACTGAATTTGGAAAGCTGATACAAAACTTAGAATTTCTTACAATTGTTAAAGCATAAAAAAGCATGAAAAGCATAACATTTTCAGAAATTTTTCCAAATGTGAAAATGACAGTGAAAAAAATAGAGGGAAGGAAAAAAGGTAGCCAAATTAATTTTTTCTGACTCAACTTCTAGATGGCAATGAACAATATTTGTTGCTATATTGAAATTTTTCTGCTACAGAGTTATTAAAATGCCGGTAGATAAACTTATCATTGTGATTATCATTGTACGATTGTTACAATTGTTATGACTAACTATGACAGGAAATCGTTTTGATCACAAAGCTTCATTATAAACCTCTATAGACTACCCATGTCCAACATCAAACATTTGGAACCATTTGCCAGCATATCCAGATTTTTTATAAACCAAGCTGTTTAATGATGTCAGGGCATCTATTAGAGCAAATATGGCTAAGTGGTGTTGAGTGCATGGCAGAATGATCATCTAGTTAAAACAACATTTCTTATTTCCAATTTTGTTCTCAAATATAATAAGCAAGCACAGTGACAAACAACTTAATTATGTCTAAATTAAAATACAATAGTTTTGCAATAATCAATAATCCCGCTAAAGATTGCAGTTTTGCAATCTTGGCATTTCTGTTGCAACGACACATGCCTGGAATAGACTAACAACATTTACCACCAGTTCAACCATTCAAACGGTGTTTTAAAAAAGTATTTATCTTGTCTCAGCTACTAACAGTGACTTGTTATTTACTGTGTTCACACAATCCACTGTGGACGAGTCACCACATTAAATAATAATGATGATGATGATGATGATGATGATGATGATGATGATGATGATGATGATGATGATGATGATGATGATGATGATGATGATGATGATGATGATGATGATGATGATGATGATGATGATGATAATAATAATAATAATTGGACAGAAACATCATAGACACACTGACACAGTAATCTAATGAATGAAATTTTGAAATTTCAGTTGTCTTAGAAGCTGAACATTCAAAAGTGGCAACAGCAAACATAAAATGTCATCCAAAACAGAAATAGAAAATATAGTGCTTACGAAGACCCTTGCATTTCCTCAAATCAACTTCATCAAATTTTTCATCCTGTAGAGGAAATAGGTACAATAACTGGGTTACAAATGTAATCAATTTAGTTAATTAATGTAGTTGTGTTGACATCAACATCGCAAAATGCAAAGCTTAACAGTCACATATGTGAATATGTTTGTTCTGAATTGGTAGCTCACTCCGTAAATCATTATAAGCAAACTAACTATCACATAATGCTCCGAAGGCATCAAACAAATAAACAAGTTCATAATGGATGCAGTCAGCAAGGTCACGCTTTTCCAAAGTCAAACAAAACAGACAAGGTAAATATTACAATTTGGA
The DNA here is from genome assembly GCA_018105865.1 of Metaphire vulgaris. Classification (NCBI taxonomy): domain Eukaryota; kingdom Metazoa; phylum Annelida; class Clitellata; order Crassiclitellata; family Megascolecidae; genus Metaphire; species Metaphire vulgaris. The sequence continues at coordinate 10,730,984 of CM030838.1, read as the reverse complement.
AAGGAAACTTCAAACCCTATCTCTAACCATTGTTGCCACTTTCAAGTAACCACTGACCTCAATGCTCACTGTAGTACTACCGGTATAATGGGGTTAAGTATTTGAGGGTAGCACCAGAAGCATGCACCACTGAATAACTATCCTTTTATGTAGATATTAAGTTTAACTGTCATATTACTTGAAATATTTGGAAATACAAAAATACTATGCAAATCTGCAAACTGGCAATTGATGCATATCATTAGCCAAGTGGTCGATTTTTCAACAAAAAAAACAGCAAGAGTTGACTACTCCCACCTCAAACATCTAACATCCTATGAGGTTAGACATGTAAAATCCAAAAAGTAGAACCCAGAGACTCAGCCAGTGGATGGGGTTAAACCTCTTCAGCCTAACCTTTCAACTAATAGAAATCTGCATCAAGCTTTCATTAAATAGCTAAACAGGTCAAACACTTGTTTCCCAGATGGAACGGTCACTTCAACCTAAAATGATCGCTTATAAGCACAAGAACTGTGTCTAACCTTGTTATATATGTAGAGCGTTTTGTGAACAAGGTGCAACCAAGTGTGAGTCCATGCCTATAAAACATAAACAGATGGTTTTATGACTGAATGAAGAAATGAAAAATCTTCTCATTGAATCCATAATTGTATGTCTATGTTATCTCTGAAAGCTTAAAGACAACATCAACAGTGATTTGTCAGTTGAAAAAAAACATACCGCGCTTTAAAGTGGCTTAGGAGGCAGTGCTGCCTGTGTGAAAGCCACTAGGGGCGCTAAGGTCAAACTACTGCTCCATGGTGTGACCCACTTTGCCATCTTCCAGGACGATTGTAGGACATTCTCCTCCCTGGACATAATCCCCCCGGACATTATCCCCCCGGTACACTCTTTGAAATGACACAGCCGGACATAATCCCTCTTTATTTTCTCTATGGACTTTGACTAAAATCATTACCCACACCATAAACCACTAAACACTAACCCTAAGCGATACTGACGGCAGCCATGGCATCAGATAACCAATAAGTACCTTTTAAAATTAAGATCTATTACTTCTTTGCCGGGGGGGGATGTCCGGGTGAATAATGTCCGGGGGAGGGATAATGTCCGGGGGGATTATGTCCACGGGGAGAATGCCCGTATAACTTTCAGGACAGTTTCAAGATATTTGAGAAAACCATACCACTCTGATTGCAAATATGACTGTGTAGGAAAGCAAGTCAACTACTGTATATCAGCCATCTCCAATATAGCCTTGGCCTTCAATGAAGCAGTAAAAACTGTTTCAGTACATGCTATTCATGACACAAAGAACTTTAGATAAGTTTTCCGTGCTAGGAATGAATACAAGAAAAGTCTCAACTTACCGACTCGGCACCAAATCGGACGAAGGCATTACCACCTCGATTAATATTGGAAATATGTT
>CM030838.1:9737052-10064552 GCA_018105865.1 Metaphire vulgaris | reverse complement strand
GCAAAATATAGTCAAGACCTAATTCCATTGAAAAAGAAGGGTCATTATGAAATAATTCAGAGCCGCTTCTCCTATCAACAAAGCAGTAGCGGCTCTAGGATTTGGCAAGTGGGGGGCCGTTGGGGTGGCAACTTCTAATCATGGGGGCCAACCATTTGTTGTTTAATGTATGTAGCATTAAGTATAGGTCCCAACTGGGGGCACTGGGAGGGCCAGGCACTCAATAGGGGGCACGGGCTCCCTGCCACCCCCCGGTGGAGCCGCCACTGCAACAAAGCATATTTAATTATAATATGCTGAATATCTTTGCAATCTTTAATTTAAGACAATGTCTATGCTCTCTTGTGGTAACCAATTCTAATGCTCAACGGTCTCACGCAGTTAATGGCTCCTCTAATCCATCCACCAAAGATAAATTCAATTCCAGATCCCAATCAGTGGGAAATAATAAGGCAGGCTATGGAAGAAAATCTATCCGAAAAAGATGAATCTTATGTCTAGATTTGAAAGTACTCGGATTTTTGGAAGATTTGACAAACGGATGAAGATAGTCCCAGCTCTTTGGGCCAGCAGCAAAAATGCTGTCTGTCTGTCTGTCTCTCTGTCTGTCTCTCTGTCTGTCTCTCTGTCTGTCTCTCTGTCTGTCTCTCTGTCTGTCTCTCTGTCTGTCTCTCTGTCTGTCTCTCTGTCTGTCTCTCTGTCTGTCTCTCTGTCTGTCTCTCTGTCTGTCTCTCTGTCTGTCTCTCTGTCTGTCTCTCTGTCTGTCTCTCTGTCTGTCTGCCTAAGATAAATGCATATACAGTACATGCATACACTGTCTGAGCATAAGAACACGCAAGAGCTGGAAGATGCAAAAGATTGTGGGAATGAACAGACAGCATCTCCCCTCCTTTGCTGAGGAGAGGAAACATGTCTTAGACGTCTGCGGTCTATAGGCCTATACGGAGACAACGAAAAATGTGCTTCGGCGACAGAGCGAATCGATAGGAAGAGGAGGCTGGCGTATGAAAAGAGAGCGCTGGGTAATTCTTTCTTGGCATGCAGAAGCACGTAATCAAACACCAGCGGCTTCTGCTTCGTCTCTACCGACTCGAAACTCCTACCCCAGTCGACGACCCACTTCTAATTTCACTCTTCGCCCCTGCGCTGCGTCTTCTGTTTTAATTTTTCTTCTATTTTTATTTCTCGCTCTCGTTCTTTTAAACGTTCTCTTAGTCTGCTCTTCTGTTCTTCTCTCCTGTTTTTTGTTTTGTTTTCAGAAGCCATTCTTAGGTCAAAATTCTTTTGGTGCTTAGAGTAATTGATGTTACGACATACCGTAAGCCTACCTAAGAATCGAATATATTTCAGGCCCTCTTTCGCTATTGAACTAATCTTTGTTGTCGTGAGAAGCTGGAATAGGCTATGTGCTTGGTTGCTCAAAGGACAATTAATTGCACTTGTAGGCCTATCTTATCTTCATTTTCGAACATTAATTTCGGTCACCTTCTACAGTGTATCTTCTACTTGAGCACCGATGAAGAGACATTCAAAGCTTCACGAAGAATATATATGTGATGGACTTATTTATGCTGCAATACAAAGCTACAAACTGATTGTTTGCGCGGAACATCCGTTACGAATCATGAAGTCTTTATCTGTGTTTACGACTACAGTAGACAATCTGGTTTCAAAATTAGTCACTTACGGTTCGCTGTGACACGGCTGTGTTTCTGAGTAGAATTAAGTTACAATTAACTGGTTGGGGCAGAGCCGCAGTGGGCCAGTGCCCAGTGGCCTACGACTGATGTGTGTTGTAGATGAAAAAAAACTAACGCTAAATCGATTTGAAAATGCATCAAAAGCTAAAATATCGCTAGGTTCTTATTTAGTGAGCGACAATTCATCATCATGTGCCGTCTTCGACTCGAAGATTGCAGATCTTTTAATTTCGTCGCAATTTTTCGATAATTACATTTTAAAATGCATAAAATCTAATTGAAGCAGCTGTTCATTGGGGAAGAAAGGTAAAGGGCTCTTCCACAGACAGTGCGTAATCACAACTTTCGATCCTCTGCTCCTGCTTCTACGTCTGTCCCTCTCCCTGCCACTGCCCTTCTCCCTGTCCCATCTCATTGCATAGGCCTACGTCCCTGCTTTTGGAAATGGCTTGTGAATCGACAAGTTGTTTCATCATAGTAATTATCCTACAAAATCACTTAAAATCCAGTTATTGTAGTATCTCTGGCGACGAATATTTGGATTTGATAGATAAAATTTTCTCTTGTTTACACACAGAAAATGTCCCTTCCTCTGTTCCTCTTCAATTTAGAAACCCCACAGCCGATCCTGACTATTTTTCTCGATTTTTTATATATATATATATATATATATATATATATATATATATTGTCTCGTTTTTAATCTAGCTGAGAAAATGCTTAGTCAGCGTTCTCTTCTTTCTATCTCATTATTTTTTATAACTTGGATATTTTTCTTCTACGACTGTTATAGCCTACTCATCTTCGCCTCCCTTCTTCTTTCATTACTTCTTCTCTGCCTTAGTTTATCAGCTTATATTGATATTTTTACTATTTTTTTCTTTTCTCCGAACTCCGACTCTCTTCTCTCTTTTCTCTACCCCTTGTCCCCTTCCTCGTCTTTATCTCCCATTAACCCTATCCGTTCGTACGAGGTCGTTTACTTTTCCTGTCGTCGGTGCTTTCGAGTGATTTGTACTGATGGACCTTTGGAAACACTGCTGTCGTACCCTTCCTCCTCCTCCTTCTCCTCCTCCTCCTCCTCCTCCTCCTCATCCTCCTCCCTCTCCATCACGAGGCGCATCTGGGAGTTAGCTTCCACCGCACTTAAACCATCGCTCGGCTGCCGAAGAGAGTAATTGTCTTCGAGATTTCGCTGTCAGAGACTCGGTCGTTTTACTCTTGAGTAGTCGGACCTACTCGAGCTTCTCGCTAAGCCGCTGGGCGGTTATCCCACCGATCGACCCTCCTCCCCCACTGTACCGGAATTATACCCGCCGAGAAACAATCAGGTGCTACCCCTATTTCCAGAACTCGTGGCACTAAAATAGGCCACCAATGATAGGCCTAATTCTGACATGTAAGTGCTGGTTCACAGTGGCGATTCCAGGGTTTCTTAGTGGGGAATGAAATGAATTGATAGGAAGTTGGTGGGGGATGAAAATAGAAGAAAAAAATCAATAAACTTTGCCGAAAAAGGCTGACAAACAGAGAATTGTAGCCTTAATTTTACTATACTTTTACCGAAAAATAGGCTGACAAGCAAAAAAGGTCATCCGCAGTTTTTCCCTGTAGTTTTAGGCCTACTAGACTTTTACCCAAAACTAGGTTTCACAAGCAAAAAAAGAAGTCACAAAAGTCCGGTGGGGGATGCATTTCCACTCATCCCCCACGTGGAACCTCCATTGCTGGTTTATGAAAATTATTGCATCCCCCATGCTTAGAAGTTCCACCCCAACGCCCCCTTGCCAAATGTTGGAGCCGCCACTGGCGCAGTCACAGTGCTCAGCCTCTGCTCAGTGCTCAATCATGAATACACGAAGAAACTAGAACAGAAAGAGACAGGCTGACAATCAAGTAGCCTAGACAAGCAGAGATGCAGCACAGACAAGGCAAACATGAAATAAAGCTATATAGCAACGGCAAATCGGCAAAGACGCGCATTGAAACGAACCTGCCAAATATCATTCGACAAGGACGCTCGAAACCGCAGGACATTATAAGCGCACCCAATGCACTATTAACTCCACATTCGTTAACTGGTTACTTTTTTTGAAAAGTATCTTGTAACTGTATCTAATTACTTTTTTTACATAGTAACTTGTAACTGTAACTAGATACAAAATAAGAAGTAACTTACCCAACGCTGATGTTCTATAATATGATTTATCGTTCTAGACTCTAACTTTCAAGTCTAGATAGCTGTTCATTAGTAGGCTACTCGATTTTCCTCCACGTGCTCTAATTATATTAATTATCTGGAATGCTCGCCGTCCCTTCTTTTTTCGATGTCCCCTCCCTTGGTACATGACTATCTTGTATTACCACATATGCGACTAAACTATGACAACCGAGATAGGACGAGACTGACTGGACGAAAGAGAGACATAGACCGACAGACAGGAGAGAGAGAGAGAGAGAGAGAGAGAGAGAGAGAGAGAGAGAGAGAATTTGAAACACACAGACAAGACAAAGAATCAGTGAAGGCAAGACCAACGCCTGTGTCATCATTTGATCGATTACCTGTTTCTGGCCTGTATTCGATGTATTTGCACGCAACATCCATCAATCGGTCGTCGTCGTCGTCGTCAGAGAAGAAGGAGAAACGCCAATCGCCTGGCTGACCGGATCGTTGGCGGACAGGTCGGATGGATCCGATGGATGGATGGCTGCTGCTGTTGTCGGCTAATGGTATAGGCCGAATGCAGGCCTTATGCGTCGCGGAAGAAGACGGAAAGAACTGCTATGTCTGTCTGTCTGTCTGTCTGTCTATCTATCTATCTATCTATCTATCTATCTATCTATCTATCTATCTATCTATCTATCTATCTATCTATCTATCTATCTATCTATCTATCTATCTATCTGTCTGTCTGTCTGTCTGTCTGTCTGTCTGCCTGCCTGTCTGTCTATCTATATATCTGTCTGTCTGCCTGTCTGGCTGGCTGGCTGTTCTTGTTATGAGTTGCCTCTGGTCGACTCGACTGTAGGCCTATGCCGATCCAGTCCTCTGGTCTCCGTCGTAAGACGAACCGTCTTCAAAATTCGTTTCCAGAATCTTCGTTCCAAGTGACTCGTTTGGATGGAGGACAGATCGAGACTATTTGGCCGCAGTCTCTAATTAATAGGACAGCGCTCTTTGCAGCATTCGCGCCGGGGGTGTCGATGCGACGAGTGCGCATGCGTCAGTTCTCTGGGCATGCGCACTGGACGCCGACGCATTCGCCGCAAAAGGACTCTTCAACAATTAACACTCGAATTCAATCAACTCTGCTGCCGCAATGGCGTAGCCAGAGGTCCCCAGGGAATAGGCGAGACACGTCGACGTTTTCTGGTATAAAAATTTCTCTGGTGAGCAAAAAGCCGTGAAGGAATAATTGATCGCGCCCGATACAAATATTCTTGGGACAATGGCATCGATACATCGACACAACAGGAATGCGAAATCGCATATGCATCGTCTCTTCTCTGTCGAGACCAGTTTGAGGAAAGCGGATAAAGACACAGATAAGACGATCGCTATAATCGACGTTCACGGCTTCACCGGACGTTGTTTGCCAGCGGCAGCAGTGCCGTCGCTCAAAAGGGGTGCCCATCGATAGCTCCCTACCCCCGCCAGTGCATAGACGCCCGAGATCTGATCACTGTGAGATCGGCATCGTTGAAGCAACAGATGTCCGCACTATTCCGTTCGATATTTCTTTTTGCCACCACCATTAATTGTAACGCGCTGATTGATTGACGACACGAATTCGTAATCGTACTGTAGGTCCGTGATTTGTAATGATGATGATACCTCGATCATTGTTGACATAGGGTCAGTGACTCAGTGCCCGACTTATGAAACAATAACCGGGGTCGTCTACAGTGGCGTAACGTGGGGGGCACTTTGTTGACAGCCCCCCGGGCCCCGGGCTGGGGGGGGCGAAGAGGGGTCTAAGCTAGGGTCAGGTTAGGGTTAACCCTAACTTCTTAACCATAACCCTAGAAATGATGTGCTGACGACCTTTTTTTGCTCGTCAGGATGAAATAGAAGGTGATGAGGTTTTTTTGCTCGTCAGCTCGAAACTCTGGGGCCCCCATGGCAAAGATGCCCCCGGGCCTCCAAAAGTCACGCTACGCCACTGGTCGTCTATACCTAGGAAGTCTGAGAACAAGCCATGGTGAATGACCAGAAATAAAGCGTGAGTCAACCAGGCCAGGCCAGTCCTTTGAAAAACTAAAAACAGTTTGGCAAAGCAAACAGCTGAGCATCAAATCCAAAGTTGCACTGTACATGACGTGAGGGAGAAGCCGTATATTTTAAGATAACTGAGTTTAAAATATAGCATAATTTTACAGTATAAACTGAAAGACCTAGTTTATAATTAATTCGCTGTTTGATAGAAAGCCAGTGAAAGGGATGTCTAACCGGGCCGACTTGTCCAACTTTAGAACTTACATGTATGAACATAACTCTAACTGAAGATTTCGGTGTTCTCCGAGGACAATGACTTCAAATTGGTACAGAAGTTGGTGACGCAAAATTGTCTGGCGAACCTCAGTAAGAGTTGACAGCTAGATTTAAAGGAAACCTAGGCCTACATGTAGATGAAGTGTTCTGAAATTGTGTCGTGACAATCAGGCACGTCGGAACGAATTTTCAACAGGGGTGCAGACTTTCAGAATTTCTTAAGAAAAACAATTTGCATCTTTAAAAACCTGACGAGCAAATAAGGGTAATCAAGGTAATCGCGCTTCCTGAGAAGCAAAAAAGAAAAAATGTCTTCAGGCACGGAATTTACTCTTATACGGTATACCTCTGACAAGCTAAAAAAAAGGTAATCACGCACAGAATTTCCTCTCATATCCCTACGGGCCTCCATGGGGGGGGGGGCGCTGCACGGCCTGCGCCTCTGAATTTTTCTAGGAGGTGCAGCCGCACCCTCTGCACCCCCACTTCGTACGGGCCTGGTGACAATTAAAATCCACACGCAATATCAAACTATCGCGCATCCAAACGTTTGTGTCCAGTTTTTACAGGTGCAGAGAATACAGTTGTCAGGATTGTAGCACAGTCGGCTCATCACAACAGTCTACTGGTTTTTGAAATACCATCGAGCGACAACAGTGCGTCCTCTTTCCTTAGAGCCGCTAGAGCGTGCGTTGGTCGTGGTTTTTGCTGGGTTTTCTTTGATCGTTGTGTTTATTAAATTAGATTTTCTCGATGTCTTTTTCCGATCTGGTCGAGACACTGAACGGTGGCGGCGGCGTATTCGCCGTATGTGCGCTGTTGTCGGGCGTCGTGTTAACGGCGGCGCTGCTGCTGCTGTTGATGGGCAGTCGACGACGGGCAGCGTCTCCGCCGATCGACGACGATGTTCTGCGGAGACGAGCGAAGACCAACGCATCGAAAAAGACGAAACAGAGCAAGGTCAGTCGTCCTCTGTGGAAGACTTACCTCGTCACACCGTTTTCTCCACTGAATATGTTGACTTTTTGGTTCATAATTTTGATTCTTAGCAACACTGTGCAAACATAACTATTAGGGGCCGTCCATAAATTACGTCACGCGGTTAGGGGGTCCGGCCATTTGTGACGAAGTGTGACAAGGGGGTTCCGTAAATGTGACGTCACGCCAAAAAATTTAGGTCATGATCTTTTACTTTTTTTGCTTGTCTGACCTTTTTCGCTTGTCAGGGATTTTGGAGAGGAAAAAAATACAATTATGACCTATTTTTTGCTTGTCAGGGTTTTTCGAGAGGAAAAAATACAAGGATGACCTTTTTTGCTTGTCAAGACTTGTCAGAAGACGAAAATGGGGGGTCGGCCCGTTGTGACGTCATATTTTAGGGGTCCGACGTTTTGTGATGTCGCGTTACGTAGGTGGGGGTGTCAAAAAAGTGCCAAATTCGCATGACGTAATTTATGGACGACCCCTTAACTACAAAGACATAGACAAGACAGACAATTTTAGTCAGGTATATAACTTAACCCCTTAACCGGGCGCGACGGCTCTGAGCCGTCCAGTTTACATTGAGTTACAGATTTATTCCCCAGTTAAGGGGTTAATAGTAATAATAATAATAATAAGTTTTAAAGTTGTTTAGTTTTGGTCTGCCTGTATGAGAATCGCTATGTTTCTCTCATTATGGTCTTGCTGTGTAATTTCATTCGTTGCCCTCTTGTCCTCCAGTAAGTTTGTACCTATATTCTCCTTTGTCTTCTTGCCTTTGAATCTACCAATAATAGTTGATTGTATTGGAAACACTGCAGCAGACTCATTAAATGGCTCAGAATTTTTGTATTGCTGCTGTGATATTCAATTTCATTCTCGCTTTTATTAACATCGGCTGATGCCTTTGCGCATTATGAAGCACTGCAGTATAAGTTGATTGAATTGGAAACTGCAACATATTTCTTGAATGACTTGAGTTTTTTTGGACCGCTCCAGATGATGAAAAGAATTGGTAAAAGTTTTCCAGCATCACTGTAGTAGCTTTATGTCAGTTGTGTGGAACAGTTAAGTTTAAGCAGTTGGATTGATTTGTGAGCATTTAGAGAAGACAGTTAACCTCAGAAGTCAGAGGTGCTGAAACATTTTCAGAGTAATTTCATTATTACAGTGGACAGTTTTATTTAGTCATGTACAAGCTTCACAGGTCCCAGGAAGTTAGAAAAACACTGTCCACCGCTGCCACTCTAGAGTGTGTTCTCGCCATAGTGGTCTCAGTCATCGAGTACTGTAATAGTCTCATGTGTGGTGTTCCTGACTACTTAATATCTAAAATCCAGATCATCTTAAACGTTGCCGCTAGGCGAATCTACCACCAGGATATATGGGTGAGCATAACACTTCTCCTGAGAGACGGGCTTCATTGGCTCCGAGCCTGGGAGCAAATTATTTTTAAGAGATGCCTAATAATCCACGGCATCATCACTGGTCAAGCAAGTCTGGAGTACCTCCTTCGCTCAACATTTTCAAGGAGAGGCTAAAGACTTGGCTGTTCCGCACTAGTTATGAACTTTAATCCGTAATGTGTTCGCGCAGTCCATCTGTGGACGAGTCACCACAAACAATAATCTGAACGCTACTTACTTGCTTACTTACTTTCTTACCTGGCGCGACTTCTAACACCCACCAGCAACACACTCTGATGGTCTACACTCAGATCATTGTCCTCAATTGACCTTGCTGTTGCGAAACCTCTCAAAATTCCAACTCTTGGTGATCGTGCCTTCTCTAAGGTGGACCACTCCTGTGTGTATTCATCCCACCTGAAATAAGGAGGATCAAAGCTCGGCCCATCTTCAAAAACAGACTGAAAAGCCATCTGTTTAGGGAATCATACCCTTTGTAAAGTGCCCAAGGTTGTCTTTGGCTGTGCTATGCTTATGGTACTATATAACTACTCCATTATACAATACATGGAAAGAGTGTTGCTTCTACAGTTGCCATTAATTGAGATATTATAGTCTAAAATTTAAAAAAAAATGGAATCTTTGAATATTTGCATTTCTGAGACCTTTGCATTATGCTGTATTAACTGTACATTAACATTGTCAACTAAGGCAACCACAAAAGAATCATTGGAAAATGCTGATCATTCCAATTCTACCAAAGTGTCTTCAAAACAGTCACCCGTGAAAAGAACTTCAAAAGAAATGCAAGCCGATGAAAAAACAAAGTCTGCGGTGGATAAACTTCTACTTTATTCTTAAGTGTTGATGACACTTTCTATTTATTTGTTGTTTATAATGACTTTGATGCCATTCAGTTTGCAGTCTGATTTGTTAATTGTCAGATATTTGTGTTTTTTAATACAGTTTTTTTACATGAAAATTCATATTCTATTTGAAAAACTTTTGGCCTAGTTGTGATATTAGAGCTTGCTGTCTTTAATGCGTATTCAAAGATTTTCTTAATTTAGTTTCTTAGAGTTTTATTTTAAAATCCTTAGATGCTGTAATTTAATCATCTCCTGTTTCTTTCATGAACTGAAATTGAGGTGACAATATGAATTTCCTTTCTCCAGCAATCTCTGTCCTGTATTTTCCTGACTGCTGCTGACAAAGTCTGCAATCCATGTCCACTCCTCCACATCATCCACCCACTGTCTTTGTACTCACCCTCCTTTTCTTGCTCTGAGCATCAGTGTTGAGTGTCCTTTCCATTGTTGACCTAGCTTCACTGTTCTTCTGCACGTGCCCAAAATTCCACCGTTTCTTTCTTTTGCATAGGTTGATGTATATGCCTTTGCCTACGAATAGTTAAAAACAAAACGATTCAAATGTGGTTACAAGTAATTAAATATGATAGAACATAACAATAATAACTTACTAAGTAAACACCTATAAATGTTTACAGAAGAGCTTTTTTAAAATTTCTAAATTTATTCTCTTCTATCCTTGTTACCCTTCCAAAATTCATACACTTTGTCAATATCGGTGACTTGTCCTGCTTACATAAATTTTTGAGCAAGACCTGAAATGTTTTGCACAACAGTCAAGCATATTTGAGAATTTTTGTCACAATTGTGCATTGCGACGTTAATGGAAACAAGTTTTTTTATTTCGTTATCAAGTTTATGGAGACTCTTTGTGTGATGATTTCTGTGGCATTCAGAGTTAATGTCTTATTTATTAGCAGAAAAAGGGAACTGTCGTTGCTTCTGTTTCCACCCATCAAGTCCAACAAATACCTGAATCTTCAGGTCTGATAACTTATTTATTGAGAACAGTTTACTTGTGATTCGATCTGGTGATGAAGCACAAGATCAAGATTTGGTCATTTGTGAAAGTTGTATTATGTGCTGATAATTTAGAAATATTTGAAAGGTAAAATTGTTCTGAATGCTGTTTACCATTTATGTGAGTGTGATTACCAGTACTGTATTTTCTTTGAAAGGCTTTCATGAGTTTGTTAAAATGTTAAGTTTTCATTATTTATTTTGAGAGGCACTGATTTCATATTGTTAGAAGTAATTGCAAATCACTTAGATGTTGGATGTAGAATTTGGCTGTCATTTGATTAGGCCGATGCTCTATTTTGTGTATTCCTCTCTTTAGTAAAATATTGACTCATGTCGGTCATTAGCTGTTCTGCCAGGATATTGAACAGAGATAGAGATAGATTACTGTTCTGTTTGACTCTTTTCTTGATCTGAAACCAGCTGGATAAGAGATTGGTTGTCTTAACTGTGGCTCTCTGGTAACTGTACATGCTGTGTATTAACTGGATCAGATGTGGTGGGAAGCCCATTTCCAACATGCTTAGCCAAAGTCGATTGTGTTTCATCACATTGGAGCACTTTAAAAATTGTAAATCTATGAAACAAAGGCAGAGTGGCTGGTTAACTTCTCTTGCCCTGTAAGAAATTATTCTAAGATTTGTGATTTGATCTCACATTCCCATATGTGCCCAAACAGGCTTGAGTGAGATATGTTAGGCAAACATTTGTCTCTACTGGGATAATTTTCTTGGTTATTAACCCCTTAATTGGGGAATAAATCTGTAACTCAATGTAAACTGGACGGCTCTGAGCCATTGCGCCCGGTTAAGGGGTTAAAGTTTACCCTCCCTGTTATGTTGTGTCACACTAAGAAGAAGATCCATAAATTGTGTAACATGTGTTCTGATCTCTCTGTAGACTGCATTTGAAATAGTGCATAATCAATTATATTAATAATGCAACAGGTCCTTTATGTGATGATGCATTGAAGTATGCATCTCTCATAATGGAAAAAAACATTTCATCATTGATATTTAATACATCATGAAAGTTTCAATACACCCGTGCATGTATTCAATGCATGGGCTTATTGATGGGGTTTTAGCTGGTGTCATAACTAATTTGGCCAAATTTTCAAAGCATGTCGATGACCATTTAAATTTTTTTAATGCATTTTTATGCATTGTGCATTTATTGGAAAGCATTGTGTCATTGATCTGGATAAGTTGGCACTTGAGTATTTTTTTCTCATATCGCAGGAGACTGGACAGTAGCTGGATCGAAGAAGAAACAGAAGTCTAAAAAGACAGACGCAAGTGCTAAGAACATGGAAGCAAAAACTACCTCTGTTATGCTTGTCGTGAAAGATTCAAAGATTGCAGATTCCGAGGAAACTGTGTTGTCTGGAGAGACTACGCATTCTGACAAAGCCAGTGGGGTGAAGCTAACTTTTCAAATTTGTTTTTAAAAATTTAAGTAATAATTTAATTTGTGCATTTGTGCTACATGCAAATTCGAATGAGAATCATGATCTTAGTTCTGAAAGTTGATTTATTATCTTATTTAACCTTTACCTCGGGTTAGCCGTCTTAAGACGGTGGCGGAAAACTTTGACCAAACGGGTTTAGCCGTCTATAAACGGCGCGCTATATAAGCGACTGCGTACTGCGGACCTGCACGATTTTCAAAAATCCAACGCGGGGACCGAGTTAGCTCACATCCATTCGATAGGCGGCAGCACCGTTTTCGATAATACTGACTATATATGCAAGGGATATTGACTGTAGACTGACCAAGGCGGGAAAATGTATAGGAAAAATCTTCAGCCGGAGGCTAGAATGGCCATAACTACGCCGAATATGGTCCGATCTTCAAAATTTTTGCACTATTCTGTTCCAATTACACCTCCCAACAACTTTCCCGCTCACAGTTGGGGGTTCACCGCTGAAAAATTTTTTTATTGAGCTTTGAAATTTTTTTGTCGGAGATGGTCCGATTTTGGGGTGTAGAGTGGACCCTACCCCCCAGAATTTTTTTTTGCACAGATGGCTCGAAAGCCCAATAAAAATGCTCAACAGTGGTGCAAACCGCATCTTTCTAGCTTCTATATAGCCTGAAATATACCGAGTTGTTCGGTTTATCACATTGAAAATCCGTTTGCGTAATTGTCATTTCAGCAAGCAATTGGTCCTTGGGTATGAAACTCCATAACTACCCAAAATATGGTCCGATCTTCAAATTTTTGCACCATTCTGTTCCAATTACACTCCTCTAGAACTCTATCGCTCACATTTGGGGGTTTACCGCTGAAGACGTTTTGCTATTGACCTTTGATCAAAATTTGAACAAAATGTTGGGGAGGGGTCCGATTTTGGGGTGTAGAGTGGTCCCTACCCCCAAATTTTTTCTTTTGGCACGGATGGATAGAAAGAGCAATAAAAATGCTCAACAACGGTGCAAACCGCATCTTTCTAGCTTCTATATAACCTGAAATTTAGTAAGTTTATAACGTATATGTTCACGTTTTCATACGAACGGCTTTTCCAAAAATTAATTTCCCCGACGCGGGATGACTTTAAAAATTTAATTCCCCCTTTAAAAGGTTAATGGTTACAGGAGTGTGACGATCCTGATCTTCGATATCCAAATTGAGACTTTTATTGTATTGATAATGTTTTAGCAATGTTGTCAAATAAATTATCCAGCTTCTGATCCATTTCTGCTCAAGTTCTGCCTTTGTAAGCGTTAATCTTGCCATCATATGTGTAAAAAATGCTTAACATTAATGTCATCACCATAGTGGAATATAAACTTTAAAATACTGTATTTAAAGTAAAGTAAAGTAAAATCTCGTGGATTTCTATAGCGCCTTGGAAAGCAGCACAACAGTAGCTACTTATTCTTAGGCGCTCATTTGTATTTGTTGATAGTTTTCTAAAATATGGTAGAAGCCTGGGGTAGACATGAGCAATTTTGGCTTATTAATAATAATTATGCAACTGCTTATAATGACTTCACTACAGACATGTATTTTGGGTGAATGAAATGGTACAGTACAAAAAAACAATTTAAAACTAGTTATTTTTTATTTTGCACCTGCTTAGAGCATATTATGTTAGTGCCATCATGCAGGTAATATTGAGTTTGAAATTCTAGATCTTTTTATGCAAACTAAACTGGTATGTTTCCACAAGAGGACAAGATGTTTCTGTGTGTCAGAATTCTGTATTTTGTATTTTAGAGCTCTGTGACAGAAGACCAAATCTCTGTGGTTTTCAAGAAAAAATCATGTGGTAATGAGAGTGATGTCTTGAGTGACCAGTTTGTTGATGGTGGTCATCAACCAGCGAGTTCATTGAGTTCGTTGCCAGTGGGCAGTGATGATGGTAATTTGGAAACCATTGAGTCTAATGAAAAGGAATCAAAGTTAAAGGCGGCTTCAAAGAAGAAAAAGTCGAAATTGACTACAGAAATAACTGTGGTATTTAAATAAACTTGTTATGTCTTGTGTTGGTTATATTCTTTGCTAAAAAATCTTGTTTTGTAGATGGAAGATTTCAGGAGATGTCAAGGTTTTGAATGCTATAATGACTATCCATTAAGTTTGGTTTGGTGTTGCCTTGGCTTTTTTAGCATTTAATGAGTGTTACTGTATTTAATTAATTCATTATTTTGTATGGACTAAAAGAATGTGGTTCCAAATTCTCATGCTGAAGACAAAGCAACTAGAAATTCCATGATCAGCAAAGTGAATCCTCAAATAAATAATGGTGATGTCTTATTTTGAGAACTAATTATCATTTTTATATAAGATTGCTTTAACAGTTGTGTTAGACTTGTGTTAGTGGCATTTCTTATGGTCTGAATTCTCAGTCAAAATTTCATTTTAATCTTATAGAATAGAATGGTTTCATGGGGTTATAACTAAATCATCTCAAACAGACTTTGTCCAGTGTGTAACTGTTAAATTTTTCGTTTTTATTTTAGCTAACAGCTTTCTTTATATGCCCCGGACTCTCATCTCAGACCAATGTTACGTATGTTGTTTCCAGTATCAGGGACAATACTCTGCAAGATTCTCTGTCTTTGGATACTGAATCCTGTTATGTCAGACACCTATTTGCATCCAGATTTTCTTTCCTGCTTCTGTTGGTATAAGATATCTGTGTTCTGAGGTCAGAAATCAATTACTCTTAACCAGAGCCAAATCTTCATTCTGAATAATAGAGCCTCTAAATTTGCTGGTTCTGAGACTGTGGAACAGAATGCCATTTGTCACAGAATGATTACACTTGGCTGCATCCTGTCATTTATTCTATGTTTTCTCCATCCTTGAGCACCATTGTAAAGAAAATGTCTGCTTATGTTACTTTGTTAAAATTATTAAATATGAAGACCGTTGTTGGGCTTGTTAACATTTTTATCACAGTTGTACTTAACATATGCGTTTAACCAGACATTATTTATTTATTTATTTATTTATTTATTTATTATCCCATTTAAACAAATGATAATATAGTACTTGGCCAAATGTTAATATTTTATGAGCAAATTGTAGATGCTTGCAATCTAATGATCTTTTTGCTTTTCTGTCTTAGCTTGAATTTATAAGTATGTTATTTTATGTGGGCTATTCAAATTTTCTGAGTTTTAAGGACTTCATGAATGCCTTTTAGCTAGTACACTCTTACTTAATTTGGTTGCAAAACATTGGCAATTACTTATTTCAGATAAATAGCAAAATAGTGCAGTATTAAGTAGATTTCTATTGTAGACTCTATTCATTATATCTTGTTATATCTCATGACTAGCTTCTGTTTGTTTATTTGTGCATAAATAGCTAAACTTCTTCTAAACGATGCTTCTGCTGCACCTCAGACTTCAAGGGATATGTTGAAAGATGAAGCTGTTAATTATGAAGCTGTCACAACACCAAGAGATTTAGCAAAAGACAAGAGTGATGATCTTTTGGTAGCAGTTTCAAATGTTCCGTCAAAGAGTGATACTCCAACTGCAAGCACTGCAAGTTCTGAAAATAAAACACCCAACAAGAAGATCTCTGAAGCTGTCTCTTCTTCCATTCTAGACACCTGTGAAGAAGTCATATTTGGAAACGATGTGGCAAAGAATGTTGTTTCAAGTTCTGTGAATGATGTGGCTTCAAAGATTGTGTTCGATGAACTTGGAATCAAAGGTGATTAGACTTAAATTATCTTCCAGTACTCATAAGTCAGGTCAGGTCTTCGTCCTCCAGCTGTGTCTAGCTATTGACTTCTCCATGACATCTCTCCAAAGTTCTCTGTCCTTTGCTATTTCTTCCAAAGTCATTCGGTGTCTTCTGTCCGTTTTTCCATTGAGATTCAGCCCTGCCATGTGCAGATCCTCTTCCAAACCGTCCACCCATCACCTTTTAGGTCTTCCTTTAGATCTTCTCTCCTTTGGTTTATAGTTGAAAATTCGTTTTGGGTTTCTTATTTCTTCCATTCTGAGTATGTGTCCGGTCCATTTCATTCTTCTTTTTCTGATAACTTCCATGATGCTCGGTTGCAGTGTTCTCTCTATAACTTCTTCATTTGTTATATGTTCTTTTATCCAATCCTTAGTATTCTTCTAAGCCATTTATTTTCTGTTGCTATTAATTTTTTCTCCAGTTCTTTTTTTATGAAAAGAATTAACTGTAAATCCAGTTACCGGTAATCTAGAAATCTTACAGAGTCTTGTTTAGAATTTCTTTTGTTGATTTTCAGATGAAGCTCAGAATTCTAGTCAACCAGCTTTGAAAAAGAAAAAGAAAGCTAGGAAAGATGTTTGAACTGATCTTCATAGAATTTTACATGGCATTGAATGATGTGATGGCATTTTGTTCAGTTTGCCTTGGTCATCTTTTATGTTATTTATCTTTAACTTGTGCAATTGTTGTGAATCTTGGAGAAAAGTCTTGATAAGAAATTTTACAGTTTCTTTATTTATTATATTCCTTGTTTAAATATAATATTGCTTGAACAGAATTTTTGAGTGATGTGTATTGAATGGAAACATGCTGAGAAGCAGCTTGAGTTGCACATCCTACTTAATGTAATTTCCATATTATATATTGCATATTACAGTATATATATTCCACAGACATTGGAGTTTTTCAGTTTCTGTTTATATCAAAATATATTTTCTGTTATGTATTTTTCCATAACTGCAGTCTTGGCAACATTCCTCTCCATTTGCATTTATTGGGATGTGTGTAGTAGTTTCAAAAATGCCTTGTTTATCAGTATTTCAGTTTTATGTTGAAGGAGAATTAAAGCAGTTTTAGCAACAATATTCATTAAGCCTAGTCGTGCTTACATAGCTTAAATGTATATACTTTCCATATATTTTCTTAATCAGACAATTCTGTGACATATATTTTTTTATTAATTTAATTCTTTGATAAAAACTGCTCATTTCTACTGTAGATTGTTAAGCTGTGTTTTACTTGGCTCTTTCAGCATCTTAAGAACTTCTAATTTATCATTGATGTGGAGTAACATGCTTGATTTTATAGTGAAGGTTTTGCATACTTGTTTCCGCTTTGCCATTTACGAGTTGATGCCTTTCATAACTGCTTTTTATTACTGTATCAGGTTTTGTGAAGAAATTTGCTTCAAATTATTTCCAGAAATTAGTTTTCTTCTGAGCATTTCAGTATTGACAGATGCAACGCCACTAACAGGTATTTAGAATGGCGTCTGCTATCGTATGTTTGATTTTTATGAGTCTCTAAGGACAGGGACGATGCTATATAACCCAAGATTTCTATGATGTGATCAACTCACAATCAAGGTAAAATAATTTATCCGTGTCGGCAGATTTTCACATGTGCATTTTGATTGCAAATTTGTTTTGTAGTATTCATTTTAAAATTTTGATAAACACTGCACCTAATGGGCGATCTACATATTGCATGGATGATAACAATGTGCACAGTATTTGTGAAGTGCCTTAAGGTTTTGCATTTATTTGATTCTGCCATTGAAAATTTTGAATTACTGTGTGTGAATCATGTACATAAGTACCCTAAGAAGTATTTTTAATAACCACTGTTGCATGTAGTTCATAAATTAGATTATACGTATGGTTCATTTTACTGTAATCTGTTGTATATTTACTTCGATGCATAAATGGCTACAAATGTACTAAATTATTTGTACTATATACTTGAGCATCACTGTCTGTCTTGTCCAATCATTTTATTGTGGGCTTGCTGTTTTAACCATAACAGCAAAGAAATGTATTCGATTTATTTTTGTTGTATTTAAATGGCAACTCCAAATTTCATCTAATTCATCCACACAATAAATTACATGAAATTTGCATAATCTGTATCTACCGGTATATGATTTGTATGATACATAACAGCCTTGTTCAACCTCCAAAATTAAATTTGTGACTGTAAAATTATAAACACCTGCCAGTTATATACATATTATTATAACTCTTTATGAAGACATTTGTAGTTTTAAAAAATTCTTGTGATTAAGTAAATGAGATTATCTAGTTGAATGGAAGCACAATTTAGCTATTTACTGTAAGTAATGCTGGTAAATAGGTACCTTTTTACATTTACTAAATATTTTGCATATATTTCACTGCTACTGTGAACCAGTGGCTATCCTAACCATGCACCTAGACATTGGAGGGGAGTTTAACATTTTTGGGGGAAACAGGCATTGGGGAGGTTATACTACTTGCCAAAATGTCTAAATTGGGGGGAATTCCCCCAGAGAAGGCCTAGAATAAACACTGACTGTGAACTGATTTGCTAAGATTGCAAAAGGCAACATAGGCTGTAAATTGCAGGTCTTGCAATAAGGCCATTTTAAACTTTGCATTTTACATTTCAACTGCAAATGGAACTACACTGTGGTTCAGTTTCATCAGTTTTCTTGTTTGCACATGGAACCCTCCAGCCTTAGTCTTGCCATGCATATCTGTTGACTTGATAACTGTTATAACTCAAAATCTATTAGAAGGTGAAGCTCTTAAAATACTAGCAATTTTCCAGATTACTAAGAAAAATTTCACTGTGCAATGATTATCTTAAAAATGTAGTTAGATTAATGTTCCCAAATAAATCTAGTGATATTTGGTTAGCCATAATGTCACTAGCATAATGTCCCAACCAAGATGACTGGATAAAATGACCATGTCGACTGACCCCACCTTTGGCTTTAGCTATGTAGTAAGCTTAAGCTCCTAAGAATAAGCAGCTACTGCATATTACTTACGAAAGTGCTATAGAAATTCCTTGATTATCTTACTTAAAGCTGTAAAAGCAAGGTTGTTTCTGTGTTACATCAATTTCTAAAGCTGTGCAATGATTTGTCATAATTTATTCTTGCAATAAAAATAATAATTATATTCAAAAGTTTTTGTCATTTCTTTGCCACACACACACACACACACACACACACACACACTAATACTTGAGCCATTTTCACATCAAATTAAATTATCCAAAAACCACAGGTGTAGCCACAAGTGCAAGTTTACCTTGCAAAGCTTAGACATATGCACAAAACTAATTTTTAAAACAGTGAAAATGTACGTTATGCAGTACCTCAACCCACTGTATGGTCCAATTGCATCAAAATGTATTGACAATCTCCGTTAGCTTATTGTCAGTCAAAGCATGAAAAACTTAGGGAAAAGATTTAGATTTGATAACTGGCCATAATATTTTGAAAGTGTATCCTCAGAAAAATTTCCAGCTGCACCTGTGGTTCTAAATAAAAGACATTGATCATTACAAAGTTATAAGTAATCAATTTACTTCAAGCATTTCCTTGTATTGGGTTTGTCAGAAATTCGTAAAATTATACATCCAGTTTTTTTGTCCTTGAGAAAATAAGTAAAAATGAGAATCTAATTCATTTTACTATGGCGATGGTAATAGGCACAGAAGAACTAAAGTCAAGGAAAAAATGTGCCTCTTGATTTGGATAGAATGTTGAAGGCCTGATATTGTAGATGCCACCTGGAATGTTTTCCAACTCCAAGTAGCAGAAACCTCGTCTAAAAATAATGATAAAACAACATGCATGTGAAATAATTAAAGGCCTGGGTTGAACTATTTTACAACCTTATAAACATTTAATAAATTGGTTTTATAAATCAATCAGGGGCTCTCTTGGGCTTGTAATATGTCTATATATTATATATGTCTTGCAAAACAATTGATTCATTCATGCCTGGCTGGCTGGCCTCCACATGACCACATGCTGAAGCTGTAAAATAATGCAACTATGTACAAATATATGGATGTGAATCTTGGACCATAAAAAAAGAATGAGAAAAAAATATTAGCAACAGAAAATAAATGGCTTAGAAGAATACTAAGGATTGAATACAAAGAACATGTAACAAATGATGAAGTTAGAGAACGCTGCAACCGAGCATCATAGAAGTAATCAGAAAGAGAAGAATGAAATGGACTGGACACATACTCAGAATGGAAGAAATAAGAAACCCAAAACGAATTTTCAACTACAAACCAGAGGGAAGATCTAAAGGAAGACTGAAAAGATGATGGATGGACGATTGGAACCTCTTCCAATCTGCACATGGCAGGACTGGATCATAACGGAAAAACTGATGGAAGACACTGAATGACTTTAGAAGAATTAATAGCAAAGGACAGAGAACTTTGGAGAGATGTCATGGAGAAGTCGATAGCTGGACACAGCTGGAGGACGAAAACCTGACCTGATGTACTTTAAGTGCAAGCAAAAGAGACGTCATGTATTGAAATGCTACAAAAATCCCATGAAATCAATGCACCTGAATTCACCCGTTGTCTTCTTGTTAAAGGAGCCTGGGCTGTTTGGAACATTGTCAGAAATAGTGACTATTTCAAACCCAACACTGTATGTCCTAGCAAAATAAAAATTGAATATAAAAAGGCATAATTATAAAATGTACATGTAAAATCATAAGTGCCAGCCTTTAAGAATTAATTTTGAAACATTAGTAAATACTTTAAATTGGATGGGATTGTTGCAGGCATCATTACAATTCAAAAAACATCATTTACAATAATGTATAAATATGGATTGGTTTGATAGCTAAAGCAAGGTTATTTGTAGATCTATCAAAGATTTGAATTTTATATATAGAATTAATTTGAGAAATTACATTCCTGAATTTTGACTTATGTTTTGTTCACTTGCTGGATGAATTACTGAAAGCTATCAACCAATGGCATTCAAAGCCCAGTGCATCAGTGTAATTGACATAAGCAAAATTTTACATGCTATGAACATAAATAAAAATTTTAAAAACTCCTCAAAATAAAGTAAATACTTAGGTCCTCTGAGTTCAACGAGTACATGATTATCTGTACTCTTGTTATCGATTTTCAGTTGATAAGTAGGATTGAAGATCGTTGTTTCTGGATAATTGGCACAGCCACCAGCTGTCTTTCCTTTCCACTCTCCAGTTATCTATTCTCGTTAACATTAAGATGAATGCAAATCAATTTGCAATTGCTATCGTTAAAATGACCAAATAAAGACTTAATTCAAGCCAATAATATATTTCTGGCTTTGTGGAAAGAAATTAAGAAATCTAGGTATTAGCAACTACCAGTAATGCCAAAGATATAGAAATCAACAACATTTTAATTTTCTTAACATCTTATTTTAATCTTCAAACTTTTTCTATAAATTTTACTTATAAACTAGAAAGATGCTCGCTCGCAGTGCAGGATAATACTAATCCAACAGTGGCGTATTTACCATTGGGCCATTTGGGCCATGGCCCCCCCCTTTGGTCTTGGCCTAGCCTGTCCTCAGACCCCCATTATAGGCTCGCACTTCGCGCTCGCCATGGGCTGGCTCCCCTTACCAAAATTCTAAATACGCCACTGTAATCCAATACCTATACCTAATACCCAATCATTGAATTCATGCTGAACAACATTTCAATGATGTACTGTACATACGCCACCTAGCCAAGCTCTGCACCACCTAATAATTAGGCCTATGTACGTTAAAATCACGCAACTGTGACCATTTGTGACGCTGTACACGTATTTTTTGTGTACGTTAAAATGTACGTTAAAATTGCGCAACTTCCTCAAGCTACGAACAATTGTTACCAATAGCAACGTCGTCGCACGCCCATCCCTCTGACGCTGCAATGACTCGACTAAACCGTGCTAAACGTACGCTTCGTCAAACGCTTCTTCGTCAACCAATGAGAATGCTTGAAGGTAACAGACATACAGAACAAGGATCTTAATAATATAGATTTTTTGTGTACGTTAAAATGTACGTTAAAATTGCGCAACTTCCTCAAGCTACGAACAATTGTTACCAATAGCAACGTCGTCGCACGCCCACCCCTCTGACGCTGCAATGACTCGACTAAACCGTGCTAAACGTACGCTTCGTCAAATGCTACTTCGTCAACCAATGAGAACGCTTGAAGGTAACAGACATACAGAACAAGGATCTTAATATTATAGATGTGAGGTTTCTTCTTACCCTTTTTTCATACTTTTCCACGTATGGATTGGCCACTTTGGTGAGCTTAAATTCTGTGGTTGCATAGACTCTCAGGGTGTAATGAATAGTATTGTTTTTCTCATACTGGGAGATAACGAGTGTGTAAACATTGGTTCCACTGCTTGCTATCATTTTACACAAATAGTGAGGACTGTTTATTCTCACTCCATCCATGTAGGGTGGAGGTTCACCTAGATGCAATCACATGCTTTGTTTAAATAAATATAATCACAGCATGAACAGAAAGCAGTCAGAATAGTTACATTGCAGTCAATCAGTTTATTTGCAGCTAATTTTGGAAGAAAATCGCAACATTTTTCAGAGGCAACACCAAAAATACACATGCCATACAAATTTTAAGCGATCTACATCTGTGGTTGATGAATTATATTAGATCATTCTTGTGGCTCATTTTACTATAGACTGTTGTGTGTCTTATGCACAGTACGTACCAATTGCTCAATTAAAATGCAAAGCTGATACACTGTATCAAACTGCATAATATGATTTGAGAGAGTAATCATTGAATGCAAATTCTATATCATTAAATACTCGTCAAGAAATTATATTTTATGCCATATAAATGCACCCAAATATGCTTGCTACTGACACAGGAAAGCATTAAAATTATCATCATTGTCGTCATCATCATCATCATCATCATCATCATCATCATCATCATCAATAACCATGGGCTCAGCGCCCATTGGTGTCTGATGCAATTGTCACAGTTTTGCCCCAATCCTTTCTGTTCTCAGTTATATGACGTAGTTCTTGCAGACATTAACTACACCAATCACCAATGTCATCACACCATTCTCTGTGTGGCCTTCCTTTCTTGTTGGAACCATCCATTGTTCCCAGCATTATTATTGAGGTGAAATAATTAAAACATCAATTGAGAGAATTTCATACAGTCATCACTTATGTTTTATCATAGCAATTGCTTGAACTCTATCATCAGGAGTCTTGCATTACAAAATGTTAGTCGATTCTTGTCCCAGGGCTTGATTTTTGGGTATTAGCTCATTCACGGTCTCATTTAATAGCATTTACATTTTCCATTCAATGAAAAACATTTATACTAACTTGGATAATATATTCGCTTCCCATTAGTTTTGTACACAAGCAGTGTTATAAATTCTCTGTTATTTGCAAAATCATCCTAAAGACAAATAAAATGTCTCCTTAAAAGCAATTTTGAATGTCAAAAATAACATCATGTCATTCAAATTTCAAAAACATTGAAAAAAAACAACTATTCAAAAGCAGCATATTGAATAAATTTCACTTATCATCATCTGCCAGTTTAATATACATCCACTTAAATCATCGATACCACCCAAAATATAATTTGTGAGAGAAAAATAAATAGTAGTACTGTCCAATGTGACTTTTCGCATTCCCTCAACATCACAGCAATTTTGATCTTCAGTCAACTTCAACTAATATCACTTGGCTTGAAAAGGCCCTTGAATTTGAAATCAAATAGGTCTGACCGCATGACCTTGACTACAAGCATATATATAATTGCCAGTAAATACCTTATCTGTAATATGACGAGTCAGAAGAACCCAAACAGCCGCTGAATTCGAGGGTTTTATCTCCAGTCTGTATTGTGGATTGTCGCCAATACTGTAACTGTCCTTCTTAGGACCTTCCTTTGCTGTCCAGGTCCTCAACAAAGACAAATGCATTAAGCACCACCAACACCAAACAGCAGAACATTAAGAGCTGAAGCTCCTTAATTTTGAATATCGTTATTATATTAACATTCAAGAGTTTTCAAACGTTGTATTATAATCTGTTGTTGAAAAATAAACTGCACTTTTTGAGTTATATATGAGGTGCAGATGAGAGCTCACTGATGGTAACATGTTGTATGCGAGAAAATGTTTGGGTTCCAGTTGACATAAATTACATCAAAAAAGCGCTTTGCGGATTCAAGATCAATCCAAAAAACACCTACAGCAATAAAATGCCAATAATAACTTATTAAAATAACAATAATAACTAATCGCTATCATTATCATTATTCAGATTCTAGGATAAAAATGAAACTGGTAATAATTATCAACAACTCTTTGAAGTAACCAAATATCTAAACACAGTAGAACTTCGTTATAACATGCTTAGCAGGTCAGTAAAATGTAGTACGTTATATCCAAGGACCATTATATCCAATGCATACAATACGGTAGCACACAACACAGGACAGTACATTGCGGTATGCTATAACTGAGGATACAATATAAACAAGGATATGTTAAAATGAAGTTCTACTGTATATATGCGTGGTTTTTGTGTGTTTACAAGCCAGAGGGAAGAAGACCTAAAGGAAGACCAAAAAGACGATGGGTGGATGGATTGGAAGAAGATCTACACGTGGCAGGACTGAATCTCAATGGAAAAACTGACAGGAGACACCGGATGACTTTAAAAGAAATCGCGAAGGACAGAGAACTTTGGAGAGATGTCATGGAGAAGTCGATAGCTGGACACAGCTGGAGGACTAAGACCTGGCCTGACCTGATCTGACCTCGTGTGTAAATGTGTATATGTTTCTGTGTATGCAAAACTATGCATGCTCGCGTGTGTAGTCTAACTGAAATTTCAAATGAATGTTAAGGAACGTACTGTGATGATAGATTGAAAGTAATGAGAAGACAAGAGTGACAGTGACTTGATGAAAGGACTTGATATTACAAATGTGGCTAAAATGAAGCAGTCTTAGAGTGCTCGAACATATCGAGTGGAAAAGATCTATGACTGACTCAAAGGCTGTGTGTCATTAAGCACAGGGGACGATAGTGTGGACAGCCTCATGGAAGAAGCTCCGATTAAAGAAGTTCTTTGCTTAATGTATGGAGCAGGGTAATATCTGAGAGGCTTGTTGATATAAAAACAAATCTAGAATGGATAGAAGATGCCATGTTTAATTCTTAACAGCAGTAAATGCTATTTGCATATTTGGGTGTCTTATTGTGAATAGAGTGCCTTTGTTGCTTAAGCCTTTATATGTGCAATGCCTTTGGATCATAGGCAAGCGGATATAATTCTACATTTTGATTCTTGCTGTTTCCAATCTGTCACTCTCACAGATTATAGAACTTTTATGATAATTAAAATTGTGAATTAATTATTATAATTAGCAGCCATGGTGCTAGAGAAGTTATCTTGCTAATAATAATAATAATAATAATAATAATAATAATAATAATAATAATAATAATACCATTGTCAATCATAGCTGCAGCATTTGGATCAAAATTGAGCGCTTTTTTGAGACCAGCCGTCCAGTGAACTGTGTCCTTTTCCGAGAAGTTACCCTTCCATCGCATATGACTCCAGGGGTTTTTAAGTTGAAACAGTTTCTGCCCCTGCATCAAAAGCAAAATCTTAAGACAGATCAATTCATATTAAATTTGAGAGATTTTCTCTACCAACTTCTCAAGGTGAAAAGGGCAATTTCATATAGACTTTTCTATAGGCTTCTCCTTAGTTACAACCTCCGTTTTCAAGACAGTGTTGGTACCCTGAGAAACCAAGCTGCATGGGAGACAATTCAGAATATCAGGTAGATTTGCCATCAGTAAGAGGCTTCAGGCATAAATTTAATAATGTACTTGCTGACCTAGACATAAATCTGGACAGGTTTAAAGAAAACGTGTTGGTGCTAATATGCATAACTTAAGGATACAATGGTACAATAATTAATTAATTAATCATATAATTAATTAATTATAGATACCACAGACTTCAAAATTGAAGTCTGTGGTATCTATATATATAATGATGTAACAGATATAAGGAATGAATGAGGATTGTGCAATTTTGCACAATCCTCATTCCGTCCTTTTATCTGTTACATCATTGCCAAATAACGAAGAACGACAAAGGTTGGAAACATATCATATTGGGACACAGACTTAGTTGATTCAAGAATCACAAAACAAAATAAATGCAAGGGTAGCATTAAAACTTATTCTAAAAGCATTTTAAAAAGATCATGTTAAACTAATAAAAGCTAACAAAAACCTGAATGAACTGAATGTCGAGCATAGCATAGGCATGAGTGGGTACAAGGCCAGCTCGGTCTGCTTCTGCGTCCGACATTTCACCCGTAGCAACCGTCACCAAGCAATGTCCCTTATGAAAACGCTCAAATATTTTCTGAAACTCCTTCTCAACACTGCCTTCATCTTTTCCTCGTGAAATTGAGATACGTTCGGGAATCCATCCCGTCAGTGCGTGCAAATCAATGTTCTACAGCATCACATACAACCCTACTGTAGTCTGAATTCTAACAAGATTCTAACTACAAACAATAAGCACTGATATTTACCGGTACTCAAATACTTTTAATATTATTAAGATATTTACAATTAAATCAATCAGAGTCATTGAATAGAAAATCATAGCTGGTTTCTCTCTGGACTCACCTTACAGTCGTCACTTTACTTAAATTTTATCTTTAGCTCAGTTATCATTCATTGTTCAGCAAATGTGAATACACATTACACAGGTTTTGTAATAATACACCAGGACCATTAATTTGGTCTAAACTCACTTATATTTTAAATTATAATCCTCAAAATGCTTAAAATAAAGGACTTGGTGCTCTAGAAAAGAAAATCAGCAGAATTGTTTTCAAGCTTATCAGTGATACATGAAAACTTATTAACACCATATTCTTCTCATCATTTCTATATCGATCATACGTTTAATTCAGCTTCTCTCTGATTAGGTCAACTTGCTGACCAACATAAGTTAACATAATAATATGTTAAATAAAATAATAAGCATGTTAACGCATAATTATAATTATCTCAACTCTGAGCCTAGCAAAGCAGAGCAAATCTTCATGAATCGATACTTACTGAGTTTGAGCCAGGGAAATCATAGCCACCCATGACTTTCATGTAGGCCTTTTCAAGTAATGACACCCAAAGTTCATTTTTGTTATTTGAATAGGAACAGAGTAGTTCACCATATTTGTTCATTGGAAGAAAATCATCAATTATTACCTTGCAACAAACAGGAAAACAATGACTACTGGAATAAAGGAAATGTCATTTTACTACAAAAATGAAAACACATATAACATAAAACCACTAATCAGAAATGCATTGGTTACCAAAAGCCATGAAAATCAGCATCACTCTCAAAAAAGGCATTTTTCACTCAAGTTTTGATCAAAGTGCTACAAATAAAATTTCAAAATGATTATCAGCAGATAAAAGAGCAAAAGAATTGTTCCCCCCAATTGTCATCAAGAACCAACAGGATTAACAAGCAACAAGAATTACGTGCTTGGGTTCTGCAATAACAGAATATAGAACACTTCACTGAAACAACAAAAGATAGACTGACAATAGACCGACAAAGGAAACTGTTGTTCCCAGCACCTTCTTGTAGAAAATATGAAAGAGAGACAATAAAAAATTAACAAGAAGACAAACTGTGTAAACTGGTGCCATGGTCAGCTGCAAAACATGGATTTGAAATTTTAATATTAAAGGAATAGCTGATTTATTAAAGTGGCATTAGTTGCCAGACACCTACACGCACCCACAGACATATTATCAAATTTAATTAAAGCCGTTATTAAAAATAAACATTGTAACCAAATAACATGATTGTCAGGCAAAATGCAAAAAAAAACTAACAATTTTCGCCTATTTTTATAAAATATGTCAAAAGCAATAGCAAAATTTGATGAATTACTTAAAAGTTCCTGGGGTTATGTAAATAGATTTCATGTACAGAAGAACAGTGAAAGATTACGGATACCTTTCTAAGAACTCCGTTCAAATTCAATTTCACCATGTATTTTCCACATGGATTAAACTGTGGATCTCCATTTCTATTCTGTGGATAGATGATGCTACACATAAAATATTTGAAATTCAATTTATAAGAATAAAATTATGGTCATTAATATGAAGTTCAGTTAACGAATTAAAACATTCCGGCGAGTGCTGATTTCCAGTTTCAAAGCAATTAGCCACGCAAGTGACTTACACCATTAATTACACCATTTGTTATTCTTTTCTCTAGGCCCACATGAACCCACA
Source organism: Metaphire vulgaris (assembly GCA_018105865.1). NCBI lineage: Eukaryota > Metazoa > Annelida > Clitellata > Crassiclitellata > Megascolecidae > Metaphire > Metaphire vulgaris. Next base: position 10,036,485 of record CM030838.1, on the reverse strand, counting down.
ACTTCACGCTGTCGCTCAATCATCTATGCCTAGATGATGAGCTGGCTGGCACCCATCCAAGTACCAGCCAAGATCAACATTGCTTCTGTTCACTGTTTTAATTCTAATGGGAACTGGTTGCACAACAGCAAGCAGGCAACTCTCCACAACAGAACTGAATCATAAACAAATCATAGAAATGCGCAATACCTGGTGATGAGCTTCTGTCTAAATCGTCTTTCGTACTGAGCTGCAATGGCAAGCGATGCAACAAACGAGCAATCAGAGACAATCGTCTAAAACATAAATATACAAAAGAATAATTTTAAAACCTTATTCGCTTTACCGCTGTCATTTGTCACTTGTCGTGATTAAAGTAGCCAAGTAAAATGTTACCAAGTGCGGAGATTTAATGGTGCACATTATATTTATATCAATGCAGATGATACACAGGTCTACGGGAGCTGTTCCCCTGCGACAACCGAACTGCTTCAGCAGAGAATCACGCTGTGCTTGACAGAGTTGTCCAAGTGGCTGAGGTCACATCGGCTACAGCTCAATGCTGCTAAAAGACCGAGGTCCTCTGGTTGGCCGCTGAGAGGCAGAAACATATGATACCGTCTACCTGCATACGTATCGAAGGAATTGTTGTGCAGCCGGTGTCGTAGGTGCGGAACCTCAGAATATTCCTGGATAGTACCGTATCAATGAAGACATGCGTGGCGAAGACTGTGGCTGAATGCTTCAATGCCCTTAGGCTGATTAGAAGTATTCATCGCTCAGTGTCAGCCACTGCACTCAAAACACTGGTCTCTACTCTGGTGTTGACCAAATTAGATTATGGCAATGCTACCCTCGCTCGAATACGGAAAAACCTTCTCAATCGTCTTCAGTCCGTTCTGAATGCTGCTGCTTGTATGATCTGCCATATTCCACCAGGTGAACACGTAACTCCATCGCTTCGTGATTTGCACTGCATGGCTATCAGCACCAGAATGAATCCACTTCAAGCTCGCGTTATTAGCCTACCGATGCCTGAACAGTATCGGTCCTGCATACCTAGCGACTGAACTGGTACGTGTGGCTGACCTGGAAGGGCGGCAACGCCTGAGATCTGCCCGATCCACATCACTGGTCGTCCCGAGGACGTGCCTTCGAACTGTCGGTGATCGCGCATTTCCTGTAGCCGTGTCAAGAGTGTTAAACTGTCTACCTCCATCTGTGCAACTCTCCATCTATCAACACCTTCAAAGAGAAACCTAAAACCTGGCTAATTCCTGTGTTTCTAACTGAAAACTTTTACAGAAATTGGCAAAATTTTCTTAAATTTATAGTCAAAATACAGTTGGCACCCTTTTTATCTGGACACAGTGTATAAATGCATAACAAAAACTTCATAATAAGTTCAACTAGGTTACTGGACTATGTATCCAACTGAATGATGCCAGTCGATGAACTGACATCCGATACATTTTTAAGTTGGCATGTAATAATCAGGCCGTGAAAGCAACTTGATAAGATTAGAAACAATCAGTCTTAACCCCTCTACCGGCCGTAACTCACATATGCATCCATTTTACATTATGTTACAAATAAATGGCCGGTAAAGGGGTTAAGAAATGCAATAATGTCGTATCATTCAAAACACAGATTCATAATTAACACTACAATAAATGGTCAAACCTGTCTAATACTAAGGCACGAAACAGCATATATCATCTGCGGATTTTCACAGAACTGGTCTGGTCTCATCCATTTTCCAAAATTATCCCTTTGTTTTGGAGACAGGGCAAGCAACCCATTACGATCCCTTAAGCACAAAAGAATGCATAATCATGGCTTAGTATATGTATGCTCTACAATTCAAGTAACATCCTCAATTGTACAAGAGTAACATGAAGATGCTTAAATAAAGCACACAGAATAAGAATGAATTGAAGGCTATCAAAGGACTTGCAGAGAACCAGTATAGAAGATATAAACTTAGGATGCAAAGTCAATACACTAGAATGCTAAAAAAGCCAAACCTCAGTAACTTTCATTTCAAATATAATACTCTATTTACAAATTTCAATAGCTTCTCTTCAGGCCAGGTCTTCGTCGTCCAGCTGTATCCAGCTATCGAATTCTCCATGACATCTCTTTAAAGTTCTCTGTCCTTTGCTATTTCTTCCAAGGTCATTTGGTGTCTTCCGTCAGTTTTTCTATTGAGATTCAGCCCCACCATGTTCAGATCCTCTTCCAATCCATCCACCTATCATCTTTTTGGCCTTCCTTAGATCTTCACCTCTCTGGTCTGTAGTTGAAAATTTGATTTGGGTTTCTTATTTATTACTTATATAAGATATATATATATATTTTATAAATAACTAATATAAGTAATAAATAAGAAGCCCAAAATATATATACATACTACATACATACATGAATACATATATATAATTATATATTTATATATAAGATCATGAATCTTACGTAAAAGGAACTGGATATGCAAATCGTTCTTTAACATCAACCATCATAAATGGAACATATTCTCGTCCATTGATAATAGATGTTGTTCTAGAAATAAATTAGCCCATATTACAATATCAAAGTCTTGTTTAGTTAGCATTAGTATTTGTAGTTGCAGCTTATGATCAAGTTGAACTAAACAATAGACTATGTCATGTCATTTTTCTCTTAAACTTCCTGCTTGCTTTACTCTTGAAGGATGGTCAGCAATTAGTAAAACCAATCTCTTCTAATGCCTATTCATCTTCTTCTTTCTCTCCCTCCGTCATTCCCTATTGGATTGAACGATGGGTTTATTGATGATACAGATCAAGAGTAAATTGAAAATCATTGTGCCAAACTAACTGACAACAATTAAATAGTCAAAGGTTGCCCGAAATGTCTGCTGAACATTGCTTAGAGAGGATGCACTAAATTCCCTGCAATTTGGGTTGTCAAAAACCAAGATATAAGTCGGACAACTACAGGAAACATAGCTCAATTTAAGACATTCCAGGCATTGATGATTAATGAAAATATTCATAAATTAGACTAATAGTACTGAATACATAATTGACCAGGAAAGTCAATGACTTTGTGGTCTTGACCAGATCTTTAAAAAGAGAAGAAAAGTCCAGAATGTTTATTCCTTGTGACTTTGGTACATGCTAACAATACTAAATATCTAAACAATGTGCAGAAAATTAACAATTGCTGATTTGATAATTCATAACAAAAGACATAATTACTCACCTAAGCACCTGCAATTCCTCCTTAGAATAAGCATCACCTCCTCCTCCTCCTCCAGAAGGAAGACCCGTTTTTCGAGGCATCGACGGAGACTTTGACCCTGTATCCCCTTCCCGCAGCGACAGACCCAGTGGTCCTAAAGTAGGGTACTTCTTGTCGCTCTGTTGCTGTGCAGGAACAGCGGCAGCAGTTGAATGCGTAGGCAACGGTCGTTGCTGGACTGGAGGTGCGTGATTATGAGCACCAGATGACGGATTTGCCGAGGATTTCAGGGATTCGGCTCTAGGTAATCATGCAAAAGAAACATGGAATAAAGTGTTTTAAAGTCGCATTCAAGATTCGATTGTTCAAACTGACTTAACATCCTGAGACTCGGACAAAGTTTTAAACATGAGCAGTCATTTAACAGCACAATATAAGTTTTAGCCGAATAGACGTTACAACATAAGAGCCCCGAACGGTCTTTGAATCTGGATCCAAAAGCAGCATTCCTGTGCTGTGCTGTTCAAGCCCAAATCTCACAATTCAGAAGTTGAAGCTTCCATGCTCATACCTTGAATCTAAAGCAGCTGGCTGATTTCAATGCATGACAGCAAATTTATTCTAAATGCTGTCCATTAGAAAACAAGGCTCTACCTGTCCAAAGCCTGTTCAGCCAATTTAGTTATGTTGTTGAGTAACTTTGGATCTTTCACATCTTGCCTCTGAACAACAAAAACATAAAAATAGCAACACTGATTCATCATAAGGAAGCCCAACTTCTGTCTTAAAGACTTATATTGAAAATACACATTCACCTTCTTACAAATCTTCCAAATAATTTATGCAGTAAAAAGCAAAATAAGCTGTAGTTGTAGCAAGAAAGAACCAGAGTTAATTAACTGATCTTCAGTTTGGGAGATAACAATTTAAACTATAAGACCTCCAGTAACATCAACATTATCATGCTACTGACAAATGCCACTCACTCACTCAATCACTCACTCACTCACTCACTCACTCACTCACTCACTCACTCACTCACTCACTCACTCACTCACTCACTCACTCACTCACTCACTCACTCAACATTCGCTAAAAATCACACAACGATTTTTCACCTGCATATTAGAGCAGAGAAGGTCTTCATTTAAGAAGAATCATGCAAAAACTTATGAACTGAAACCCCAATCTTAACCCTTTCACAATGGCAATCCAACAACCAATACATTATGAAACAGAAATATTGGTCTTACGGGGCAGAAGGGTAAACAAAAATGGCAAGTAAAGTGTCTGTAATTTTAATTCTGAAACAGTTGGTGCATTTGGCAACAAAGCATGAGATTTAGTAATAGAGAGACATTCGATGTACAGAGAAGATGCAAGAGAAACTCAACTATACAAACCAGATTCAAACAAAGTTCTGCTGCCTGAGTGTAGAGTTCCAAGGCTTCTTCCTTGTTATGCAACTCATCCTGCTCAAATGCTTGCTGTACAAGAAATTTTGCTCTGTCTATGTTGAGCTACAAAATTCAGAAGATATTTACCTATAATTTATAACAGTAAAGGCAAAAACGCAAAACATAATTGCACTTGTATAGACAACAAAAGCTGTAACGGAAATCTACAATCAATAGTTGGAACAACGGAAACGGGTTGAAAAGATAGATCACTGCTCTGAAGAACTGAAAATTAATTATGAGCAGTTAAAACCATGATATACTTTATAATCCATTAGCACAATACAAGAACCATCTTACCTCATATTTGTAATAATGCGCAATTATGCCTACAGTTCAAAGGCACTCCAGTGGCACACTGGGCTACAAAATGGGCCTCTGGAAATTACTGACCTCGAGAGCCCTGGAATTTCTTTTACATCGGAAGCTTAGCAATCACAGTTGCTTCTCACTTTTACCAATTAGAAACTTCAGTCCAGTTGCATGACATTTTTATTAAACAAACTATTATGACAAGCTGCTAAAACAGTATTTAATGTATATGCAGTTTATGGGTTAATAAAGTTTATTTACACCCAAGGGGCCCTGGAGATTTGCCATGCCACTATAGTCAGTATGTCCCTGAGGTACTCAGTAGGATAAAAAGTAAAACAACCAGATGTAATCAAAGCAAAATATGAATGAATGACTCAACAGGCATAATAAAATGTTAAAATGTGCTATGCAACTGGAGTTAATAGTTATAATTTGAATAGCACACAATTTATTTTACCAAAATAACATTGATCATACTAGACAAAAGAAGTGGATATGGCATGTTCTGAGGGAAGAATCATGCCTACTAAAGAAGAACTAGAAGGAAAGATGAAAGGGAAAGCTCAGAAAGGGTGACTAAGGACCAGGGCCGCCGAGAAGGGGGGCAAATGCACAGGGGCCCGGCGGCCTGGAGGAGGCCCGGGCCGATGATGAAGATGAATTATTAATAGTAATAAGAGAAAAAAAAGGAGGCCAACATGTCATTGCACAGGGCCCAATGAGTTAAAGGGGGCCTGGGCGCCGAGGACATCATAAACAGCGTGAAAAACGGTGACAAGCAAAAAAAGGGCCATCACTAGATTTTTTAGAGTTGCAACACCCTTCCGTAAAAAAGGTGGAAAGTGACAAGCAAAAAAACCAAGAATTTTCAGACTTGCTGTCAGGGGCCCGTCAGCTCTTCTGCACAGGGGCCCAGAATTTCTCTTGGCAGCCCTGCCAAGGACATTGACAGCAAAAAAACAAGTATTCAATCCTGAAGATAAAAGCTCATGAGAGAGAGGAGTGGTGACACTGGAGTATGGAACCTGTCTTTGGTCAGAGCCCCTGAAGAAGAACATTGATTTCATTTAAGCAATAATACACAAGTGACAATGAGACACACAGTGAACTGCAGGAATTATCTAAAAATGACCACAGCCAATATATTGCTACCAACTGTGTCAAAAGAATTAAAATCAAGAAAATCAGAAACTCAATCTATCAAAGTTACAAAATCAGTCAAAAGACAATAACGATTGCTTTGAATCCATTGGTTTCAAAGCTTGAACAAGCAGATAGGCAACTCAATCAAATCATATGATAGGATATACATATATCTGAAAACACTATACCTCTTGTGCTGACTTCATGTTTAGCTCACTTGAGCAAATCCCAGTTTCTACAAACACAAATACAAAGTAAAATACATCGTCCCTTTAGCGACGTGGATACAACAGAATGTTCAATCCACAACCAAAGCATTACAGGGTACAGGCAATCAAACTACTACAAATTTAACTTATGACAACAACAGACTCAACAGCATGAGCAACTGCACAATCTAAAGCTACACTTCAGTGACAATGATAAGCAACAAATGGATATTTATCAATGAGTGCAATTCATGTAATTACTATATGGTGACATGAGAAACTTCTTGTGCAACAGATAAATAGCTGAAACGTAATTCTACAAAGGTACACTGTAAATTCCTATGCACCCAGTGTGTGCCCCAGCCAGAAAGGGGATCCAGCAAACTCACAAAAGATCCCATGTTATGAATGAACATTAAGTGGCAAGTTCTGCTCTGACTCACAGTGTCTTATAACTGATTAATGTTCAGGTGGTGCAGTAGTCCATATAGGTTAGTTAGAAGGTGTGACAGTCGCTGAGGAATACGATTCAAGTCACAGCCACAGTGGAAACTTCTGTACCAAACATTCTTTCACCCAGAAGACTCAACTGTGAATGAACACACTGAGTGTACAGTGGAAAAGGAAGAAAAGATAATATGGAAAAGGCTGACAATCATCCATATTATTCAGTCAGTGACATTAAAAATGAAGGTAGTAACTGATAACTGGTTGGTTCTCCTACTAGCATTGAGCCTACACAGCAATCTTTAGACAGACAATTCTGTTTATTGTTACTAAATTGTCCAGACAATAATAGGGCATTATCAACAAGAACCTCCTTGCTTCAGGACTTCTGAGCGACTGGTGTATTCCTGTGCCTTTTCCACAATGCCCGGCAACTGAGAACCAGCTTGTAATGCAGACATTAATGCCTGTGCTGCTTCCTACAATAATGACAATTTGTAAATGAACTATTACCAATGCACTGCATACAAACTCCTACAAAGCCAAATCAAACAAGGTAATTGTTTAAACTCTAGGATAACAAAAAAACATAAATTTATAACTATTAAAAGGCTCACATGCACAAATATTAAAAGCATGACACTCAACTTCTGCAAGGGGTGAAAGGATTGCAAAAGATAAGAAATTAAAATACCAGACAATGAATTGACTCAAAGATAATATAGTAGAAAGGAACAGAAGAAAAATAACTTGATTCGGACATGTATGCAGAATGGAAAACAACCAATGCAATGGCCATAGAAAGTGCTACACACAAAGGTATAGGGAAAGAGAAGAAAAATAAAACCAAACAAATGATGGATTGACAAGATCAAGAAAGAGCTAAACCAAGATATCACATCACAGAGGCTAAAAGACAAGCTAAAGAAAGAAAGCACTAGAAACACTTCCTATCTAGCCATAGCTGTAATTAGCTGGTATAGAGGCAAGATGATGATGATGATGATGATGATGATGATGATGATGATGATGATGATGATGATGATGATGATGATGATGACTTGTACAGCCTTTTCAAATTCCATGTAAAAATTTAAAGAATTGCTTACACAGTAATAGAATATGGCCATTGACGATTTGCCTTCTTGATCACAGGTAACTGCTCTCATGGCAAAGTTGACTGCGTCCTGTTCAAGGTCCTGGGGATTGGCCATTATGGCTTTATTTCAAGTTCAAGCAAAGGCAACTAAAGGCAACTGTCAAAATAAAGACATGCCATTAGCATATCATTACTGCATTCACTGCTGTTGAAAGTTTCAAACCCTATGCACAGTACAACACACAAACCAAGCAAAACATAAAATAAATCAATACTCTATACATGAAATTTAAAACCTATTAACTTGTACTGCTAACAGGCCTGGATTTCTTCAGCTTTATTAATGATGGTAAGAAATTTAACATCTAGATTGTTAATGTGTCTGGCACTCTTGTCCAAGTAGATTGTGCAGGCAGGAATAATATTGCATCTCAGATTTTTTTACACATTAAAATGCTTATAAATTGACATTCACATAAAAATATATACATATATATAAATAAAAATAAAAATATATACATCTTTTTAGTACATCTTATGGAACTTCTCTGTAAAGTGCTCTCGTCTACTGCCTGAGCTTTAAGATAGCGCTATAGAAGTTGTCACCCTAATAATAATAATAATAATAATAATAATAATAATAATAATAATAATAATAATAACATATATATACAGCTATATAAGATGATTTAATAAAGAAATAATCTATCGTAGTTTGCTGTTGATAGATGCTAATCCAATTGTAGCACACTAAACAGGATATCAGTTTGGCTATTAGAAAATTCAAATCAATTTCTTATAGTGAATGGCATATAGTTAGTAGCTAATGATCTCTGAAATAATAATAAATATGCAATCTCATAGCACCATTTCTAATACCCTTAGGAATCAATCAATGATACTCCAAATCTGAACCGTAAAAGACAAGGCCAATCCAGAAATCCATCAGTGAGAGACAGCAAAGCAGGCCATGGAAGAAAAACTATCTGAAACAGATGAGTTTTGAGTCCTGATTTGAAAGTGCACAGTACATTCTGACAGACGGAGGAAGAGAGTTCCAAAACCTTGGGCCTGCACAGAAAAATCTCTTGCCAGTTTCAGTTCTAGATCTGGTCTCTAAATTTCGAATTAGAGCCAGAAAGGGCAGTATATATATATATATATATATATATATATATATATATATATATATATATATATATATATATATATATTCCTAAGCCATAGCATATCAATAACTATCAATACCATCGACAATACACACTACATCGCATCAACTCCTACTTAGGCGCTACATAAACTAGGACCAAATCTATAACCGCTATATGAATCAGCTGGATAACAGAAAGCAAGCGTCGTCGTCGACGGCCGTGGCTAAGGAGGTCGATAATATCGAATAACATTACACAAATGAACAGAACCATGTTCATAAGGCTTACGCAAAGCAAACTGAACCAGTCGTTCATGCGGTTAAATCTCAAGAGGCGACGACATCGACGCGGTCAGCTCTCAATAATAATTCGTTACTAAAGACAAGTTTTACGCGATCTCTGCTTAGTTCATTCATTCGCCAGATGGCCACGCATCGAACGACGGCGCGCTGGAACTTTTGCAATGAAAAAACATAGACGCAATGACTAGAAGCAATGAAAGTAGTCAAAAAACTCTGACTTTTGACATACTTTAATCTTCTAGAATCTAGATACTCTGATCTTCCAGTTTACAAAGGCTGTAGCCTGTAAAAGATAAAATGTGAAATCAACAGCGCTACATTGGAGCAAACTGTAGCAATTGCTCCGGTTGGATCGCCGACTAGGGTCACCTGCGCAAATCGTGTAAATCTGATGAGAAAATTTGTGGAGGTGGGATGGGGTAGGCCAGATACAGAGGCGTAGCGTCCCAATGGCAATGGCTACTATGGCTTTAGCCATGGGCGGCTCACATGATGGGGGCGACAAATTTTGGAAGCGACCTTTTTTAGCTTGTTGGGTTGTCGAGGAGTTTTGCCGAAGGGCGGAAAAATTTAGAAGGGGCGGCAAATTTAGCGGCGGCGACCTTTTTTGCTTGTCATGTGTAATTAAGAGTGAAATAATTATTGGGGCGGCATTTTTGCAAGGAACCATAGGCGGCACGAGTGCACGCTACGCCACTGGCCAGATATAGTAGGTTCCGTAACTGGTTGGTTAGGCCGGTATACAACTTTTTGCAGGTTCGAACTGTGATATGAGTCTGAATACTAGACTACTTGTAGTGTGCATGGACGTACATGGTAGTACCGAAGCATAGAGTATGACTCAGTGAACTGCGCTAATAATTATAGGCTCAGCCTCAGGGTCCGAGCAGCAGTGTTTAATCTAGGCCGTTGCCGGGGGGGATTGCCCTTTTCCCCCGGAAATTTGAAATTCCCCGGAAATTTTGGAATAGGGCCTACTACATGGACTAACAGCGGCCCCTAGCAGAATTCCCCCCGGCTTTTTCAGTTTCCCCCCGGAGTTCAGGAGTCTATATTAAACACTGCCGAGCAGTAGATCCCCCGCCGTGTTTGCTACGATGACACACACACAATAGCTACACTGTTCGAGTTTAGTATTGCCACTGTATTGGCGTAGGCTTCAGCGTATCAGCATCAGCAGCAAATTACGAATGGGTGGTGGGTGGACGGCGAGGTGGGGAAATATGGTTTTCCGACGTGTCATTGTCGCCAGCATAAAAATATGTCAATTTATCTTCATTAGGGGCCATCCATATAGTACGTACACAAAAAGGCATATTTTTACCATCTCCCACTGTTGCACGCCGTACATGTTTTTTTACCACCACCCCCCCATGCGTACGTACAAATTAGCAATCAACATCCCCGCACGGTGAAAATTAAATTTTGGCCATAGTCAAAAAGCATTTGTTTACTATTAAATTAAAGTTTTTGAATATCATATTTAAATAACCGTGGGAACAATACTCAGGACCCTTTGTTTGACCGTGAGAAAGTTATTGTGTTCAAATAAAATGTTTGTGTGAATATACCTATTTATAAATTTGAAATTTGTGCATACGTACAAATTCAGTCGTGACCCCCTCTCCCGTACGCAAAATCGCCTAAACCTCACCCCCTCGGTGCGTACGTACTGTATGGACGGACCCTTAATTGTGACGTTCGTATTGAATAAGTAAAGGTAGGTACCAGTGATGGGCAAGATACTATTTTGAAAATAGTATTTCTATTTTGAAAATAAAAAATACTATTTTATTTTCTATTTTAAAAATACTTTTTAAAATTATTTTATTTCATTATTTTCAAAATAGTTTTAAGAAGTATTTGTGACCTTAAGGAAATACTTTTCCAAAATACTTTTTCAAAATAAAAATTTAAGAATTTTATCTAAGTTTGTTGTCAACTTGTAAGGCTAACAGATTTACACTGTTCTTGTGAGTTGTTCTCGTGTTCAACAGTTCAGGAATTATGCTAACTTTGCCGAGGAACTGACATTTGCGGTTGGTTTTTTAGTTTTTACTGGCCATAATGGACGATGGACTGTGTTGAATCTGCTGCTGTAGAAAACTTTAATACAATATTGTGATGCAATGCAAGAATCAATTTATTGACGTAAAGCAAAGTATTTTACGAAAGTATTTTCCAAAAAGTATTTTGAAAATACTATTTTATTTTGTATTATGCAAATACTTTTGTAAAGTATTTCATTTTGTTATTTTCAAAATACTTTTTTTGCACTATTTTATTTTCTATTTTGAAAATACTTTTGAAAAGTATTTTGCCCATCACTGGTAGGTACCGTACTCAAGTAACAACATACAGGACTGAAAGCACAGAAGTTCAGAAACGGGAGCACTCTGACTTGGCAACAACATAGGCCTACCTCCGACAATTTTAGCAAGTAGGCATGGTAGACAGAATGCGTGCAAAATCTTCAACTTTCATTAGTGTCTCCTTGAGCTTCCATTGAAATAACAAGTACTTATAGCAAGCTTATTATCTGTAACTGCTATATTCTAGACAAAAAGGTTTTGGATGAAGAGCATTTTAAAGATAAAAAATCTGGTCCAAATGAAAAATTTCTCCGCAATTAACATCAAATGAATTCCCCCAAAGCCAATTTTGAATATATAAATTCAAAATTCCTGTCTGATCTGATCATCTACTGGTCACACAACAAGAATATGAACACAAAGGATTGTGCACAGTGGCGTAGCCAGGATTTCCGGAAGGGGGGTGTTTGGATTTTGGTTTTGACCGTGACCAAATTTGGAAAATCTTGACAAGCAAAAAAACCTTATCATCTCTATTTAGATATTTCCTGACAAGCCAAAAAAACTTATCATCTCTATTTAGATATTTAGTTTTTTCCTGACAAGCAAAGAAGGTCCTTGCCTTTTAAACACCATTACATTTTATAGCCAAGGGGGTTTTGATCCCCAAAGTCACGTCAAAAATTAAAAATGCATACATTAGCGTCGCCACGGGGGGCAAATGGGGGCAACTGCCCCCCCAACCTCCCCCAGACCACCTACCAGATTCGTGCAAATCCGGTGAGAAAGTTTTTTGTGAAGGGGGGTAGGGGGGGTAAGGAATCTGACACGCCAGACCCCTTTTGCCCTCCCAACCAAAAATTCCTGGCGAATGAATGCATAAAAACTCATAAAAAATATTTTCCTTTCGGCAGCCAAGGGGTTTACCGTTTTTAACCCCATCCCCCCTTGGCTATGCCACTGATTGTGCAAATATTATCTAAAGACAAATGCCCATAAATTAAAACCACTACTTTTATAACAATATATTATTGAATGTACATGCATAACAGCAAGTCAAAAGTTCTTCTTTACATGGTGTATACCTGGTAATGTGGCCATCATTAAAATAAACGTAATATAAAGTAATTAGAGAAACAGTCAGAACATCATTCATACAAACACAAATAAAAATTGCATAATACAGCACATAAAAACTGAATTCTTCTTTAAACATACATTCTACTAACACATAATACAAACGTAATTTGCAAAAATTAGACCTTTGTTAGGGACTATTCCTATGAAAAATTGGATGGCACACTTTCCCAAAAACTCCCTCAACTTCTCTAAGTTTGCAAGTCAAAATATTTCATTTAAGGCAATTACCGGGTACACAATCTTGCAACAAAGTGACAGGATGGGGCAATTTTTTTATTGAGACCGCAAATTTTGGATTACACAAATTTGTAGCTAACCATTTAGAATTAATCCCAACTTCTGCCCAACATTCTCAAGGTAGCTGCTTCCATTGCTTCCAAATGCCCCATAAACTCAAAATGATCAATAAATCAGAATAAACTTCAACATGGGATTTTACTTTTGACTGTTGGTCTATTTCATGACAATTCATGAGTAAAATAGACATATTCCTAATCAATATGAGCATTCACGCTGTAATGCACAGTTAGAAACAGTCAACAGCAAACAAGAAAACATAGCTAAATAATGCTAGCTACTATGGCTTCAACTTCACAAGTGGTATGCTTCTTGTAGCAAGACAATTATCACAAACCCATTCAGCATAAACTTCCTTTGTCAGCAAAAGATACGCCATGTCAGTCAGTCCAGTACATGCACGATGAAACCAAAAGTTGCAGCCACTTTCACACAGTATTGCCTGATCATTGTCATGAATTTCTTTATGGCAAACGCCACACGGATAGATTGGCGGAGCATTAGGATTAGCTGCATTGAAGACCATGGGCTGGTCGGGAGGATAAATTCTGCTGTGACCCAGTCCCATCTGAGGGTGCATGGGAGGAACATTTTGCTTTGGGGGGCCCGGGTACATGTTTGGACGTGAATTCAGACCCGAGAATGGAGACATTGGCAGGTCCTGAGGTGCCATGCGAGCGGCTGATTCCTCAAACATTCCAGGAGGAACATTTGCAGACTCACTAACAGGAGAAAAGAGATCTTCTCCAGAAGGCTACAAACACCATATAACAAAATGACTTCAAGTTGGCAAATTACCTCTTTATCAAAACTTATTAAACTCTTTGAGTCGGATGAACAAAATGATATATCAGTTACTAATGTTCCTTCTAATTCTTGAGGGTCCATGTGCACATGAAATTTCTCTTCCACCTGGGCAACAATTTCCCACTTGACCACTTTTTGGTCAATTTCGCTTTGTGTACGGGAACAAAATCACATGTGCTAATTAATAATTAAGTCTGCGACCATAATAAACCATGTGCCGGACCAGAATTCATCTCTTAAATTGAGTCGCTGAGAATAAATATTTATATAGTGCAGCTCTTGTCATGACTTAAGTCGAATATTGAATATTTAACTACTCTTAACAATTTTTAATTTTAAAAAGCTCCTGCAAATTTGTTGGGTAATACAAATTTTTTGGGCATACCGGTATATCTTGCCGTTTTTTTAGTGTGCGCCCATGTGCCAACCTTACAGGGAACATTGACAATTACCCTACAATATCACTGATGAAAACTAATGAAGTGATAATAAATATAAAAAAGTTATATTTACTGGTAATAGCTAACATTAGATAACATTTGAAAGCCTGTTTACCTGCCCTCCTTGGTTAGGAAAGTTCTGCTGACCTCTCGACTGATTCCTCGGTGGAATCGAGCTTGGACCATTGTTAGAATTTCGCATGTCACCATTCCCCATTGCCTCTATATCAAAGCAGTCTGATTTCAATTTATGTGGTAGAAAGTCATGTTATACTAAAACTTGTAATATGCAGTACAACAGTCCAATGAAACAGTCCGACTGCAGGTCAACATTGCTCAGCTTAGGTGCTATTTGGTTAGTGTAGTCTAGTGTTCCCTATTAAATGGATGTCACATACAAATATAGAACATGAAGACCTAAGAATTTTGAGATTTTTAAATAATTAGATAGATGTTTTAGATAATTATGTATGAATTTGCAACATAAAAGGGCAGGTGAGGTGCTCATGTGACCTAGATCACGCAACGTGATGTGGCCTAGCAATGCTCTTTAAAATATTTTCTCTATGAAATAAATCATTACAGGGGCTGTCCATTAATGATGTCAATAATTTTTTAGTAATTTTTGACCCCCTCCCCTCCTTGTCAACAACTGTCAACTTTCAGTGACTCCCCCACTATAATTACATCAAAAACTGTTGACCCCCCCAACTAAGATCAGTGACAGGTCTCTCTAAAAAGTCTAGAAGGTTATTATTTTTGCGGTGATGGCCATTTCTTCCTTTCGTTTGTTCATCAAGTGTCATAATATGGTGGTGATAACCTTTCTATTGCTTGTCAGGCTTTTTCTGTTGTAATATTCCATGACATTTCCTATTTTTTATCATTTGTAAAAAAAATTGTTGATATCAACTCACTTGACCCTTCCCCTGCCAACAACTGTCAAACTTTTTCAAACCTCCTCCCCCTCTATTTTGTTGATGTAATTAATGGACAGCCCCACAAGTCTTCAGTTAACAAAGGTAAACATTATCTATGAGCATTATTCATAAGCTAAATCTGAACGGATTAGAAAACCGTTGTTGATGACTTTCTATGAAAGAGACCTGAGAAGTCAATAACAGATCTGGAGTTGCAGGCATTCGTGGAACAGTGAAAGTCATCTAATATCGTCCGCACCAGGGCAATGACAGAGGAGTGTTTGGAGAAAGAAAGGCTCACGGATCAGGATGACTGCAGCAGAATAAGAAATCGATGTAGAAGGCTAGATAAATGCATAAGTACCGGTAAGTAAAGTAAGTAAACACGAAATTTCTGTAGAGCTGGCCGAAAGCTTGACGCAGTGCACCAGCTTATTCAGGAGCGCTCAATCTAGGTAAATCCATAGTCCGTAATCCATAGTCTGTGGTGGTCAAGGCTGTAGATCCAGGCAGACAGTCACAGGAAAGTATTTTTATGGAGGATTATAAAAAGATTTGCAGTGGATAAAATGCAGGCCTGCAGTAAGGATTTCATCATAAGATTTCTTGAAAAGAATGGTTTTTAGTTGTTTTTGGAAAGTTTTTGGAGTGATGACCAATGGTGACTTATTTATGGACTGAAGAGGGCCCGAGTTATTGATCTTTCGGATCTCTGGCGGAAGATCATTCTAGAGACGAGGCACAGTGCAAAAGAGATCGATTGACCGCTGCGTTTGAATTGTAAAGAGATTACGAAGGTACATGAGTTTTGAGAACTGGATGGCGCTGTAGGTCAGACATAGAAGCCTGAAATGTATCCGTTCTGGAACTTTGAGCCAGTGAAGCGATTTCAAGACCGGAGTGATGTGGTGAGCTTTTGGAGTTCGCGTGACAGCTCTAGCCAAAGCATTTTGTTTTGCTTGAAGGCGTGCTATACACATCCAGACCTATTTATCCATATCTTAATTAAGATGCAGCTGACTGTTGAATGTGGTCAGGGCACGCATTCGTACCACTGAACCCTATCATCGGCGCCGGTGAGGCCGAGGCCGAGGCCTGGCCCCTGGGGTGCTACACTTACCACTGCGAAGGCAATTACCTGGCTTGACAGACGGTTGCCGTTCTCTTGGCATCCTTCTGCGTTACTACAAATTTGAACCTAACTCTCGAGTATTTTCTGAGCGATTTTAATTATTTTGCAGATTTTAATAAAATACTGAAATAAATAAAACACCAAATTACCAAATACAATCATTTGTAACTCAATATGCTAGAACTGAGAAACAGAAGTGTTGGTAGTAAGTATGTACAGTTGTACACGGAAGGAGAATTGAGATATATTAAATGTCTAAAGTCAAAATGGAATTTAAAATATCGCAGCTGGATCACGACCAGGGCAAAGACTGCTTTCATCACTGATCCGTAATTTACAAATTTACGATGATTTGCGTTTCTTAAAAATAATGTGGACTAGAGCATAACTGCATCTGCAGTAATGTCTAAAAATAGCACGCGCGTAATTATCATTACGAATTCATGCGCGAGCTTTTCCGTTGTCAGGTGCCTTTCGCTCGGCTGTCAGTCATCGACTCATCAGTCATATGAGGGACAGCAGGGAGTCGGGGACAATATATCCTCGGAGAGCGGTACGTGCAAAGATCAACCGTTGCAACTTACAAGTGGGAGATGCGATTCTGTTGATCATCACGGCGGTTAAATGACTTACTTCTCCTTTCGTCTCTGACATTCGCGTCTTTGTGTTGTCAGGAGTTTAAATAAGCTGCAAAGAATCCGTTCTCTTCGAAGGGACATGGTCAGTTCAGTAATATTTACGTGTCTTGAGTTTTTGCTCTTATCGATTTTTATGTAGTATTGTCATTAGTATCAAGCGTTTGTGGGCGGAAATATGCGGCATGACGATCGCCATCAAGTAGCATGTGTCCTGGGGCGGAGTAACCCCAGGGCTTGAGTAGCCTCCCCAACAGGACTGCAGTACACAACAGTACAGCCAATGGAACACTATTACTATTAGATGGGTTTTAATCTTGTTCTAATCTAATCTAATATTGAACTTTTATAGCGCCACTTCATAATGTACAGGAGCATCAGCCGATTGCACACCAAACAGATTTTTTTTTACAATGAAGCAGTTTGATGGACCCAGAGGACACAACATGAAACTGTTTAAGAAACGGGTTTGGAGACACAATCAGCACTTTTTTAGTGCAAGTGTTGTGGGCAGGTGGAATGAATTGGACGAGAAGATAGTATTGGCTACGAGCATTTCAAAATAAACCTCAGTACTATAGGATACTAGATTGGACAAGTACTACAGTGGTTCTCACACAGGGCAAACCTTCCTGAACTACTTTAAACCTAGTTACCATTATTATTATTATTATTATTATTATTATTATTATTATTATTATTAAATAAAAATCATTTGAGAAGCTTCTAAATATTTGTAACGTATTTCTAATGACTAATTTCACAAGTGTTGTTGTTGTTGTTGCTGCTCAGACATTAAACATATGCTGTTCATTTTCAGAAGAGTAGCTTTAGTTTCTGGGGAAATTCTGCCTACTGCTTACTTTAGATTTGATTATAAAAGTTAATGTTATTATATTTGTGGCATCCGTGTGCATTGCTCCATTGGATGTATGGTGACTCTGAATTGCTAGATCACAATGTATTGAGATTTGAAATTGAATCTTTTTATGAGAGTTTTGAATTAACAAATATTTATGTTCACTGCAGAAAATTTGTGAAAAAATCAACTTTGATTCTGTGGGAAATTTTTATTTCTTTTATGATGGAAACATGATCGTATAAGTTCAGTCATTGTTATTAAATAGCTTTAGCTCTCTGCTCCTATTTATCTCTTGAGTTTGTAGTGATAGTTTTTAATATTCACTCCAATTTGATATTTCTGGCATTTCAATTGCTTTTATGTTTCAAATGAAAAACTTGTATTAAGATCTATGCAGAAATCTGTTGATCTAAAGTGCTGATATAAGTGCAGCATAATAAAGAATTACCATATATTGTATGTAAAAAATATGATATTCTGTGTACCGGTAGTTGTCATTCCTCATATACAACAGATGAGCAGGAATAACATGAGTCCTCACAGTATGCTTGCTTGCTTGCTTGGATTCTGAATAGAAATGGATGATGTTAGATAGATTTTTAAATGACAATATATCATGATTGACTTCAGTCCGAGTATTTTATTGTGATTTGTATGATGAGGCCTCAATTAGCGGTGACCGTGAGCATCTCTTTAAAGTTCTCGTGATTGGTGAACTGGGAACTGGAAAGACAAGCATCATCAAGCGCTATGTACATCAGACATTCTCTGATAACTACAGAGCAACTGTATCCTTTTAGTTTGTTTCTTCTGAACAGCAAACTTTTATGGAAGCAATGGAAGCAGAATCATTTAATTTTTTTAAATGCATTGAACAGACATTGAGGTTCCAAGTTTGTGTGAATCTCTGTTTTTGCCACATCTGTTTGAAGTTTGTTGAGCTGATTTAAGACACCTGCTAATCATTCAGCTGCTCTTTACCATAATTACTGGAACTTTGCTGTGTTGAGTCTTATGCTCAACAAATAATGTTGTCCACCTATCCATGACAATAGCTAACATTTTATTTGAAGGTGTTTACTCTTTCTCAAGTAAGTAGATTACAAGACTTTGATTTTGGTGGAACTGCAGAGCTCTGCCTTCCAAGCATCGTTAGTTGTCAGAAAGGTTTCAAGATCATATGCCTCACTGTCATCACAAATAAGTCTTTGTTAATACTACTAATGTGTAAATATTTTCATGATGTAATTTCTGGGGGTTTTGAGCATTCAAATGATCCCTTAGGTATTGATGCATTTATTGTCATAAACCTTTGAGTTCTTTCGAAATACTCTATCAATACTGAAGCTTGAACAACTATGTGAAGGGAGGTTTCATTTGGCTGATGCTTTTGAAATACACAATGATCACAATGCAAACCATTACATCTGACTCATTTCCTTCATTTGCAGATATTGCAGCTACATAGTTACAAATATGATTGACCACAGTTGATTCCAGACAGTAAAATGATTATTGGTCTAAAACAATGCTGTCGCAATTCTTCTACCACCTGTTTGTCTTTGAAATGATGTCTTACAAACAAATGGAAGGGATCTTCTTCTGCCGCCTCCTCCTCCTCCTTTTCCCCGTTCACTTTCTGTTTGTCATTACTGTAGGCCTTCATCACTCTGTCCTGGTTTTTTTCTAGATGTTTATCAGTAATGACTTATTAGGTAAACATCCGGGTGCAGAATGTTAGATCTAGCCTTCTGTTGTCCACTGAATACATTGACCTATGTTGTATGTTGTCAGCTAATGGTGAATATTGCTAGCCAGTTATTCTCTAGTAGCCAAATAGTTTTTAAAGGTTTGAACAGAAAAAAGTGTTCCATTTTACCAAACAGCACATTTGGCATAGTCTCATATAAAAGTTTTTCTTATCCAGTGGAGATTTCATGACTGAAAACTAAATTTTTGACCTAACTGGAGATTGCACTGACAGGTTCATATAGGTTGGGTGTTTGTGCTCTCAAATATGCATTCATATTAAAATCATCATCATCAACTTGGTGAGAGATCTGTCACGCGAGGGAACCCCAGCCCATGGAACGCGTTATCAGAGAAATTTACTAAAGCGACCTCTGCCGACCTGTTTGCAATGAAACTAAAGATGCACTTATTTAATATCTCCTACAAGTGCACCCTATAAAGTGCTCTTTATTTTGGCCTCACCATGCTTATTGCACTATATGAATTGTCCAATAACAATAATAATAATCATCATCATCATTATAGTTGCTTTCTGCCAGGTATTCAGTGGCAATATTAAATTTTAAGGAGAAATATGACATGCTTTGGAAATGTTGCAATAACTTAATCATGACAAGACTTCATCTGTTTAAATAGTTAGTACTTTTGTGATTTTGGATTGAACTGTAATTTAAGGCAATTTAAGCTGTAACTGATTGTTAGAATTGCATACCACGTACACTTAACATTTGAGTCTGTTGTTTTGGGTTTAAAGTAGAGCAGGGGTGCACAACCTTTTTAGGCCGAGGGCCAAATTTAACATTCCCAGAGTACTCGCGGGCCAGAATTTCGAAAATGCATGTTTTATATAAAATATATTGTATATAACCATAATATTTATATAAATCAGGAAATCAAGCAAAATTAACTTTAATAAATGCTATAATGAACTACCGGTAATGCTTCATAAAACACCAGTTTTTTTACTTACTACCTTCTATAACACAAACAGTAATTCCTCAGTCTGCACAATCTAATTCTGCCCGCACATAAACTAAGAGCTGTGCAGTATCAGTGTTATCTGTGCTCTCATCCAAAGCTACTGAAAAATATGTGCACCACTGCACCTAGCTAATCTGCCAATCAACTGCTCAGTAACGTCTGTTGCAAGGTTGCAACTCGGCGTTGAATTGTCATTCTTGACAAAGGAACTTTACTGAAAAGACTGGCGTTTTCTGGGCAAATTCCAGTGCAGATGTTTAGGAGTCAATCTCTAACAAAATCTCCGTCTGCGAAAGACCGTGATGACCTTGCAATTAGCTGGGCCACTTTGCAGCTGGCCCGTGTAAAACACTTTTATTCTTGCGACTTCCTTGTGAAAAAACTGTTCGGTTAACAGTTCAATTTTCTGTTCCCGCAACTCACCCTGCAGTTCATCATAAGCAGCGGCATGTTTTGTTTCGTGGTGTCGTCGGCAGTTATACTCTTTCATAACGCTAAGTGATTCACGGCATATTAAACACACCGATTTGCCATTAAACGTGTCCATAAAATACAGACGTGTCCATTCGTCACTGAAATGTCGCTGTTCTGTCTCAGTCTTACGTTTTTAATCTCGAATTTAGATATTCTAGACTTACTGCAGAGACAATTTAAATGTATAAAGCACGTTATCGAAGTAGTTTATTATCGCCCGTCTCTGTGTCACGTTGTTATAGGTTGCACATTTGTAAGTAGTCCAACATAATACATGAATAGGTCAGTCAGCAGATACCTAATTTCTATACCAAAATTACTGTTCTCGGGCCAGTTTTCTGTTATTCGAAATTGTACCGCGGGCCGGACAGAACCCGTTGGCGGGCCGGTTTTCTGTGTTGCTCGAAATTGTCCTGCGGGCCAGAAAAAACCCTTCGGCGGGCCGGATTTGGCCCGCGGGCCAGTGGTTGTGCACCCCTGAAGTAGAGGTTATCTAGCTGGCAGCCTTTCTGATCCTCAGGTTATTTGAACATTTCCCATAATCATAATGTAACACTATTGTCAGTTTCAAATTTAGGCACAAAATAGTGAAATAACTGATATTTCTTCTAATCAGTGCTGTGAGAAATATCCCTTGTTATTGCAACAGATAATTTTCTATCAGCTCTGATGGTGGTGACTATTCTTTTGGGTAAATGATATCTTCTTTGTGAATATCTCGTGAAAATCTTCTTTTTTATTTACTTTTACTTCTTCTTTTTTATTTACTTTTACTACTACATTTTTTGTCACTACCTAAGGTACCTCATTGTGGGAACTTTGTTCCCTTTGGTATCTTGTTATCTCCATATAATTGTACCTACCCTATTATCTCAGGTATAATACACACCTATGTATGATACGCACCCTTAGTTTCTAGAGTTATCACAATGTAAACATGTTAATACCTATGTATAATACACATCCAAAATTTCCTATGAGAATCTCTATTAATTAACTTGGATAATCTCAACTGTCTTTCCAATTCTGCTTAAAATTGGAAGAGTAAACAGTTTCCCCCGCTTGCGGCAGTCATTATTCCATAAAACAATAAGCCTGCATCATTTTTAGCTATCAATGACAGAATGTCTATTGAGCAACCTGGACAATCACAATTTTCTGGCAAATTCTTTTTGAAAATTGATGTGCAAGCAAAGTTTTTCTCCACCACCCACCAACCATGTAGATAAAACCCATATAACGTGCGTGTTATATGCATACAAATATGGCTAAATTAAACATGTATTTTATGTACATAAAATTGTATGTACATCAAATTTATTTCTATGTATAATAAGCACCCACACCTTGTACCGATTTTTAAGGGGAAAAAGTATGCCTTATACACGAGATAATACAGCACTTCATTTTAATTGCAAATAATTAAGTTCTTCTATGGATGTTATTTCAGATATTATTATATTATAATAATATATTATTGTAATAATTATAATTAAGTTCTTCTACAAATGTTATTATTAAGTTCTTCTAGAGATGTTATTATTGAACTTTCTTTGGAAATAATAAATGATGATGATTCTGAGAAAAAAAACAGGAAAACTGAATAGATTTTCCTGAACGCTTTTTAAGATTGGTGTAGATTTTGCTTTGAAGGTTATCAATTGGGATATGAACACTGTTGTGCGATTGCAGCTTTGGGATATAGCAGGTTGGTCTTTGCTGATTTTGTCCTATTTGGTATGCACATAATGATGGCATGGTAATAAATATCACTTGAGGATCATTAGTATACTTGAAAGTTAAGGTTGTTAATGGTTAACCGGTCCTAAGAGCAAGGACCGGTCCTTTTAACTTTGACCAGTTAACCATAATTTCAGTTTGAAAACATCAAAACGCTTTGTTGTAGCCGCGCAGAACGCCGGCATAGGCGCCAGCGGCATCAAAGTGCTTTGATGTAGCCGCACAGGACATTGGGATAGGCGCCGGCGGCATAAAAGCGCTTTGATGTTGGCATGACACCAGACTGCCGCTAACGAGCGGTTAACCGGTCTTTTTTGAACGGTTAACCGGTCCTTCAAAACCAGCGGTCTTAACAACCTTACTTGAAGTTGTAGTCTGGGGTGACCAAACTATGGCCAGTGAGCTGCATGCAGCTCTTCTAGCAGAATCTTACAGTTGATGCTCATTCTTGCAGTTTAAACAGCATGTTTTAAATTTTAGGCTCTTTGAAATTAATTTATCATGCATGCTATACACCAGGCTAAATATTGTATCTGCATTATCAGAACTTTGACAATGCCAGTTACAGCAGAAAATATTGGATAGAATATTAGAGTTTCAATCTATTTTCCTCTTGTGTCTATTGACCATTGTTATGTTCACATTATCCTAGTTTTAGAACACATCTAAATCATGGCATCTATATACTATGAACAGTGTGAGATCTAATGCAGACTTCTCAGGATATAAATGTTGAATATATTTGGTAATTTTAGTGACAGTGTGACGCTTCCTCGCGTCACGGGTTCATGTATTCTTTTGTAGGAGTGACAGTTACATTAGTTTCTCATATATTACATTGCATATTAATATCGTATGGATAGGCCTATATAAATATATGTATACAAAGGGTTTTGCTGCCGAGGTTAAGAGCCCTATAATATCAAAATCCGAGAGTTTGGGTGATCCAGTTACGGGGCGGCTGGGCGGAAAGTCACAGAATGGCCGACCGTTGCAACCCCCCGTGGACTGGCCGACCGAAGCTGAGAGAGACGACTGGACAGGACAGGTCCCTCCCGCCCCGGCTGCGGCAGGGCTACGCATGGTCAAGCAATAGCCGAGTGGCTGGACCCTGTACCTGTGGATGACAGTGTGAATCTCTGTGGATAGATGTCGGTGTGTATTGGTCAGAAGATTGGGTCGGCCAGAGACGGTATGGTTGCTATGGTGACCATTATGTTAATGTATGTAGACGAGGGATCAGTACCCATCCCAAGTCCAACTTCCAAGGAAAGGGGGGGGGGCCGAGGCCACTGGCCGACGGACAACCACGTACGTGTATGAGTCTGTTTGTGTGGATGTGTTGGTCCGCGGAAAGTTCCAGACCACCTTCTCAGAAATGGAGAGTGGGGAGAAGTGGGTAGCCAACTTTTGTCTAGGTATGTGTGGGTGTCTGTGTGTACAACACTGAGTGTATGGCTGTGTGCCCATGGAATGTTCTGGAAGACTGGCCGTTAACTTGTATGCTTGTATGTATGTGTGGATATACGTGTCGGTATGGGGAAAGCGGGAGACAAAGAAGGGAGCTTGGGTCCAAAGAGAAAGAATATGGGACATTCGGAATCTGGACGTGGAAGAGACTGGACGAAAGGAGAAGAACCTCGAGGCAACGAGGGCGGAAAGGGAACAGGGAACGCCGAATCTGATGTGACAGCGATAGGTTAATATAGGATAGGATTAGATATAGGTAGCATATTCGTATATAGCGTTTGACGTTAGGCCGATAATGTTCGCAGCCGTATAAAACCATAGCTGTACTGTCACCGACCAACCTCGAGGTAATATGCTGTATATATATATAGGTATGAATTGATTAAAACGCAGCTCGGAGAGGATTGCCGAAGCATAGTAATAATTTGCTGATACTCTAAGCCGAATTGAGTGAACACTGTCGGCGTATATATAAGATTATAAGGACCTCTCTTGTAGTTGCGACGGCGACGTTCGTAGGGCTAGTTACGTATGAACGATGTTGCCTAATTCTGAGTAATATAGTAGATTATAAAAATAAATGAACGAGAGGACGTTCTGATACGTTAGATGTCTGCAAGGTGTATAAACAGTGCATGCAACTCGGACTAAGAACTGCTTATGTATTGTCGTTTGATATATAAATGTGTATGATGGAATAATAATAATAATAATAATACGTATTGATTACATGCGCTTTCCTACCTTTGTAGCCTAATATATTACACACTATTGACTCTCCGTCAAACACATACCTCATACCATAGATGCAAATGAATATGTCATGATAGTTACTGTATTTACCCAGCTATAATGCGCACCCCGGTCACACAAGTAAATGTATAACCTCACTGCCCGTTGGAACATCGGGAATTGATACTTACCGGCATCCACTAATAGTATTAAATGGTAGCACGCATTCTTTCCTTAATGTATAATATATGTATACTCATATTCGCACACTGTTAAGAGCCCTTGGTCTTTGACTGAGGCCGATACTCGCTCGGGGCACACTTAGCCACCCTGACGGTGCGACTCTTCCTGGCGGCCTACCAGCGAACGTCGGAGAAGGGTCGTCACATAATTGGTACCAGAAGTGGGGTGGTTAATAAATTCTTGAACGAAAATTTTAAAATCAGGGGTGCGATACCTAAAAAAAAAAATTTTTTTGTTGAGTAAGTTAAGTAAATTTTAATTGGCAATCGAGGCAGTTGTGTAAGAGTCAATGGCAACATCAAACCGAACAGACATGGAATTGGCGACATTTGATGGGGTTAGAGGTACTAACAGCCCCGAAACGAGTCCTGGACAACGCCTGGCGGCGGATCCGTTGCAGTTGCGGCTGACCACGCCGGAAGGACGAGCAGAACAAGATTGGGTTGGATAGTAATATTTAAAATTTAAAAAAAATGAAAAATGGGAAAATGAAAAATAACGAAAAATGTAAAATGAAAGAAAATGAACTGTTGGAATTGGGTATTGGTTGAATGGCGTTACGTATGAATATGGGAAAATGGATTGAACGATGGGAGAATAGATTATTAGAGCTGAGTGTTGGCTGAATCATGTTGTGAATGAATGGAGAATTGGTGGTATGTTAGGCGTGAGTAATGGGAGTGAGCAAGTAAATAAGGTATGAATGTGCACGAAAATTGTATATATCCAGAACGGGGATATTATAGGCAGAGGAGACGGATCGGCAGACCGGCGGCGAGCAAATCTAAAAATCGGAACGGGAGTAACGGAAAAAAAAGAATAAAGTAAAACGATAGAATTTCGACGTGACAGCCGAACTATGTAAAAGCAGGAAAAGTAATCTTCTCGAGAGATGAAGAAATTTTCGCGGTCTTAAAGGAATATCTTTCGTGAGGAAATAGACGGCTTTTTCGTTGATAGAGAAATTTCTAGAGAAGATTCTGAAAGCAATTTGCGATGGGAAAGAGGGGGTGATCAAAGATACGGTTGGGGTAGGCGGACGAGTTTTCTCGCAGTAAATTGAAAATTTTGTCTTCAAAATATCCTTTTTACACCCTTCGAGGAGAAGGCGTTTCGGCAAGACTTAATTTTTTGCGAGATGATTCTAGAACCGCCGACGCGAGGAGGAAGGGGAGGCGATTATAAAGGGTATTAATAGAAGGCGAATCATCGGAACTGGAACGAAGTGTTGCCGTTCGTGACCGCCGCTTACAACGCCTCCGTTAGCGAAGCGACCGGATACAGTCCAAACTACTTGATATTCGGGCACGAGAATGCCATGGCTGTTGACTTAATTTTTGGCGTGCCGCCAAGAGATCACGGGGTCAACCACAGTGACTATGTCTGCGAACTGAAAGAGCGGCTGGATCAAGCCTACGAGCTCGTGAGGAACGAATTGAAGACCGCTGCGCAGCGACGCGCTGATCGTTACCAG
Source organism: Metaphire vulgaris (assembly GCA_018105865.1). Lineage (NCBI taxonomy): Eukaryota > Metazoa > Annelida > Clitellata > Crassiclitellata > Megascolecidae > Metaphire > Metaphire vulgaris. The sequence continues at coordinate 10,009,747 of CM030838.1, read as the reverse complement.
TACGGAGTGAAACCGCGGGAATTCGACATCGGCGAGAAGGTATGGTATTATTCACCACGGAGAAGGCAAGGTAAGTATGCAAAATGGTGCTTGTTGTATCAAGGACCATTCGTGATAGTGGACAAGGTAGGGCCCGTGAACTACCGGTTAAAATTAGAAAAGGGGGGTAACAGTTTTGTAACCCATGTAGATAAATTGAAAAGGTGTTTGGGTTTGGAGGGTCCGGAATCACCGGTAGAAGAGGAAGATGAAACCCGACCCGAAATGATGTCTGGAAGGGGGAACCGACCCGTCCGAGAACGGAGGTTGCCTACCCGGTTTTTGTGAGTTTAGCATGGGTAAGTATGCGCCGCATGGCGGAACCGCGACAGGCAATGTTGTCGCGATGGTGGGGAGGAGCTGTTGGTAGGTGAGTAAAGGCGAGCAGGGGACGGCTCGTGGGTGGTGTGTGAGGCACTTACCTTGAGGGATAGGTAAACCTCAGAAGGTTGTGTATACATCGGTGCGGGCGACCGACCGAAGATAGAATACATCGGGCAAGATGTAGATGTCGTGTAATGTGTGTAAATTCGTGGGAGACGAAGTCACATGAACGGCTGAAGCGAGTGGGCGCGGCCGGGAAATTAAGAGGTTGTCGTTGGGAGGTTGAATGAAATTTGGGTACCCTTGTTAGATAGAAGGGGACGTAATGTACGAGCGGGAGGAAAGCTCGGTTGATTGGAAATGGAATAGATACTGATGTATACAGGCATCGGGGAACTGTCGAAATATCGGGAAATTACCGGCCGGGAACGCCGGGGGAGTACAGTTAGAACTTTATTCGAAACGTATGGTGTGGGAATTACACCGGATTTATCAGAGACGGCGTCGGACGCCGGGGCCGAGAGACGGTCGGATGATTAAGAATATGTCAGAAAGACGGTGAGATCCGTCGAACCCATGGACCCTTTTAACTAGTGAAGGGGGAGGATGCCACGTGGGGATACTCTAGTACAGTAGAATTATTTGGAGATATTGGTGTTACAGGTCGTTCGGTACTTAGGGCCTGTGGGATTATTGTAAGGTTAACGAAATGGGTACGCCGCAATGACGGAAAGGTTGATGGAATTGCGTAGCCCGGTTGAAGATGTAGAGAGATGTGTGAGGTGATGGTAATGGTAACTTACCCGCAGATGGCTGTTTTCAGGGAGGGTGCTTTGTGGCTACAAGCTTCGTGGGGGACCTGGTTCGAAATTACCCCAGTGTACAGCCTGAGCCGAGGCCTGCGCCGGACGATGGCGGAAGAACAAAAGTCGACTTGTATATATGTAAATATGGGTAAGGAACCTGTTCGATGATCCCGGGGGGTCAATCCCCGGAACATAATAGTATATCCTAAAATAAAAAATAATACTCTGAACGGGATCATCCGTTCGTGTAGAAGTAGTACGTTTGCTTAAAAATGTCATATCCCATGTTAGTGAAGGTATCGCTCAGAGAGGCAGGATCGATGACGGATGGGGCGAGACGTCGTCCTATCCCCTCTTATCGGATCCAAGACCCACCGAACAACCGGATGCCACGAGAGGACACCGTCGGATCGAGCGAACCAGGCATCGACGTGCGGGTCGCGTCTTGCCTACTGTTGCGCTTCTCCGCGGAGGGGACATCATATACCTCCGACCGACGCGAACTCTCCCCTCTGGGCCGGACCACACCGGGCGAACGTTCGACGAGCCCGCGTCTGTGGCGAGACGGCCCGATCCAGAACTCTTATCTACGCGGCGACGATGACCTTCTTCGCAGCCGCATCCACCTAACCATATCACCGACGAACAGACGTCTCCACAACGATCCACTCGTAACCGGCACTTCCATCCCGCGTTGTTCGTTATTATTCCCATTACGAGGTCCACGCGACAGACATTGCATCCAGCGATGAAAGAACGTTAGCGATCCGAATAAAGAGATGAACGATCCGTATGCACTCACTGAGAGCTACCTGAGCGAGATCACTATATGTTTTCTTTCTTTTTCTCTTCTGCCGTAGTTGTGTTTTAAATTGTATTGTGCACGCGCGAGAACAATGCGTGTATGACAGCAACCCGACACGTTCGTCGGGAGACGAACATCAATTTTGCGTGGGGGGTATGTGACGCTTCCTCGCGTCACGGGTTCATGTATTCTTTTGTAGGAGTGACAGTTACATTAGTTTCTCATATATTACATTGCATATTAATATCGTATGGATAGGCCTATATAAATATATGTATACAAAGGGTTTTGCTGCCGAGGTTAAGAGCCCTATAATATCAAAATCCGAGAGTTTGGGTGATCCAGTTACGGGCGGCTGGGCGGAAAGTCACAGAATGGCCGACCGTTGCAACCCCGTGGACTGGCCGACCGAAGCTGAGAGAGCGACTGGACAGGACAGGTCCCTCCCCGCCCCGGCTGCGGCAGGGCTACGCATGGTCAAGCAATAGCCGAGTGGCTGGACCCTGTACCTGTGGATGACAGTGTGAATCTCTGTGGATAGATGTCGGTGTGTATTGGTCAGAAGATTGGGTCGGCCAGAGACGGTATGGTTGCTATGGTGACCATTATGTTAATGTATGTAGACGAGGATCAGTACCCATCCCAAGTCCAACTTCCAGGAAAGGGGGCCGAGGCCACTGGCCGACGGACAACCACGTACGTGTATGAGTCTGTTTGTGTGGATGTGTTGGTCCATGGAAAGTTCCAGACCACCTTCTCAGAAATGGAGAGTGGGGAGAAGTGGGTAGCCAACTTTTGTCTAGGTATGTGTGGGTGTCTGTGTGTACAACACTGAGTGTATGGCTGTGTGCCCATGGAATGTTCTGGAAGACTGGCCGTTAACTTGTATGCTTGTATGTATGTGTGGATATACGTGTCGGTATGGGGAAGCGGGAGACAAAAAGAAGGAGCTTGGGTCCAAAGAGAAAGAATATGGGACATTCGGAATCTGGACGTGGAAGAGACTGGACGAAAGGAGAAGAACCTCGAGGCAAGGCAGGGAGGCGGAAAGGGAACAGGGAACGCCGAATCTGATGTGACAGCGATAGGTTAATATAGGATAGGATTAGATATAGGTAGCATATTCGTATATAGCGTTTGGCGTTAGGGCGATAATGTTCAGAGCCGTATAAAACCATAGCTGTACTGTCACCGACCAACCTCGAGGTAATATGCTGTATATATATATAGGTATGAATTGATTAAAACGCAGCTCGGAGAGGATTGCGAAGCATAGTAATAATTTGCTGATACTCTAAGCCGAATTGAGTGAACACTGTCGGCGTATATATAAGATTATAAGGACCTCTCTTGTAGTTGCGTGGCGACGTTCGTAGGGCTAGTTACGTATGAACGATGTTGCCTAATTCTGAGTAATATAGTAGATTATAAAAATAAATGAACGAGAGGACGTTCTGATACGTTAGATGTCTGCAAGGTGTATAAACAGTGCATGCAACTCGGACTAAGAACTGCTTATGTATTGTCGTTTGATATATAAATGTGTATGATGGAATAATAATAATAATAATAATACGTATTGATTACATGCGCTTTCCTACCTTTGTAGCCTAATATATTACACACTATTGACTCTCCGTCAAACACATACCTCATACCATAGATGCAAATGAATATGTCATGATAGTTACTGTATTTACCCAGCTATAATGCGCACCCCGGTCACACAAGTAAATGTATAACCTCACTGCCCGTTGGAACATCGGGAATTGATACTTACCGGCATCCACTAATAGTATTAAATGGTAGCACGCATTCTTTCCTTAATGTATAATATATGTATACTCATATTCGCACACTGTTAAGAGCCCTTGGTCTTTGACTGAGGCCGATACTCGCTCGGGGCACACTTAGCCACCCTGACGGTGCGACTCTTCCTGGCGGCCTACCAGCGAACGTCGGAGAAGGGTCGTCACAACAGTGTAGCAATGTACTTAGGATTATCACATGTTAACTTGCTTACTTGAGAACCAAGCCATTTTCTTGTATCAGGCAAACCCACTTTCTGTCAATTACTGCTTTGTTTAAGTTGTAATAATTCTGTTATACCGGTAAGTATAATTGGTTGCTGGTAATCTTCTCTCACCGTAGGACAGGAACGTTTTGGAAACATGACTAGAGTTTATTACAAAGAGGCGGTTGGGTGTTTGATTGTTTATGACGCAACACGCCAAACAACATTTGAAGCATCGGAAAGATGGAAGACGGATTTAGACAGCAAGGTCCAGCTGCCTGATGGTTCGCCTGTTCCATGTGTTCTTCTTGGAAATAAGGTGAGTGGACATTGCTACCATTCAGAACTGAGCTAAACCAATGTAGTCACCACAAGATCTTATGAGAGTCGTAGAGCAAGTAATGATGTCTAAACTAAGGAAATTTTGAACCTTGCAGAAAATTCATGTGCACATAGCTTCATAACTTGCTGATATTAATCTTTGTAAATCCCAAAATGCAGTTGACTTGAGCTTTTGCAAAATTTGTAAAATTTTGATGTTGTTAGATCTTTCAATGTCCAACAGATGTGATAAAGCAAATTGATTGAAAACACTAGTTGATCTCCCTGTAAATACAGATTTTAAAGTGCAAAAAACAGAGTTTAGAATTGGGGAGCAAAGGCATTTCAGATAAAAATGAGAAACCCAGAAACATGAAAAATATAAAAGCACCAAGAATTGGCTGCTTTCAGAATTTTCTGCCTCAAATACCATATGGTTAATGCCTCTTTGTCTAAAAATCCATTTAATAGTCTTAAGACAGGCAAGACAAATTTACTTAGTGGAGATTGTAACAAGGTCATCAGTATTTTAATTCTTGATACATGATTATGGTTATGATTATTACGAATTACGAATTATTACGAATTACGAACTGTGTCGCAGAAATGACAGAATGGCTAGGCTCAAATCGTCTCCAGCTCAATACTGCGAAGACAGAAATCTTATGGATGGCAACCGGAAGACAGCAGCACCTGCTCCAATCCACTTCGGTCCGGATCAATGGTCACGATATCCATCCAAGCCCCTATGTCAGAAATCTCGGCATCTATATCGATAATACCGCCACGACGAGGCAACACGTGACACGCACCGTCGCCAGCTGCTTTGCAGCACTGCGGTTAATTCGCAGCATACGAAAATATGTATCTCTGAATGCCCTGAAGACTTTGATCAGTGCCTTAGTAATCACTAAACTTGACTATGGCAATGCCACCTTAGCAGGGCTCCCGAAATACCTCCTCGACAGACTCCAGAGCGCTTCATGCATGCGGCTGCACGCCTGATCCATCGATCAAGGAAGTATGACCACATCACGCCACTGTTGATCGATCTACACTGGCTCTCAGTCCCCGAGCGAATAACGTATAAGTTGGCAACCCTCGTCTATCGGTGCCTGCACGACATCGGCCCCTCCTATCTCCGGTGCGAACTCCAGAGATCGGCTGACACAGACAGTAGAAGGCGTCTACGATCTGGCTCCACTGAAGCACTCCTCGTGCCGCGCACACGCCTTGCCACTGCCGGCGACCGTGCCTTCCCGGTTACCGCAGTGAAAGCCTGGAATCGTCTTCCCATTTTTGTCCAAACATCAACTTCTCTTGACATATTTAAGAAGCGACTGAAGACTTGGCTGTTCGAGATCAGCTATTCTGGTAGATCCTGACCTATAGGCCTATTATTCATGTACAATGTAATGTGTTCGAGTAGTCCTTCTAGGACGATTTACCACAAAAATCTTAACTTTCAATAAATAAATAAATAAATGATTATGCATTATGGTTATGATTAGGCATTATGGTTATGATTATGCATTATGGTTATTATTATGCATGACTGTGCTTCTTGTGAACACACAGTGTGATCAAGTGGCAGATGGTCAGACATGCCACGCAGCAGACATGGAGGCTTACTGCAAGGACAAAGGTTACGTGGCATGGTTTGAAACATCTGCAAAGGACAACATCAACATTGATGAAGCAACTCGTTGCCTAATATCACGGGTAAGTTGTGGATTATTGCTAGAACTTTCAAGATGCACAGAAGACAAAAACTAAGCATTTAGGGAAAAGGATTTGGCTCTAGAGGGAAAAGTACCGGTATAGTCTTGTACCCAGTAATAGACACAATAGCCCATCACCAGTGCCATCCATGATGGATGGCGGTGCTGTCAGACTGCATGTTGTCAGCCAAGAAAATGCTTGCATAGATCTGAATGGTAATTTATTTATCTGACTTGAAGCATTCTAGCAAAGTCGTTATGTACCGTAGTCTGTGTAGGATCATCTCAGTCATATAAAGAAAACCCCAGGAAAGCATTTGACCATAAAAACAAAATGACACGCACCGCTGCGTTTGGTTAGTTGTCGTGCATGGTGTGCATTAGTGTGGCCATAGGAGCAGGGGCCTAGGCCCCCCTTATATGGGCTGGGATTGATTGTTGAATATGTACAAAACCAATGAGAACTTTTCTTTCAGTGGACTTATGGCTGATTGTCAATGGATCTATAAATCTTAGCTGTATTACAGCTTTTGATCACTCTATATAATTAATCCCAGATAAAGTCTTTAAGGTATACACCAGAACTACGGTACTCACATTTTAACTCTAATACAAAACTGTGGTGCATGTATACATGCACATGTTGATAGAGGCACCTTGATGATGATGCCCCTATACTGGAACTTAGGCTGTGCCAATGGTGGTCTCCCAGTCCTTGAAGACTTTATCTTGGATTAATTATATAGAGTGCTGTTTCTACCGTATATGCTCTATCTGTATCTACAATTTGAATTTGCAGCACACTGCACTGCTTATGTTGTGTAAATAATAACAGTTACTTTTCAAGAGAAGCTCAAAAGGTTTGCTGTTGATTTTGTGTGTATTGAATTTTAGATAATAGATCTTGACAACAAATTAAATTTTGGAAATGAAGACAGAGAGAGAATCATTTTACCATCATCGGGTCCCAAACCAGATCCGAAGAAGTCTTGCTGTTGACCCCAGCTGAACTTGCCATGGTGTTTTCATCTTGTTCCTCAATGATGAACACTTCGTGCAAATTCATGCACTGACTATGCACTTTGAGACTTTAAAAGCACTGCTATTGCTTTGTATGCCTTGTAGGAAAACTTTGTGTTATAGTAAAGGTGATATTTGGAGCATGCCAGTAAGGCTGTACTTTCATACTGGCTTTATTACAATTTTTTAACAGTAGTTACTTTTAATCTCTTAGTTAAAAGATTGGAGTACATCAAAGTGAAAAGAAAGGAAATGATCTCAAGTGTGGTATGTAGGAAAGTTGTCAACTGTTACCAGGTACTTATTTGTGCTGACTGTGCAATAAATAGACCAAAGTTTGTGAAAAATGTCTATTAGCAGTTTATCAGTTTGTCTGTCTGGAATATGTATGTTTAAACAAACTTAAACAAGCAAGGATTAAATTATAAAAGTCCTGCCTAGTGATACAGTATGGAGGGATGTTTAAAAGCATGTTCTTGGACATATTTAGGTTCAAAACTAGTGGCATTAAAAACTTAGAGCATAATTTAAAGTGGCTTAGAAGGCATTACTGTCTGGGTGAAAGCCACTATGGGCGATAATGGGGCTTGAACCTGCTCCGCAAGCCTAGCACTATATCTCGTAACCTACTCTACCATCTTCCGCCCCATTTGACTTGCATAAAACTCATTTAGTAGAAATGAGATATTGAGAAGCTTGGATTATAGAGGCACTATGCTCAAGACTGGAGGCTACTTGTATCAAACCATCCTACTGATCTGGATACTATTCTAGAATGGGATCAATTGTAAATGTTTGTTTATCCTAAAGGCTTAAGCTGCTAAATATATGTGTGTGAGTGTGCATGTACAATAGACAATTACTATAATTAATTAATGTCTTAAGGATGCTGTTAATTAATGGATTCATTTTAATGAATGATGTGACTGGTCTGTGTATTTTCTTAGCCTAAGTTTTTATTTTTGTATGTTTGTTTTTGTTGGCTGATTGATTTTCTGTTTTGCTTATTATGTGTCATTTGAGCATAAGCATCACGGTTAGTTGTGTATCTTGGCTGAATTGTTTAAAATCTGTATTTGCTCTTGTGCATTGATTAATTAATGATTAATTACACTGAAAAAAAGCAGAAACAGATGTACATATTTTTTCGGTGCATACTATACATTAGGGAGATCATTTGAGGCAGACTTACATGGATGTGTTTGCATGTTTTTGTGCCGTACCGTCATGTATTGTTCTAGTTAAAGAGCCCTATTGGTTGTTCACACTTAGTAATGTTTGATGTCTACCAGAAAATATTATTGTTAATAGTCTTTCTCAGGGTTTTTATTACTGTCAGACTCAGTGCAACCTTGATCTATGTCTTACCTTAGTCTATTAATCATTCATGACCTTAATATGTGTTTGCAAAATATTTTATTAAAGAAATATTTTTTTGGTTAGTTAAAGTTGCTTTACTACCGGCTTTAGCAGTCATGATGTGAGTTGTAAGCAATAAGTTGTAAACAATAATATGTCAAAAGAATTTTTGAATAACTGAATTTTAAATTGTTTAAATTGTTGAATGTGAATAGTCATCTATGTGATATTTGCTTATTAAATGTATCCACTTTGCCTATACCTGCTTAGAACCACCAGACTAGATTAGCTATGGATGTTCAAGTAATTAATCTAAACTAACAGCATTTAAATTAGTATCATGCCTCTATCAAATAAATTTCTGACAACGATCATCCTTTGATGAAATGGTAGTAGTCTGTAGTGAGCTTCCTTTAAGACTACATCTACTGGAACTACGTTTTGTGACTGCCCTGATGCCAATCCTATCAAGGACTTGATGGCTGATTATTTCTGGGCAAGGATGAACAAGTCTGAAAACAACCTTTATGTATCCATTACTGTAAGAATGATTAGACAATGTGATTTGTGCCAGAGAAATGTTTGTATACAGTGTTTATTCTAGGTCTTCTTTGGGGGGAATTCTCCCCCAGTTTGAATTTCCCCCCTCCCCAAAAGTTTTTCACATTTTGGCAAGTAGTATGACCTCCCCAATGCCTGTTCCCCCCAACAAATTTTAAACTCCCCAATGTCTGGTTGGCTAGAGTAGCCACTGTTTGTATGTCTGGCTGCAAGGAGATGATTTTTACCAACCAGCTTTTAGTAGTGCTGTTACGGTTACCTGAACCGAAACCGCGGTTTTTCGGTAAAAACTGAACCGAACCGAAACTGTGATTTTGACCATGCAAATTGGAAGGTTTTTTCTTAGAGAATAGCAAATACAATGCATGATTACGCGCAACTTTAATTAAGTCACCTTCTCTTCTCAGTTGATGCAATTGCCAATAGGCCTAATTTTAAACTCGGCATGATTTAAAGTGGCCTAGGAGGCATCACTGCATGTGTGAAAGCCACTAGGGACACTAACGGGGCTTGAATGTTAGCCTGACGCTACATCACGTAACTCACTCTGCCATCTTGCTACATAAGAGTAAATCTACATAAAATGTGCATCACTTTCTCATAGGCAGTGCTAAGCAGGAGCCACATTGACCCACCACAGCACAGCTGCTAGCATAAACAAAGACCAATAGAAAGCAATTAAAGAACTAAAAAGTAAAAAACAGCAGCAGCAACACAAAATAAAGGGTCTAATACAGATCGGCCAGGATATTTCTAGGAAGAATTAACATTCATGCAGGCAGTGAACCTCAGGAAATTATCATATTGTAGAGTTCTTTGCTTGTAAAATGCTGTGTCAAAAGTGAAATATTCAAATGATTTTTTTGTCGAAAATGTGAACAACTGAATAATAAATATACGCACTTGATTCAAAGAGCATAGCTAAATCATTAAGAAATTGAGAAGAATACAATGAGAACTCTGACATTCTTACACTAAGTTTGATCAATCTTATCTGAAGTCATACTCAATAGATGTACTATACACTGTATGTGCAGATGGCCAACTGCAGTTGACACCTATAATTAAACTTAATTACCACAGAGTTAAGGCAACTAACATTCAAGTACATCTGGCAGCCTTCGCCTACACGTGACTTCAGTTTCAAGTCGTCAGGCATTGAGACAAACACTTATTTTAAAATGCTATACCATGCCGCATTATAGCTGTATTTCACTTGTTCTCCATTAGAAAAATTGTCTGATCTGCCTTGGTTGGCTTCAATGAACTGCGCTTCTTTCTAAAACTGGCACTGCTCGACACTACTAATGAAGCCATTTTAAAATTGTTTTTACTGATTTCAATAATGACGTCAGACTCCGACTCATCATAGAGACATAGACATGACAGAAGAACAACGCTTTCATTATTTTTAACGCTCAAAAGCTGTGCATTGATTGAACTGCATTGAAGTGCATTAATGATTCTAATGATGTTCAAAAAACCGAACTGAAACCGCGGTTTTTCGGTCAAAACCAAACCAAAACCAATCGAGACTGCACGAGGTGAAACCATAACAGCTCTAGCTTTTAGTTTGATCATTAACATTCATTGACATCAAGAGATAGCAAGTTGTAACTCCAAGTCTTTGACCCGTGTATAGAATAAACACAGCTAATGTTATGTTATTTTAATCTAGTTTTCGGAATTCAACTGTTTCTTTGATATTTGCTCAAGTTGGTGTTGCTTTTTTCCAATGTTGCTTGTTCATTTAGTGAGTGAACTCTTCTGTTTCTTGTGTATACGTGACTGCTGCATTTATTTCATATTAAAGCAAACTGAATATGACAAAAATTATTAATGTGCATATTGCATGATGTATTATTGTTGTCTTCTCTTGCAATACATTAACGAATAAAGGAATTTGGACCATTTGCCTTTTGTGAGTGCGTGGTGGAACAGTGGTTCAAGTCCAGGCAGTGGCAGAAATTTTTTGGTTGTTTTACAGTGGTTTTCACCCAGGCTTACCTAGCCTCCTAAACCACTTTAAATTGCATTACATGGGCGCCCGCACATTAGGGCAAGAGGGGGCACTTGCCCCTGGATGATGATGATGATGATTATTATTATTATTATTATTTGTATACAGGAATTTTTGAGAGACACTTAGCATGATTTAAAGTGGCTTAGAAGGCATTACTGCCTGTGTGAAAGCCACTAGGGGCACTGACGGGGCTTGAACCCGCTCCGTCAGCCTGACACTCCAGCACGTAACCCACTCTGCCATCTTCCGCCCCCACTTGAATTAAATTTTATCATTGTGGATTCATGTTTTGTTATGAGCTAACATTCATCCTTTTATTATTGTTATTACAATATTGTTTGTTGAACAATTTATATTTTTGATCACAAAGTGCCATAAGAGAACGAACCTATATTTTATAGATACTATACTACCTGACCTTTGCCCGGACGACAACCCACCTTGCCTATAGCTATTTGAAGAAAGATTAAGCTCATAAGAATAAGCAGCTACTACTGTACTCCTTTCCAAAGCACTATATAAATTTACAAGATTTTACTTACTTTTTACTTATGATAGCATTTCAGCAAACACCCCAACTGATAAAATTTTTTCATTGTTTTTGCATGAATCTCAAGTCTAGGCCCGAAAATGGGGGTCCCTCATGGCTACACTAATGATTACACATGAAAAATCAGTTGACTACTTATAATGTATCAGCTTGTTGCGTAGTTATGTTGTTTCGAATGCAGGTTTTATGGCTTTTAAATAAAGCAGCAGCAGTTTTTAAGAATAATTTTTTATTACCTTTCTTATTGCAGTGCTGTTTGATTTTTTCTGTATTTTAGAATGAGCTACAGGTTTCAATGAAATAGTGATCTTGGTTTTATTAGAAAATGTAAAAGAAAAACAACTTTTAAAAACTTTTGCTGCAGCAGGATTGATCCTGTTGTCCATTTGCAACAGGAACTGTATCGTGTTACATAATAACTATTACATATTTTAGGTTCACAGTTGAAATTGACTTTCTATTGAAGTTTTTTTATTTTAATTGCATAGCCTACAGTGTTTGCTTGTAAAAAAATGAAAACAGGTGCAAACTATTTTAGGAGTCATTCCTTGTTTTCTTTTGTATTGTCAACAATATGTAAAAATTGTCACAAGAAAAGTTTATGCTAAATATAATTAGTTACATTAATAAAGCATTTGATCCCTTAAATCAACACTACAAATGGTATTTATACATTTATTTGAAAATTCCATTAAGCTCAAATTACTTTAATTTAATGGCGAAATTTGCTATTAATCAAAGAAGATTATATTCTGAAAAGGAATACTAATATTTAAAACAAAATGCAGTCACAAAAGAAAATGTTTGAGTAGAATTAAACAGAAAAATTGCGATTCTCATAAAACTATGTACAACTCGATGCTCTACGTGATTGTAAAAGTTTTCTGCTCGTGAAAACACCTTCTTGTCTTATGACACCATTTGCACTGGAGTACCAAGATGACACTCCAAGCCTGCATTAATTGTCTCTGAGATTGAGGAGTTGAATTCGACTGAGACACAGACCAAAGGTTTCACAGATCGGTGCACAGAAGCATTGGACGCACGTTCCCCAGTACCTCTGCAGGAACGAACAGTTGATCGAAAACATGCGGAGATAGGGAGTGTAACACCAGACATGATGGAAGGCCAGGCATGCAAAGCGGCATCCCCAGCACAGAGCGAGGCACGAACCACACATTCCCGACAAGAACATATAGCAGCATTTCCTACTTCCGGTGAAGCACTTGTGTGATAGTTGCCACACGCAGTCACATGAGTGGGTTCCATCTGGTTCAGCCAAGACCTCCTCAAACTTCACCTGAACACGACGATTACATAGCGTGATTTAAAGTGACTTAGGAGACATTTGATACTGCCTGTGAAAGACACTAGGGGCGCTAACTCCATCAACCTACATCATAACGTTACTTTGAATTCAACTCAAATGAACCATACCGTAGAATAACTGAAACAGCTAACTAAAATATAATAAAATTAATTAAACTATATAAAATATATCTTGAAATATATAAAACAATACTATGATGTATTGCTGCTATGAAAACTTCAAGTCGGGAAATTAGAACATAGCATGAAAATTATTGTGCAGCTGCTTTTGCAATGAAATTAGGCCAAGAATATAATATATTTACTAGAGTTATGATACTAATTTATATATTCATAGTGTGTGTGTGTGCACGTGCAATAATTCTCATGCAAATCAAGTATTTTAGATGCTTGTAAAACATTTTCCTTAAACATATTTCAAATATTCAATGGAGCATATTTCTTGCAATTTAAATTTGAAAAGGCCAGAAATCATGCAAGAATAAGACAAGAACTGACAAGACTGTAATTTGATAGAAAAATCCATATGTAACTTTTTAATATTGTAAATTTGTTTGACATCATACTTATGCAAAAGAATATTGTTACAAATACTGGTGACATCTTCTGTTTAGGTGCTGTGTATTTCTAGGTTAGCGATTATAGATTGCCACTTTGTTCGATCTTGAAAGCCTATTATTAATTCTATATTATTATTTACTCCTTCAATTCCTTTTCGTAGGCAGTCTACATAGGTGTTTCTCTGCCTTCCTCTTGCTATTTTTACCTCCACTTTTCCGGTTATTGCCAAATGCTCCAGGCCTTCCTTCCTTCCTCATTATGTGTCTGAAGAAGGAAAGCTGCGTTTTCCTTTTTTATGGTTACTATCAGACTTCTTTCTATTCCAATTATATTCAAAATCTATTCATTGGTTTTCTTTTCCGTCCATGCAATCTTCAGCATCCTTCACAGAAACCACATTTCTGTGGCTGCCAATTTCTTCCGCATGACATTGGATACGCTCCATACAAGAGGACTGACCAAACAGCTTTTGAGCATTCTTAATTGTGTCTCGTAAGTGATGTGCCTATTTGTAAGTATCGTTGAGTTCACAGAATTCTGCCTTGGCCATTCCTATTCTTGATGTTATGTCTTTCTCACATTTTCCATCGCTGGTTATCATACTGCCTAAGTATTTGAACTGTGCCACTTACTTAGCATAAACTTAGCATGATTTAAAGTGGCTTAGAAGGCATTACTGCCTGTGCGAAAGCCACTGGGGCACTAACGGGGATTGAACCTGCTCCGTCAGCCTGACGCTCCAGCACGTAACCCACTCTGCCATCTTCAACCCCTTGTTTGATTTCATTGCCATTTGGTCTTATACTGCATGTGGGTGTTACTTTGATCATGGTAATCACCATGCAGAAAGTCTTTTTATATTAATCCTTAGATCTTTCCTTTTGCTTTCTAATGCTAATTTAGTTAGAAGTTCCTGCAGTTTTTCCTCTGAGTCAGTTATTAAAGTGGCATCATCTGCAAACCTAAGATTATTTACATTTCTTCCTCCAAGTTTGACACCTTTTAGATCTGTGATTACTTTTATGATTTCTTCTCCATATAGGTTGAACAAGTCTGGTGACATTCGGCATCCCTGTCTTGCCCCTTTCCGTATCTTAATCCACCTTCCTATTGTTCCATTTATCCTGATTGCAGTTTCCTGCTTCCAAAATAAATCCTGCAACAGTCTTAAGTCTTTCCCATCTATTCCTGATTTCTCTCTGTAAATAGGGTTTCATGCTCATGCTGTCAAATGCTTTTTCATAATCAATAAAACCTATATACAAATCTTTTTGCATTTCAATGCATCTCTCCGCAAGCATTCTCAGTTCAAAAATTGCATTTCAGCATCCACATTCTTTTTTAAATCTATATTATTCTTCTGCTATTGCATTTCTAGTCCTGGTGGCATAAATGCTGCATAACAGGTTCCAAAAGTTTGTATGTCATGAATCAATACTTCAGATAATTCAACAAATGTCATTACACTACTGATGTGTATTAGTTCCTACTTGAAACAACCACCTCAAACAAAAGAATAGAATTCTGTTAAATGCTAATTCAAAATGAAATGATAAACACTATCACCGAAACAGCAACCAATTCACTCACTTTGAGATGATCATTGATTTCGAGTGGATCTCTGCGATCAAGATCTGGACCCCGCTCTTTGGCATCTCCAGCTCCTTCACCCTGTCCTTCACCAAGACCCATTGCTGAAAAAATACTAATCAACTGCACTTTGAACAGTTTTCTTAATAATTTATAATAGGGCTGTGGATATTAATGATTAATTAATCGATTAATCGTAAAAAATTTTAATCAATTATTTTATTTAATCGATTAATTTTTTTATTAAATTTTAATATTTTTGTAACCTATTTGCTTGAATACCTACTTAGCTTACTATATTTCTATCTTGTTCAGACAACAATGGCGAGTAATGAAAACAATGCTGCAGTTAAGCATTTAAGGGAAAAGACGAGCAAGCACTTTTGTTTAGTTTTAAAGCTAACTGCCGATGGCAAAGTAGACAATATACAGAGTTGCGATGCAAGGAGATCAGCTAAAAGCTATATGTAATTAGGCTTATTTTAATTGAAATTAATTAATTTTCAGATTAATCGAACAAGAAAATTTTAATCGTTACCAGCCCTTATTTACAATCATTCAGATTCAACAAACAATGATTATTAAGGCACTTCAGTCTTATTATTATGTCACTGTACCTAAACAACACAAACTGTTATTATATATTGGAATTAGCCTTTCTGGCATTTAATAAATCCAACAGTTTTGTCGAAGATTATTACATCCTCAATACGTAACGGTACTTTACCTGCAGTTGTTAGTAGTGTTGTGATGTCATGCAAAGACGTATCTAACTTTTATACTGACCATTGAATGTCAATAAGCCAATTTCAAACTTTCACCTATTGGCTGTGACGTTGTTTGCACAAGGTGCAAAAGTCTATGCAAAAGTCGACTGTTTACTGGAATTGCTTGGCATCTGCATGTTCTTCCATGCACAAGACTATCAAGCAATATCATGCAATATCATGCATTTGCATAATTCTAAGGCAAGAACGTGTACTGGCAAATAGCACACACACACACTGAGTGCGGACTGAGGACACTGAAGCAAGCATACATTTTATGAAAGTACTAATAATTATGCAAACTCATATAATTTTTTAAAAAGATATAGTGCTGACAATTGCTGTTAGCTATGACAGAGTGGCTTCAATTTAAGACTATCATAATCACAGCAGAATAGCAAATTTGCTTAGAATATTAATAGACCTGGTCTCATGACATCTACTGTAATAGTACAGAAGGTTGTACAACAGCACGAAAAAGTCTGAGGTAAATTTAGACTCAGAATACTTTAACAAAACACAAATCACAAATGAATCCCAATATAAATAATTTTGATTCTATGACACGTCTAACACTGTACTGTAGTCACTATGTTCATAATAAGTATTGTGGGAACCTTCATTAAATCACTAGCTTTGGAACACTTGTACAACTTACCGGTAAATATTACTTTAAAATAAGGATCATTGACATTTACAGAAAAAATGTCACACAGTAATTAAGACCCAACAAAATTTACTACATTAAAATTAGTCAAAGATTTACTTCAAGTCGTATCAAGCTGTATTTTCACTTTAAATCTGACAGAAATCAAATGACTTAACAATCATTTTCAGAATGCCACCGTATCATATAATTTGAAAATTATGACTGAAAATAAAATTATATGTTTCATTTCATTAGGAGTCAGTGACAGAGCCCCAGCAGCAGAAGGTTTTGAGTAATATTAGAGTGAGCTCTAGTGCTATACGTTGAAGTCTTTAATTGTGATTTTCATTGAGTGGTCAAAAATGCGATACAACTAAGTAGGACTGTTTGACAACCCTAACAATCAAATATCTCATCGGTTTTGTGCAAAATCTCATGACTGGTGATTCAGGCCGGTACACCGTACAGGGAGCCGCGCCCAAATAGGGGGCCCAACCCCCAGTGTCCTCAGTGGCCATGCTACTGGTGGCTTGGCAAATAAACAGCTGCCCATGGTGCCTAAACTGCAAATATTTAAATAAAAAGTCATAATCATTGCACTCGCACACAAAGACACACACATACATCAACAATAGCTAAGCAACAAACGCCATAGCAACTGCAATCAGGTAGTCACCAGACAGTGAGGTGGATATCAAAGGTTTGCAGGGAGCTAGTCTCAGAGAATATATTTATTCAACCAATCAATGAATTCTTTGTAACAGTCAAACAAATTGAATTGAGATTACTTGAAATAGTCATCCTATTATATAAACTCAATGTTTTTCTCAAGCTCAACCAAATCTGATATTAACAATAATAACATTATTTGTCATGCCAGGGCAGGGAGCATAAATCAGATAACTTAATAATACAGTAGAACTTCATTATTATGCACTTATTGGGTCTGTAAAATTTGGTACACTATATCTAAGGTACATTATATCCAATAGAATCCAACATGGTAGCGCATCACATGGAACCGTTCACTGAAGTATGACCGAGTATATATTATAACAGAGTTCGTTATAACAAGGTTCTACTGTAATTCAATGTATTTAAATTTCCATCACCAGCACGTCACACACAAAAATAACATTTCACATTCATTCATAATTTTAATTCTGCAAATACATTTATATTTATTTTTATTATTTATTTTCAATTTGTTGAATGACTGTATGAGTGGTTCCACAAAATCCAGCTTTGAACTGTCGTTAATGATAAGAAACACATTGCACAGAATAACTTTATTCACCATAAACACTGCCAAACATTTATTTCACAGCTCGAATAAATTCACTCCATTCTTAATTAAATGTTCAGATTTTCAATAAATAAAAAACTATAGATTTGTGTCAATGCATCTATTTGCAATTGAACACTGGCAGACAATTATATTTCCGATCAGTGTTTTTTTACAGTGGGAATGCGCAGGAACGGTGTTCCCGCACCTTTTTTTGCCAGATTCATTTATATAGTGATATGCAATAATACAAGTGGGAATGCACGGGATCAGTGTTGCCAAACTTTTCTTCCTCTTATATATAAAAAAGGTCATCACCATTTTTGACACTTGATGAGCCCAAAAATCACCACTAAAAATCTTTATAAATGTTTAAAGTTTCAAAACTTTTTAGGGCTTGTAGGAATTTCTCTCAATGGCCCTGGAAATGCGTTCCCAAACCTTTTTTCCTAGAAAAAAGCATTGGTTCCGATAATATAATTAATATACTAGAGATAAAACTAAGAGCAGACATCGAAAAGCACAAGATTATGACTTAAAAAAAGATCACTAGTATTGTACCTCATGTGGTTTGACACCAATGAGAAATGTTTCTAAGAGGGTCATCCATTTATGATGTCCATACTGAGGGAGGTAGAGATACAGTATGCACAAAAACAGGTCAAAAACTTTCCCCACCTTTAACCTTCCAATTGCATTTAGAAGAGCCAGTGGCGGTTCCAGGAATTCTTGGTGGGGGGATGGAAACAAATTTATAGGAAATTGGTGGGGGGATGCAAAGTAATTCTTCTTATTGTTTTGCCCACTAAATGTTCATAAACCTTGCCAGAAAAGGCTGACAAGCAAACTACCATCATCCGCAGTATTTTTCAGTAAATTTTTTCTAAATTTACCGCAGAAATGGGTTGACAAGCAAAAAAAGAAAAAAGGTCATCACACATCGGTGGTATTTAGTTCACCAAATGTAAAAAATTTTAAATGTTAAAAGAGCTTACTAAAAATATGCTGACAAACAAAAAAAATCCGGTAGGGGATTGGGGGAATGCACCTCAGTCATCAACATGGTGGAACCGCCACTGAGAAGAGCATTGACTTTCTAGAATTTTGATCATGGACTTTGCATTTAGAAAAAAAAACCTTTGTTTCCCATGAAATCTCTGACACAACACCAAGGCTCTGCAGGAATTGATATGCAAATAGTGTGTCAAATAAAAGTTTTAGTAGAAAATCATTTATGCTACTGTAGTTGTTTCTTTCCCTTTAGCTTTAAAAATCAAATGATTTTTATTGATTGGACAGACTTTGGACTTGTAGTAGGCTACTCTTCAGAAATGGCGAATCTTACACTATATTTAGAATATTTAATGAACAGCGAATGCAATCATAAGCAATGGTTTAAAATGCAGACAAAGTAAAAGAAATAGTTAAATAAGAACACTTCATCACTTCATAGATAAATGATTCCAAAGATAACACTTCATGATGTTCAAATCAAATTCACTATCACATTTGTCAATAACTGAGTAAACTAAAAATCACAAAAGTAATTGAAAACAATGATACAGTTGTACATATTTTGTAGGCATTGTGCTGGAAGCATGACTACTGAAATTTAAAATTTGACATTAAAGGGAAAGCTTAAATTCAACTCTAGAACCCAATATCACCGCTTCCTAGATGTAATTGTCAGAAACCAATAATTTTTTATATATTGATTGTCAGATATCAATAATTTTGTACATATTGAAGCACATTTTTATGGACATCCAAAATTTTGGATCATGAAAGTCGACAAGCAAAATATCAATGGCTAAATACTGCAGTGTATCAATCATTTTTAACACTGTTTAATCTATCAAAATCAAATCAAAATCAAATTTATTTCTCAACATTTCAAGAGTAGACAGCTTAACTATAGCATAAACCATGAATAACTGTATAGGCCTACCTGAACAGAAATATGTTGAATAATTTTAACATCAAATTTGTGCAAATAACAAAAATGTAATAACCTAGTAATAATAATTAATTAATGAGAATATAAGGTAGATCTAGGTCTTATAGAAAAAATATAATATATGTTTATAAGTCAATACTATAATTCGCAGGCATATAAAGTACAGAAATCAGTCGAGAAAAAGGATTGGCCTAAGGGATTTGTATCCCGTAAAATTGGCCAACCTCACGTACAGTTTGTAATTACATGACATATAAAAGTCTTTAAATGTTGGAAATTAGGAGTTATTTAGGGATCAAGTAGGAAGTGATTTAGTTTATTGGATGAAAGTAACCACAGAAAGTACATATAATCATATTGATTGTATAAAATGTAGTTAGTATGTATAATGTATATTAAAGGTATTTAGTGATCATAATTGAGAATTTGTATCAATATTAAATAATTTTAGCCAAGAGAAAGTTAGGTTTGCCATTTTGAAAGAAATATTTTTAAGTTAGTTTTAAATGAGGTTAATTGGTTTAGATTTTTTAGATCAGGAGGGAGGCTATTCCAAATTCTAGGTCCAGAAAATTTGTTAGTAAATAATCTGGCATTAGTAGATGCATATTGAAGATACAGCGTAGATATTGTTACTATTTCTGAGATTGGGTTTACATTTAATGTTTAGAATATCAAAGAATTTGTTTGCATAGAAAATATTGGGTAAAAGGTTATGAAGATATTGAAATACAAATAAGGCAGTTTGCTGTGTATATATTTTTAACACTGTTTAATCTATGAATTTGATCAGAAACAGAAGTAAATTATTTGTGATTTGTAGTTATTTCAAAAAATTAAATATCATGAAAATCTCATTTCCTTCTAATCAAATTCTAGTATTGAATGACTAATATTGATCCGACAAAAATCTCATTACAAATTTATATAGTTTTAAAAATTAAATATCGCACGCATTACCGGTAACGGTTTAAGGTTTAACTGTTACTATATTGACAGTAAAAATTACAATTACAAGTTTAAAATAAGTAAAACGAAAAAAGAAATGTATTGGCATTCATTGCAGGAAATATGTAAATCAAGCTAAATTCATTAAAAGCAATACATAGGTTGAAGCATCCAATATTAATATTCAGATGTTTTAAATACACAGAAAAGTAAAGCAGTGGTCATAGGGAACAAAGAAGGGAGAAATTAACTTAAAACTGAAGTAGGAAGTAATAGAACAAGTAGGCCTACAAACATTTGCATAGGGCCTACCTAAGATCAGTACTGACAGAAGATGAGCCAAGAATAGAAGACATAATAAGAAGACTTGGTCTAATAGGCTACGTGTAGCATTTGGAAAACTTCAGAATATATGGAAAGACAAACAAATATCACTGAAAACAAAACCAAAGCTACATAAATTAATACACTGATCAAACCAACACTACTACATGAATCAGAATGCTGGACCATACAGAAGAAAGATGAAAGAAGATTAATGTCTGCAGAAATGATCTGTTTAAGAGGAACAGCAGGAGTAAGCCAAAGACAAGGAATAAGAAACAAAATGATCAGAGAAAAGACAGAGCAAAAAGAAACGATACTTGAATCAATACAGAAATGAAGACTGAAATGGTTTGGTCATGTTGAAAGAATGAAGGAAGGAAAACTACCAAAGACAATGCTATACAACTATGTTGAAGGAAAAGGAGAAAAGGAAGACCAAGAAAACACAGATAGAAAACTTGAAAGAGGATGCAGAAGAAATGCAAATGAACTTTATTCAGATGACCATGGCAGCAAGAGACAGTCAGAAGTGGAAGGAATTCATTCAGACCCATCGTCCAACCCAAAAGTGAATGACGGAAAGAAAGAAAGAAAGAAAGAAAGAAAGCAAGCAAGAAAGAAAGAAAGCAAGAAAGAAAGAAAGAAAGAGAGAAGAGAGAGAGAGAGAGAGAGAGAGAGAGAGAGAGAGAGAGAGAGAGAGAGAGAAAGAGAAAGAGAGAGAGAGAGAGAGAAAGAAAGAAAGAAAGAAAGAAAGAAAGAAAGAAAGAAAGAAAGAAAGAAAGAAAGAAAGAAAGAAAGAAAGAAAGAAAGAAAGAAAGAAAGAAAGAAGAGAGATGTTTTATCAGTTTTCTCTATGGAAGAGGTTCTCAAACCGTGGTCTGCAGACCACCGGGAATCCACAAAACGGTTGTAGGGTCCATGGAAAGGGTTCCATGGAAAGGGTTCAGGAATGCATAAAATTGACATAAAAATAATACAGTAATTAATCTCTACAAAATGACAGATAATTTCTTTTAGCTTCTTTTATGTTATTAATAAGCACCAGTTTCTTGTTATTAGAAGTTTGTTCTGCTGTGGTAATAGAAATAAATGGCGTCTTTCATTTAATAATGCATAATGCTGTAATGTAAAATTGTAAAATGCAGGGTCGCCTTATCCTTTGTGATTGATTGATTAATTCTGAATGAAACTGTCGACCACCGCTATTTTGATCATGGACAAATTTTGATTATGGACAAAGTTTAAGTTGCGCACTGGCTGCATTTTTCATACCGGTAATAATAAGAGACCAGTAGGTTAAAGGCTTGCTCAAGCGGATTGGTTTAAAGTCATCTGCTGCCTCTATTCATCTAACACCAGACTGATTTTACTGGCACCAGTCCAATGAGTCCATGACTCCATGCCAATGCCACACCACAGCAGAGCTTGGTAAAAGATTAGAGGTGGGTCGATTAATCGAAATCGTAATCGAAATCGCGATTTTTGGTAAAACCGTAATCGAAATCGAGACGATTATTAAATAAATCGAAATAATCGATAATCGTCGAAAAAATAATCGAAATCGCGATTATTTTTCGATTATTCCCGTAAGTTATATTATACAATATTTCCGATTCAAAGAAAGATCAATTTACCGTTGATTATCAGATTTTCATTGAAAATGGATTCAACTGCGTATAAAGACAGGCACCATCTTTCTGGATTTGACAGCAGCTTTCGATGCGGTGTGGCATGCGGGTTTAATGTACAAACTCTCGCTCAATTTGCCACCCTGGTTCTGTCAACTTGTGGAATTACTCATCTCTGACAGACGGTTCTTAGTTCACTTGGGAGATGTCAGCTCCTGGAGACGTCAGCGAAACGGTCTAACACAGTGTTCAGTTCTAGCACCTATGTTATTCAATTTGTAGGCTTATAGGCCTACACACGACTTACCGGGTACCATAGGTAGGAAGTTTGGATACGCTGACGATATCGGTCTTGCCACCCAGGCTCGATCCTTTAAGGAGATTGAAGACCAGGGTTGTTTCTAGGATTGTGAATTGGGGTGGGGTATCGGGAAAATCTGGGGTGTGTTTATTTTTAGGATGGTAGGATTATGAATTTGGGGGTGTCGGGAAAATCTGGGGGTGTCGAAATTTGGAAGTCTATACCGAAAAATGCTGACAAGCAAAAAACCTTATAGAGACTCACAAAAAGTCTGACAGGCAAAAAAGTCATCCGAGGATAAAAGTTGTGGGGTGTATTTCTCCATTTGGTGGCAGGCCCCTTCAGAGGCTGAAGGAGGCCCAGGCCAGTTGGAATTTCGAGGCCTCTCTTAGCCTTCCCAACAATTAAAATTTTGACAAGCGAAAAAAGGTAATCACCAAGTTTGAGGACCGTAGAATACCTTCCTAGCTTTCCCAAAATCCCAAAATTGTCAACAAGCAAAAAAGGTCATCACCAAATTGTGAGGCCCATTCTAGTAGTAGCTATCTAGCTTTCTAGATCTCCCAGAATTCTAGACAAGGAAACAAAGAGAGGCCCCAAATGATGGAGGCCCGGGCCGAATGGCCCTCCTGGCCTCCCTCTGAATGGGCCTGTTTGAGGGTGTTCAGGGCTAATCAATATACATTCTGTATGCATACCATTGTCACATTACCAAATTTTAGGGGGTGTCGACCTCAAATTGGGGATGTTGGGGGTGTTAGGGGTGTAGAAATATCCCTGTTGAAGACCAACTGAACATCGATACACAGAGGATTGCCGAATACTGTAAAATATGGCGGGAAAGCCAGTTTCTAAAGGTACTGTGAAATAATCGAAATCGAAATCGCGATTATATAAAAAACCGTAATCGTAATCGAAATCGTAATCGTGAAAAATAATCGAAAATAATCGTAATCGTAATCGGAAAAAATAATCGTAATCGACCCAGCTCTAGTAAAATCATTTAGTTGTCACACGAAGTATTCTCATTCTGCTGTTATACTGTCATTTAAGACTCGTTTTAGTTGACTCAGCGTAAATGCCAATGATTATTTACACAATTGGGTAAATTGTTTGTACAAATATTTAACTTATGATCCTTGCCAAAGATCTTTTTAAAAGATCTTTTTAAAAGATCTTTGGCAAGGATCATAAGTTAAATATTTGTACAAACAATTTACCCAATTGTGTAAATAATCATTGGCATTTACGCTGAGTCAACTAAAACGAGTCTTAAATGACAGTATAACAGCAGAATGAGAATACTTCGTGTGACAACTAAATGATTTTACCGCAAAAATCATAGATGGTTTGACGTGGCCATCATACACTGAAACATCTATGGTCTACCTGCGTTGCAACTTGCAGGTGCGTTTGTCACTGACTGTCAAGTTCAACAACAAGGCAACCGCTTATGCACTGC
The DNA here is from genome assembly GCA_018105865.1 of Metaphire vulgaris. Taxonomy (NCBI): domain Eukaryota; kingdom Metazoa; phylum Annelida; class Clitellata; order Crassiclitellata; family Megascolecidae; genus Metaphire; species Metaphire vulgaris. The sequence continues at coordinate 9,985,400 of CM030838.1, read as the reverse complement.
CCAATATCCGGGAATTTAGATTTTAAAATGTCACCCCTTTGTCTATTCAGTGGGGTAGATTTTTTATGTGGGTGTGAGAGGCGCCAGTTTCGAATGTCTTTACCGTTTGGAAACACTTCCATCGCTATTTTCAGGGAGATAAATTATCACGAGTCACGCATAGCAGCGACAGTCGTGACTCTCGTGAGTTCGTGTTAATTAATTCAGCGCCGTGCCTCGACTTGTTAATAGTATCGGTTAGTAGCCGTTAGTTCGTTATAAAGCAGCAGTGTGTTTGGATGAGAAAAAGAATTTAGTTTCTGTTGCGTTTAAGAGATTAAATGTTACTTTTGTTACGACTTACAAATTAACGAGCATTTGTATATAGCGGTAAACGGTGCGTTAAGACGTTAACGGCGTGTTATTATAACAATTATTATTGTCATAAGAAGGCAACTGCTAATTGAAATAACGCGTTATTCTTGCAGTTGTTAGCCGTTGTCGGTGATTGCTAATTGTTATTATGGGTTGCTGGGCCAGCAAGGAGGATAAGGTTGCTAATCAGAGATCGAAACAAATCGACCTACGTCTACGATCGGAAGGAGAAAATTCATCGAAGCAAGTGAAGCTGCTGCTGCTCGGTAGGAAAATTGCCGTCACTTTTTCATGATTGCTCGTGCAGGCACGACTGTTAATTGCTCAAATCGCATACATTTTTGCGTTCCTGGATATTCTTTTGTTATGTGGAATAAGTGTACGCAGCCTAGGGAATTACCAGCGTTGTTAACACATTTAAGAAGGGGTCGTCCATAAATTACGTAACGCGGTTAGGGGTCCGGCCATTTGTTACGAAGTGTGACGACTGGGAGGTCCGTAAATGTGACGTAACGTAATAAAAAAATTCAAATGATGACTTTTGACCTTTTTTGCTCGTCAGGGTTTTTGGAGAGGAAAAAATACAAGGATTACCTTTGTTTGCTTGTCAGGGTTTTTTGAGAGGAAAGAATGCAAGGATGGCCCTTTTTTGCTTGTCAAGACTTTTCGGAAGACGAAAATACGGAGGGGCCGCCCGTTGTTACATCATATTTTAGGGGGTCTGACGTTTTGTTACGTCGCATTACGTAGGGGGTCAAACAAATGCCAAAATCGCATTACGTCATTTATGGACGACCCCATTGCCGCAAACTTGGATGAAGAAGTGGGGACCCAGCCCCTATACCTTCTCCTTCCCTATGGTAGACTCTCAAAACGTGTTGGGGGACTCAAGCCTAGAGGCCTAATAGAAGTTTACGCCTAAGCATTTAGTGTATTGTTATTACATACAAAACAGATGTGGATTTGTTTGAAAGTTTGCCAGCATATAATTCATGTTAAACTTAGTGTGACATGACAAATGAAATTGTAGCGGCTGTACGTAAAACGAAATCAATGAGTGCACTAGAGTTTGTGTACTGCTATACCTCTAAATTCATTAATGTAAGGAAAACAGTAATGCAGCAGTGACTGATCTGTGATGATAAAATGTTATTGCAGATGTATAATGATGAGATTTCCAACTGATTTTAAGTATTTTTAGTTTTACATGGCATCTAAAAAATTCGGAACTAAAGAGGTAAACTATGGATGTTAGAGATGAAAAGTTAAGAAATAAATTTTTTGCAACATGGAAGGCATAATCACAGAAGCCATCTGCCATGCTGAAATACAGAGAAGAATACCTGTGGTAAATTTGAGTTCGATATAAAATGAGAGAGCTGATGAAAGGGGATGAAGCACCAGAATAAAAAACGACTTGGAAAACCTTAATTTGGAGTGTTGCTCTGTTTGTCAGAGGATGTTTAATATGCTGGAGAGAAAACTGACAACATTGAAGAAATATTCCAGCTTGCAAGGGAAGATAGAACCTGGCAACTGCAATAGAAAAGGACATTACTTATGTTTGCATCTTGTCACTAGAGCAAGAATGCTGATCCTGCAGAGCTCTATAGCCTCAGCCATTTTGGCAGCCCCTGAATCACTTCTAAATCTCCACATTAAAAACTGTAATTTATGTAAATCTTCAGCTATATAGTGCTTTAATGACAATGAACTAGTCATCAGCCTCAAACACTATGCAGACCATATTACTTTCCATTCTGCACCAGTGATGGACACTTAATTTCACAGGAATTGAATGCAGGTTGATGGCAGGCAGGACTGATGGTCTACCCATTGACCCATTGAGACACCTATTAGTGTTGCCCCAGCTATCTTGTGATATCCAATCATATTGGTTTCAGATGTTTCATAATAATATTTTATGAGTTATCATCTCACTTCAGCATGCTTACTTCTGCCACCATAGATTATAAATTGAGAAGTATTCTAGTTTGACTTTGGACCTGATTTGTATTGATTTGCTGAACTAAGGCATTTGCTAAAAATTCACACATTTTGACCTATAAAATGCTGGTCATAGATTTGCTATGGATCTAGTAAATATACTGACAGTTGACTGTTGATAAAAGATAAATAGATGGGGGAGGCACATATCAACACTTGATGGACCTTGGCATTATTTTTGTGAAGGGTAGCATTTCCAAATTTTGAATCTTTTAAAAGCTAGTTTAATAAAGATGAAATTTGACAGATATGTTTTTTCAGCCACTCCACTATCTAATGTAGTTAGTGACATTTATTTGTTTCTTAGTTACTGTCTTTAGTAAAAAGACCATAATAGCCATATATGGTTTCAGGCAGAAAACACTGAAAATTAAATAATCCATTTTCAGAAATTTCATTAAATTATAAATTATTTAAACCAGCCTTAAGTTTCTGAAAAGTGCAAGACTTTCTTACGCACTCATTAATTTAATTATCCAGTTCCAATTATATATTGAAATATTTTCATCTTCTATTGTGATATACATTTTACAAACTATAAAAGCAATCCCATCTCAGTGAAGGTTGAACAGAAATCACGACTTTAAATATAATTATATGTGACACTTCCTGGGAAAGGAGTTCACTTGGAAGACCAAAATGTTACTAAATAGATGTGGGAAACACATATCAACACACGATGGACCATGCAAGTAGTAGGTGAAGTGGAATTATTGGAAACGGAACCTTCCCTAAGCTGACTAGAGGTCCTCATTCTGGTAATGATAATAATGATGTGGCATTTGGAAAATTATGAAAAAATATGTGATCGTTTTCAGAAATCGTAGGATCATTTAAGTGCACTGTGCTGGCAGGTAACAGGCCATAACATGACTGAGATTAGCCGGTCAACCTAACCGTGCAGCAGTAGCACTCCCAATGATAGATGAGATCATATATCTTGATATTGTACATGCTGATTTTTAAAATACCCAGTAGTCACTGTTGTCAGATATATTTGGGGAGCAAGAATTTGAGTCTGATGACTTCATATCAGAGGATGAGGTAGGTTATCTAATATAATAAATGTTTCTTTCCTTTCCTGCTTATCCTTCCAGCTGCTGTTATTTAACTGGATATATTTATAGAGTAGCCAAATACCAGTAGGTCAAATTTGCCCTCCTTTTCTTTTATTAATTATTTTTCATTTATAAAGAGATATTTCACATGAATGTTCATTTTGCAAAGTGAAACAAGCTCTATTTCAGGATTCAATTTGTTTTGTTTGTGTACAGTGCCAGGCTGTTTGCCTTCAGCTCTTCTCTGTCTATCTGTGCCTGTTAGGTTATTAATTTACACAATAGTTATAATTGAAGCTCAACAGTGCACAATGGGTGTGTGCTAGAAGAAATAGTCAAGAATCAAGACCGGCTGGCCTTTCTTGACACTCTTTTGAAGGTTGATAATTGTATAATGTAGAAGTCTAATTGCAGAAGTTATTGCCCTTGGGTACCAACTTAGGGCATCCGGCCTTTAGAACACCCCTTAGAATTGGCTCATAAACTCTGAGTCAACTTGTCAGTTTAAATTTTCTTGTTTAGCTGCCCTTCAGTTTATTCTCAAAATGACTGTCTTGTGGCTGATACACAGGAACTGATAATTATAATTTATAGCATGACCTCCATTGCATCTAAATGATCTGCAGTTGTCTTCATTGTGGACTCTTTGGTATTTTGTTTTCATACCTTTGCTGGTATTTGTTGCCACTGGCACACTTTGTCGCTACCGTGGCATTCTTTTGTGAATTCAAGTTTTATACTGTGGGTAGTTTGACTTTTGGGCTCTTTTTTGTAATTTTTGTATCACTTACAGATGATTTTGCAACATTGTTTATGATTAGTGTAAATGTTATTTACTTTATATTTATTTATTTAATATTTATCACAAATGCAACTGAAAATAAATGTGATTTTAGAGCTGAGATTTTTAAACTGAGCTTGTCTTTACTTTCTTTAGGTGCTGGGGAGTCTGGCAAAAGTACATTTGTTAAACAAATAAAGTAAGATTTCTCATGTCTTTTTGTGATTAGTACAATATAATTGGTACCATTTGTGCTATTCATACAGGACTCTTTCTACATGACTGTTGTCATTGTCTTGTGTACATGTATAACAAAGTTTATTATATGTTTTATGTTGATTTCAGAGAATTTCAAGTTGCAATTTGCCAGAGTATTGTTAATTCCTAGTTTAGCCTTTTTACCATCCATTACTCACATATATGCTTCCATTTAGCATTACGTTACAAATAAATGGTCGGTCAGGGGATTAAGAGACAGATCAAGTCTGTTACGAAAAGCTTCAGGATATAAATTGAGCAGTTACAGGTTTATGCATTCTATTGTGATGCAAAACAAACCTGTCTGCATTTAATTACCACTAACCCAGATAAATATAATATGTCAAAGTTAAATGGCAATGTGCATGCAGAAGATGCATGTCCATGTTCTTACATGTTCTTGTAACCAGTATTACATCACTGTCTAGGTAATACCTCACATGTGACCATTTTTCTGATTTTTTGTTTTTTTGCATTTTCTTATACGTCACGATACTGCGCATGTATAGTCAAAGCCTTGTCCTTAAATTCAGAAGGGAACACTTATATTTGCTATTTATCACCGTTTAATTTTTATAATGCCCTATTGAGATACTGTGATGTTTTTCCTTTCCTGAAAAGTTTTGTTTTTTGGCACATGTGCGGTATTACCTAGACAGTGACGATTAGTTGTTACCATATTTGCATATTTGCCTTCAGAAGATTGACATGACATGCACTCTTTTGAGTTGAGAAGAACTGATTTATAGACAAATTTGTTTATACCTCTGATTGGCTGACTTAAGGACATAAAGACTCTAGAGGCATTCAAAATGTGGATCTGGCAAAGAATTAAAAAAATGAGCTGGACTGAAAAATTACCAAGGAAGAAGTCTCGAAGAGGATAGAAGAGAAGAAAAGCCTAATAAACACTATTCGTACTTAACAAAAGAAGTGGATAGGTCATGTTCTGAGAGAAGAATCATGTCTACTAGAAGGAAATATGAAAAAGAAAGCTCAGAAGGGGCGACCAAGGGCATCGATGCTGGAGTGGATGTTAGACACTATGACAAAAAACAAGTATTTAAACCTGAAGATAAAAGCTCAAGATAGAGAAGGGGTGATGATGCTGGAGTATGGAACCTGTCTTTGGACAGAGCACCTGAAGAAGAATTGGCTGACACCTGGTGACTATTTAAGTTGGATTGACATTTCAAAAAGTGCAGTTTGATCAGGGTGCATTTATTGGCAATTTTCCAGTTTAGAGCCTTTGGAATATTTTAATATGATATGTTTTAATAATATGGTATTATACAAAATGAAGATTTGTTAATAAACTACCGCTATACATTTATGTAATGTAATTGTGAGATTTTTGGTGCAGAGCATGGAAATCGCTCTGTTATTTCATATATAACTGGCAGTGGCTCACTGCTGCACAGTCTGCACACCTATAGTCCTATACTTTGCCAGGAAAAGACCATTTATGATAGATATGTGCTTCTACCATTACAGGTTTTACTGTCCTAATTTTCATATATTACAATTCTTTTTCTTATTTATTAACTTCAATTTGGCATTGAATTATGATAGCTACCATTGAGTGGCCGGACAAAATGTCCGCAGACAAAATGTCACAGTTTAGGGTTAGGGTTAGAGTTAAGGTTACAGTTTGTCCGTGATATTTTGTCCGCTGACTTTTTGTCCCCATGACTTTATGTCCATGACATTTTGTCCGCGGACATTTTGACCCAGCACCCTACCATTGCTCTTGTGTGTGATTTGTTATTGCATTTTCAACAGGCAGTTTCAACCCTTTGGATTAGAAAATCTGAGCAAATATTTCAAGACCTTGCATTTCTCTTTTAATTTTAAACAGCAATAGCTATTAAATTTTTCAGCTAGAAACAAGAGGTTTATAGTATGAATGTCTAAACTGTACAGCTTAAGTTTTCTGTCACAATGATAAAATTAAAAATAAACATAAATTGGTCTACAAAATTAAAGGGTATTTGATAGATCTTGTAAGTAGATTTGTCTATATTTTGCACTTATGAATACCTTACATCAGTGCTATCCAACATGTGGCCCACTCCCGCAGGCTGGTTTTACGTGGCCCTCCAGAGCTCAAACAATTTTTCAGCAATTTATGTGAGAAAATAAGTCAACAGTCTAACCAGACAACTATTGTTATGGTTGTTGCTTTTTAAGTCTATTTAAGACTGCCTGTGGTCCGCAGTTTTGAGAAATGATTTTCAGGGGGCTGCGGTGCCAAAAAGGTTGGACGGCACTGCCTTACATGTATCATGAGCTAAAAGGATTTTCCAAAGCATATCCTGCAACATATAACACACACACACACACACACACACACGCACACATGTAGAATAGAGTACCGGTATTGCTCTGACATTGTTTCCTGCTTGTGATTGTTCCTTTCTTAATTTTCAGGATTATTCATGAACATGGATATAGCCATGAAGAGTGTATGTCATTTGTTCCAGTGGTTCACAATAACACTGTGCAAAGCCTTGTGGCAATCATTCAGGCCATGGGTCAATTGAGAATTGAGTTTGGACATCCAGACAGAGTTGTTAGTAATTTTTGGAATGTATTGTAATTTCAATTTCCTAATCGTTTGCTGATTTGTTGAGTTAATGTCAGCTGGTTGTATGTATTGCTTGGTTATCGTATTTAATAGTGTGACTCAGTTACACTTGCGCGCGCGCGCACACACACACACACAAAGAGGACAGTTTGTGGCTACACTGGTCTAGAAATCATTGTCTTTATATTTGCTTATCCCTGTCAGTGGTTGGGGTCTGTAAGTAAGGAGAAAGTAAAACCAATATGATATAAAAACTGTTAGCAGTTGGAAGCAGATATGTTACAGCAGTGCTTTCCAACCTGTGTGCTGCGGCAAAATGTTGGGAAATTAATTTTTTTCTCAGACCTAGAATCTGATCTAACAGCTAACATAAATAAGTTGACGACCTTTATTTAGCTTGGGAAAAGGAAGAGATCACGATATGATCACAGATGAGGGCTTTTTTGCTTGTTGACTGCAGTGTGCTGTTGACTATGTTTCTTGGATAGTGTTCTGTGGCTGGAAAAAGCTTGGGAAGCACTGTGTTACGGTATCTAAGTTCATATCTTGAGAATGTTGAAAGTAAAGAAATGCAACAAAATAAAGGTTATAGAGCATTAAACTTATTGTCTCGTGGTGATGCTGCTTAGCTTGAAAGAGGATGGCTACAGCAATAGCAATGGCTATAGGAGACTCAAGGAAATAATATATTTGAATGGCAGACCTAACAATGGACCTCCTCAGCAGAGCATTTAAACAGAATTGATGCAGTTTTGTCAAATTGGATGAGCCTTGTTTTTCATATTAGCAGACTCATCAGTTTTGGTTTTTGCTTCTTTTATGAATGTGTGTTTGTAAATTTTGATCTGTTCTGAAAGTCATAAGTCCTTTGTTTAAATGACTCAATGTGCAATGTGCATTGTATCAATAATTGATTTAATTAAATTTTACAGTAATAGTTTGTGTTTGGTGATGCCATTGGCCATGTGACTGCATTGACCACGTGACCAATGATGTGATTAGTAATCGACTTATTGTTTACTTAACCCGTTGCAGGGGGATTTAATTTTTTCAAGTCGTCCCCAATTGGGGTATTTAATTTGGGGAAAAGGCGTTCATGTGAAAATGTGAACATACAAGTTTTAAACTTACTATATTTCAGGCTATATAGAAGCTATAAAGATGCGGTTTGCACCATTGTTTAGCATTTTTATTGCTCTTTCGAACCATCCGTGCCAAAGAAGAAAATTTTGGGGGTAGGGTCCACCCTACAGCCCAAAATAGGACCCTCCCCAACATTTTGGTCAAATTTTGTTCCAAGTCCAATAGCAAAAAATTTTCCGCGGTAACTTCCAAACTGTGAGCGAGAACATTGTAAAGGGGTGTAATTGGAACAGAATAATGCAAAAATTTTGAAGATTGGACAAAATTTGGAGCAGTTATGCTTTTTCAAACAATATTACTCATTGCTCGAAGAAATGACAATTTTGCGAACAGATTTTCAATCTGAAAAACCGAACAACTCCGTATATTTCAGGCTGTATAGAAGCTAGAAAGATGCGGTTTGCACCGTTGTTTAGCATTTTTATTGCTCTTTTGAACCATGCATGCCAAAAAATTGTGGGGGTAGGTCCACTCTACAGCTGAAAATCGGAACCCTCCCCCAAAAAAATTTCAAAGCGCAATAGCAAAAAATTTTCAGTGGTGACCCCCCAATTGTGAGCGCGAATGTTTTAGAGCGGTGTAATTGGAACAGAATGGTGCAAAAATTTTGAAGATCGGGCCAAAATTGGCAGAGCTATGATTTTTCAAACTCCAGACTTAAGTCTTTTTCGAGGCATTTCAATGCAAAATCAACGGCAACTTGGACGATCTTCTGCAAGTTTTCTGGCTTATATTATATATAGTCAACAACAGCGAAGAAAGTGCTGCCATCTATCGAATGGATAGCAAACTAAATCGAAAAGTTACTCTAAGAGTCCCGGAGCGGTTTAAAACTGCAATGTCCGATGGTTATGTGGCGCACCGTTTTAAGACGGTGTTACCCGTTTCATAATGATTTTCGGCCGCCGTCTTAAGAAGTGTTGCCCGGCAACGGGTTAACAGTTACTTAACAATATCAGGCAACAGCATCTACTGTAAACAAAGCCTTATTTGTAAATCTTGTTCAGTCATTCATAGATAACTAAGACACTGTGGAATTAGGCAAACTGGCCATTGGAATTTGAAAAATCTGCAACTGAACCTGTGCACATTTTGAAGAAATGTATGCGACTGAAATAAGAGAAACTAGAGAACTTTGCTTACATTTGATTTAATATAGGGAAGTGAATTAAGACATCATGACTTGTTTTTATCAGAGGGATGCACGCCAGCTGTTTGCTATTGTCGGCAGCACAGACGACTTAATGCTTACTCCTGAAATTGGTCAAATCATGAAACGCTTATGGAGAGACAGTGGCATACAGTCATGCTTCAGAAGATCCAGAGAATATCAACTGAATGACTCTGCCGAATAGTTTGTTTCAATTATGATTATGTTCACGTGAATTTTCTGCTGTTATTTTGCATTTTTTTCTTTTGTTATAAACTTATGAGCAGAGGTTGTAATGTTATGTTTTATGCACATGAACAAAAATTGTCATTTCTAGCACAGGTGAGCTGTTAAAACCATAGGTAGAGATGTTGGCAACAGAAAGGATGGCTGATTGTAGAAAGTTTGCTCTGAAAATGTACCTGTGGGCATGTATGGAGGTTTAGATCTAGTGATGCTATTTGTTAGTTCATTAACACAGCAAATCTCTCTGCATGTAGATCCTATTAAAAACTTGTTTTGTTCAAAGGAATGATTTGTATCACAGACACTTGAAGGAGGCTTATCAAATGAGTCCATTATGCATGTGTGAATACAGGAGATTTGATTTTTATGACTTTTGAGACGTACGTTTTAAAATTGTATGCAAACAATAGATTATATTTTACAGCTTTCTTAATTCTCTCGATCGCATTTCCCATCCTCTCTACGTCCCAATGGAGCAGGATGTCTTACGAACACGCGTGAAGACAAGCGGCATTGTTGAAACTCGATTTTTGCTGCGCAGTCTTGAATTCAAGTGAGCGCTTAAATTGATTCTATTGTGGATTAAAAGTGGTTTTATGAACTGTTGTATTTATGTCTGCCTTTTGCTTACTTGGAGTTTTTAAAATATCTGGTAATCAATGTAATGCGACTCTTATCAGAATGACCATAATTTATTTGCTACATGACTGGTGTACAACACCACTTTCACAGAATCTCTACCTCTTTATTCTTAGGCAATATAGGAAAGAGCCTATTGCCACTAAATGAACCAGTGACTGAAACTTTGGTTTTTTGTTATATCTCGGTTAGCATTGTGTTTTTTTTTCTGCCTCTCTCTTTCTGCCATACATTTGCTCTCTTTTTAAATCAATGTCATTGCCATTCTGTGTAATAAATCTGTTGATTTCAGAAAATATTTTTTCAGGTCAAGATGATCTTACATATTTAGTAGCATTCATTTTCATATTTATTGATTTTTTCCTTTAATCCTTTCTTAACAAAACTAAACAAAGAAAAATGGAAATGGTGTCCTTTGCCTGAAGTTAGTGCAGAAGCATGGAATATAGACTGTAGCCAATCACACACATACACTCACGCACAGTGTCGTGCATGCACATGCACACACGCACGTGCATACGTACAAAGGCAATGCTGCAATGCAGCAGTATAAATAAGAAATGCTAATTGAATGACTTATTAAACTTTTAATTCGGAATCAGTTTGACAGTAATTCAAATTTTTATTCACCACTGCTCATTTATAGGCTTTGTTGAGCTGTGATTCCTAATATGATATAATCGTGGAGGATTTTCTTTATTTTGAAATTGATGTTTATAGAGGTGTGTTTGTGTAAACGGATAAATTTTTAATTTATAGGATGGTGGATATTGGAGGTCAAAGGTCAGAGCGCAAAAAATGGATTCACTGTTTTGAAGGTGTTACTGCAATTGTGTTTTTGGTGGCATTGAGCGAATATGACTTAGCTTTGGCTGAAGATCAGGAAATTGTAAGGACTTTCCATTGGACAGTTTTATTATTTGCCAGTGCTTACCGTAGTCATATTTAAGAATTTTAAAAGTCAGTTCTAATATGCAGTAAGAATTTGAGTAATTAACCAGTACTGTTTCAATGTTGTTAAAATTTATTTTTAAATGACCTGAGATTTTTTACATACTAGAATCAATTTGTTTTCTCAGATTAAGTCCTTTCAAATGTGAACTCAAGTCTTGCCTGCATCACTCTTAACTATGTCATCGTGAAAGTTTAGTTTTCAAAACTGATTTTTTTTAAACAGTACAAATATAGTTTTTTAAATAGTTTGAAATTATAATTAACGCAGATGGTTGCTGTTCAACTTTTTCCTTCCAGTGTTTGGGAAAAAAATTCATCAACATTGTAGGCCACGCATTTACTTAGCATCTGGCATATTAGGCTATATTCGTAAATGTTTAGAAGTTATGTTTTATTTGCATAACTAAAAGTATACAATTGGTCAGCAATTTCATAAATTGATTCTATTGATTTGCACAACTGAACAAATCTGCAGTTTTAGAAGATTCAGCTTTAGTTATACAATGCAGCATGGTCGGTGATCACAAGTTACTATTGACATGCAGTAAAATCCAGTTATGGCTGATTTTATATAAGATGAATTTACAAGTCTACTACAGTAAAATTTCTTTGAAACAAACTTGGCTATAGGGGCTTTCGATATGGACAAGATGTGCCACTCCCTCAAAAAGGTTTATTATTATGGAATTTTACTGCAATATTCTGAGACTGAACAGTGGCACATGTGCATCTTACACATCTGGCCAGCATGTTATTAAATTTGCAATTGGCTGGTTTCTTTACATAGACTGACAGAAGATGTGTGGGGTTTGTAAAATAATGTTTGCTGAATTAAATGGGAAATATTACTAAATTATACATGTTTTTTCCAAATTTAATTAGATGGACACCAGAAGTGAACCCAATGGGTGACACTAGATGGCTCTGACCTTTGGTCTCTGATCGTTTTTACTCTACTTTTAGAATCGGATGATGGAGAGCATGAGACTTTTTGACTCCATCTGCAATAATCAATGGTTTATCGATACAGCGATAATTTTGTTTCTCAATAAAAAGGATATTTTTGCCGACAAGATTCGCACCTCGCCTCTAACGCTTTGCTTCCCAGAATACAGAGGTGTGTTTGAGTTAATCAGTCTCTCTGATTTGCCTGAGGTTTGGGGTTTAACAGTGACTGGTCAAGACCTACCCTCTGGTGGAGTTTGAAAATTTGGGTTTTAGATGTCCAACCCCCCATTGTTTATTTAGAAATGGAACACTTGCTGCAGTAGTGGTATATTTGCCTTCAGTCTCACATTGAAAGCATTGTGTGAAAAATTTGTGAAATTTATGTGATTTGACGAAATTTTGATCTCCTTTCTGTTAGAAATATTGTGACTGAGATGGGAAAAAATATGAATGATGATAGTAACAAATTAGTTTTTGCCAAAATTTAACTTACGGTAATCTGCCAAAATTGTTATCAAGCCATTTTTTGGAAAAATTCACAGGTTTTAAATAATTATTTGCTTGATTTTTCTTTATTCTATTTTGTGCATCTTCAGCATTTTAGTGGGTGAAGCATTCTAGAAAGTTAGTCTTGAGATATTTTCACACTGTAAAATTTTGTACTCAATTTTTTCAGGAAGGAACACCTATGAAGAAGCCGGATCATACATTCAGCAGAAATTTGAAGGCATGAACAAGCGTCGAGGGGTTAAAGAGATCTATACTCACTTCACATGTGCAACTGACACTGGAAATGTGCAGTTTGTCTTTGAAGCTATCACAGACATAATAATAAAGAATAATCTCAAAGATTGTGGGCTATTCTAAAATTTGTTTTCAGTTGCTGTTAAAATATTTTGAGACTGTTTAGTGTAATGTATTTTTTTACTCACATATATGTCTAATAGTTTGTGAGGCTTTTCTTGAACTGCGATCTATGCACACTGTTACTTTTTAGAACAGAAAGTCAATCATAATAAAATGAGCATAATTAGATGTAAGAAATAAGTATTAAGCCGGTTCTTTCTCTATGTGAAAATCTGAAAGATCATAATGGTTTTTATTTCTCTGTAGATATTAAATGTTTTATTAAAACTGTAAAATGTTGCTGGAATCATTAGTAATAATGTGTGATAGAGTTTACATTTGGTTTATGTTGATCTGAGTCAGTTTGCATTTGTACTGACCACCCCCACTGCATTTGTACTTTGGTTTGTTTTGCTATGTAAATACAGATGTATCAGTATTAATTTTCTATATGATAGTTGTAACAATTATTCCTTAATTGCAGACCAGTGTTCTTTATCTGTATGAGTAAATTTTATTTGAGATTAAAGATCTAAATGGTCGGTATATTTTTCAACTAGTGATTTTGTGTCTGTTGAGGTATTGCTTATAAGAGAGACAAAGTTTTTTTTCTTATTTGAATCAAATCATTCTGACTAGATCTTTATGCTAATAAATAGTTTTTTAACAATTTTGTTGGAAAATACATGAGATTATTTTATGATTTTTCTGCTGATTACTATTTAAAGTCATTGCTAAATTTGTGAAAGCCCTGTGTTGTGACTCTTTGGACCACATTGTAATGAAGCCATACATGCCCTTTCAGGTGCACAGAAACATGTATACCTGGGAGATACATGACAGCCAGTGACATTGGAGACGAGTATACTAGTGGTGCGATATAGTGGTCCATTGTAGGTAGAGATTTAGTTCTGTTGCCCTTCCACAATACAATAGATGAGGTTATCACAACCCTAATTAGTTAAAACCTGTTGGAAAATCTTTGAGCACAGAATAGTATGACAGAAAAAATGATTGGAATAGGTTATTTGGAGTATGATATGCCTAAGAGAAATTATTTCAGCTTCCAAAATTTTGATTCTTTAAAGTGTTTTAAATTTTGACAGAGTTGCAAACTTGCGCAGTTGTTTTATGCATCAGTCGCAAATAAGAAACAAGAAAGAAAAAATGCTTTGTTGGCCATTAAAAACAAAAATTTATATGTGAGTTTATTCTATCATTGTTGTCTGTGATTGTAGTTGTGTAACTATTGTTACTTTGCAGTATATTCTATGCATTAAGTGAGCATCTGATAGCATCATAGTTTTTAAAAAAAGTTTTTTAGGCTTTTACCATTTATTAGTGGGTGGTACAGATCATGTGAATGCCATCTATTTTGAACTTGATTAAACAATGAAAATCTGTAATGTGTTTTTGCAGAACCCTGCTTCCTATGAAAGATAAGCTATTTTATCAAATGCTGCCTTATGATCTGTTGTATAGCAATGTCTCATATGGCTTAGTACAAATGCCATATCTTACCTGTATGTTTTATAAAAAAATTTCATAGCTTTTTTGGCATATATTAGTTATTGCATTATCTGCTCTTGTCTGATTTTACTGATGTACCGGTAAAATGATCGCTGGTCTATAAAATCAGAGTAGAAATTTATGAATCAAATTACTCATTTGCCAGTGAGTAGGCTTTCAACATAAATATTATGCACTGCTGATGAACTGCACTTGGAACACACAAAAATTTATTGCATTAAAACATCAGGCTTAATATTTTAATATTTTTATGAGTGAAGTATTTCTATTGTATTTTATTTTGAATCAAAACTTTGATTATTTAAAGGCATTTTTGGGCTATATTTTATAAATCTTGTCTTTAATGTATGCATAATGCTGTTATGAAACATTTTTACTTAAAATCGTCTCCAAATGTCTTCCATGGCATAAGCAGTAATGTCGAAGAATTTAATTACACCATGACATCTATTTAATGCTGTTTTTGCTTGCTTGCTAGGAGACACTAGGCAGTTATTTTGATGGCTTTTGGTTGAAATTTTTATGGGATACTGAATGCAAATCTTGCATTGTGCATTTGGTATCTAATGATGATATCTAATGCATTTGGTATGCATCAGATATATTAACTGTTTTGTGTTTGTCCTGTTAGTCACTATCCTTTTATGTTTTGAGGTCAAATATGCTATGCTCCCTTGCTGTACTTAATTTTTCTACTGTGAATTTCTTTTTTATTAATAGGCGATTTTCCCCCAAATAATTCTACAATTCTTCACATGAACCTAAACAAGTAGTGACTAGTAGAAAATCCACAAGTTTGCTTATTTCAAATGTGCAAGTCACATATAGACTCATTTATTTTCCCTGATGTGAAAATTGTATCAATGTGTGAATTTAAAATATTTTTACCAGAAGATATTTAGCATGATCAAAATTTTATAAAATATTTTGTTTTTCTAAATTGAGTAGCATTGTTAATATTAAGTATGAAATGCTGATTGGTGGTTTTAAAAACTACATCCATTATGGCTTGGGCCATTTTATCATCTTTGACTTCTGTATATATATATATCAATGCCGGGCAGTAGTTAACTACAAGTAGGTAACTACTTGTAGTTTAACTACACTTTAGTAGTTACAGAGTAGTTAGTAACTACGTGTGAAAAAGTAGTTAACTACAAGTAGTTTAACTACTTTCTGCAGTAGTTATCAAGTAAAGTAGTTAACTACTGTGGTCAACTACTTTTGTTAAAACATTATTTGCCGCTTAAACCCGCTTTTGCCAACAACGCTGACGCCAGGCTTCTCGGTGAGCTCTTCGATGAGACTCTGTCGTAGCGGCACATCGTCGATGTAACCCATGCCTGCCCTTGTTGCCCTTGTGCATACAAGCTACTTACTTACCTACCAGTAATATAATATTCTATTCCTGATTTCGGTCTCATACTTACACAACTTTTAGTAGTACCAAAAATACAGGTTCGTGTTGTTTACTGAGGAGATATAATTAATAATAGTAATAAAAGTTAACAGAATTAACAGATTAATTCTTAATAACTCATAGATATCATTAAATATGAATAGCCAATTAGTCAAAAGCTGTTTCGTGAACCCACGTAAAAAGAGTGAACGCAGTGATGATAAAAACTTCATTGCCGACTGTGGTACATGCAAGAACTGAGTAATCATTCATTACATTGATTACATAAGCAGAACTGCTGCAGAAGCAGCTTATATTGATAGAATTGATATTCGTGTTGACAGTGTTTGTGTGGTGTTTAAAAAAACAAGACATTGAACAATGGATATTTTTATTTGAGCGTTGCAGGGTCAAAAGTAGTTGCAAAGTAGTTAACTACTCAGGAAGTAGTTACCAATTAGTTAATAACTACTTTGTGGAAAAAGTAGTTAACTAGTAGTTACAACTACATTTTTATCAAGTAGTTCACTACAGTAGTTGAACTACTTTCACAGTAGTTGGTGCCCAGCATTGATATATATATATATATATATATATATATATATATATATATATATATATATATATATATATAGCATATTCACGATTGGGACCTACCATTTATGTGAAATGATATGGATTTTATATGTAGAATAAAGAAGATATTTGAAGTTTTTCTGTAAAGAATCAAAAATCGTTTATATATGTTTTATGATCCATTTTTACATATTTAGTTTATAAATTGTCTAGTTGCAATATCTTGATGATTAGTGTAAAATACTTTCATGATTGCGTTTATATTAGACTCCCAAAGTCCACTTAGTCTATTATACATATTCTGGTCAGTGAAGAAAGCCTCATCTTTTAGCTCTTGCTAAAATCACCTAAGACATTAGCCGATGATTGTACAAGATCATCAGTTGAACTTTTGAAACATATTTGTAAATTTTTGATGGTCTGTTGTCCCATGATTTACTGGCATATTTAATATTTGTTGGCAGACTTGTACTTTTGAGGAGACAAAAATCTGCCATGTTGTCATGTAAAAAAATTGACCAAAAAGTTAAAGCTGATAACCAGATTACCAGGTTACTAAGAGAAATAAAATATCACTTATTACTGAATATGCTTGTGTTTCATGATATTCACTTGTTTCTGTGTTAACCCCTTAACTGGGGATCCCGGATATATCCGTCCATTTTACATTGAGTTACAGTTACCAGGTAAATACACAGTTAAGGGGTTAACAATGGTTGTCATAGATGTCTTTGTCATAAAATTAAATTGGAGCAGAGTCATAACTAGGCGGGGGTGGGGGTTGGGTGGCTTCTACCTTCCATTATCAGTGGTGGGTCTCCAGGTGGGTCTCCAGCTGGACCTCTCATGACGTGACCAGCGTAGGACAGTTTTCTTTGTATTATTTCCCGTTTCCACGTTGCTGTTGTTTTGCTTCTTTCTGAGACTCTGTCGTGTGCTACCTTGCCCATCCAGCTGATTCTCAAGGTCCTTCTTAACCATTAACCATTGCCATTAACTTTAACCATTGCAAAGCCAATGTAGCTTCCCCTTTTCTGAAAAAGAAGTTACATTGACTTCGCATCCCGGAGCGTATTGCCTACAAGAGGTGTATCCTACGTTCTGAGCCCTGCACGATCCAGCTTTCCCGGACTACCTTGCGTCTTTGGTCCTGAGACCATTGTCTACTGACAGGCGTCTGCAACTAAGGTCCAGTCAAGATGTCAAACTGGTTGTCCCTTCTCCGTCTCGAACGGCAAAATTCGGTGAGAGGTTGTTCAAGTGCGGAAATCCCATTCTTTGGAACGCATTACCTGGCCACTTGACTATTGAGTCCAATATTGATTCGTTCGCAAGGAAACTTAAAACTTATTTCTTTGAGACCTCGTATTAGCGTAAAGCGCTCTAGCCTTTGACTCTCCGTTAATGTTTTTGCGCTATATAAATTGACTTTTTAACCTAACCTTCTGTAACACCATAATTCAAACGCCACGATCTTTTTCATTATAGCTAAGAAGTTAAAAACGCCCGCCAAAGGTATTGCCAACATGCATGACAAGCAAAAAGATCATCACAGCTAACACTTTATTTACTCCTCAATGTGGTGGAAAGTCAGAAAAGCCAAAAAAGGCAGTCATATGTTTTTCAGTTTTCAAAGTATATTGGGGGGGGGGCTAAAAATTGATGCCTTGCCCCAGGCACCAAATACTCTAGCAACGGCTCTGAATTGGAGCCTATGTATTGTGAACATAGGCCTGAAATTATTCAAATTGTTGCATTTTAAAGAAACAGCTGAATTTTTTGGCTAAATACTGTAGTTTTAAGTGATCCGATTTTTCATCAATTATTAACTTATAAAATACATAGGCAAAATTTTAATGTCTGCCGTTTGTAATGCCTGATTTTGTTGTTGTCTCTTGTAGCCTTTATGACACTTAGTGCTTGCTGGACAATGTTTGCTTTGGAAGTGTATACTCCCCCACACTGCTGTTAGAATAGTCCATCACTTTTTGCATGTTTTGCCGTGCTTTTCTGATGATTTCTATTTGTATGTATTATGATCACAATGCTTTCAGTGATCGTAGGGTCTGTCCATTAATTGTGTCAACAAAATAGGGGGAGGGGTTTGAAAATTTTGACAGTTGTTGACAGAGGGTCAATAGAAGTTGACGTCAACAATTTCATTTTTTTACAAATGATAAAAAATAGGAAATTTCATGGAATAGGCCCTACTACCGGTATTTATTACAATGGAAAAAGGCTGACAAGCAAAAAAGGTCATCACCCCCACATAATGACACTTGATGAACAAAAGAAATGGAAAAGGTCTCGTCGCTGCAATACTAATAATAATTAAGGGACCCGTCACTGGTCTTAGTAGGGGAGGGGGTCAACAGTTTTTGACATAATTATAGGGGGTCACTGAAAGTTGACAAGGGTAAGCGGGTAAAAAATTTCCCAAAAGTTGTTGACATAATTAATGTACAGCCCCTTAATTACAGACTTGAATATAGTATGGCACTTTAACCATCAGCATTTGTGTATGGTAATCATATATCATATACTGTATTACACAGTCTAAGTGCCCATAGTTATTTCCAGATCATTTTCTTTTTGTGTGTAAAATAATCTGGCGAAAATCTGTTTATTTTCTCTCGATTTCAATTGATCACAATGTCTAAATACTGTGTTTAATAAAGATCCTACAAAGATTGGCAGCTTGTTTTTTAATTTCAAGACATTTAATTGCCAGTGGCATATTATACGAAAAAGTTTGAACAGCACATTCCCTGTAAAATATTTTGTGTCAAACTTTTCAAACCCTCCCCAGTGTTTATTCTAGGCCTTCTCTGGGGGGAATTCTTCCCCCAAGTTAGAAATTCCCCAAATTTTTTTCAATATTTTGGCTTGTGGGGGGTGTAATTCCCCAGCCCCCCAAATGACGACCTGTGGGACTCGGAGAGGGGAAAATATAGGGGTGACCTTTTTTGTTTGTCAGGCACTTCGAAAGGTAAAAAGAATACAATCAATGATAACCTTTTATCTCTTCAAGTCTTCAGGTCTCAACTTAAATCCTTCCTTTTTAGCTGTAACAACCTAGTCTCATAGCGCTTAGGGGCTGTCCATTAATTACGTCAACAATTTAAAGGAGAGGAGGTTTGAAAAGTTTGACAGTTGTTGACAGGAGGGAGGGGGTCAAGAGAAGTTGACGTCAATAATTTCACTTTTTACAAATAATCAAAAACTAGGAAATTTCATGGAATACTACTTATTACAATCAATCAATCAATTTTTTATTTCTCAAGATTATACAGGTTAAACATACAAAATTAAATCATTTCTTACTATGTAACAAAAAAACATAATATGTAAAAAAATATATGGAAAAACAATGGAAAAAAGCATGGCAAAAAAGGTCATAACCATCACATTTTGACACTCGACGAGCAAAAAAGGGGAAAAATGGTCATCACTGCAAAAAATAATAACCTTGTTATTGGGACCCGTCATTGATCTGGGGTCAAAAGTTTTGACGTAATTATGGGAGGGGGAGGTAACTGAAAGTTGACAGTTGTTGACAAGGAGGGAGGGGGTCAAAAATTTCCCAAAATTGTTGACATAATTAATGGACAGCCCGTTATCGGCTAACCGCGTTATAGTTAAAATTAGAATCAGGAATTAGGTCACGCGCACTGCGCATGCAAACGTGATCAGTGGCGTAACGTGGGGGGGCGGGGGGGCACTTTGTTGACTGCCCCCGGGCCCCGGGCGGGGGGGGGCCCAAAGAGGGGTCTAAGCTAAGGTTAGGTTAGGGTTAACCCTAACTTCTTAACCCTAACAACCCTAGAAATGAACGTGCTGACGACCTTTTTTTTTTGCTCGTCAGGATAAAAAAGGAGGTGATGAGGTTTTTTTTTGCTCGTCGGCACGAAACTTTGGGGCCCCCATGGCAAAGATGCCCCCCGGGGCCCCCAAAAGTCACGCTACGCCACTGAACGTGATTATGTGGACAGTAAATGGTTGTATGCGAGCAGTATTTTAGAAAATATTAAATACTAAATTCATGCCGTTAACAATGCTCTGCACTCGAGCCAACGTTTTAATTCAACAACATAATTGCCTTTTATATCACTAAAACGAAATTTTGTTCCTGGAAAGTCAGATTCTAACAACTTTATTTTTTAAAAACGCGCTGCTTGACGCCATGTAACCCTCATGTTCAATGGTTGCTCACTTGCTCGCTGTCCACATTTACATAAACCTGCGCGCGCAGCCTTGACCTAATTATTGTCGATAAGTGCTATTGCTCTTCCGATATTGACTATTGCCTGAATGATCTTTCACCTTTCTCATAGCTATTTTAAGAGAGGCTGAGCGCTTAAGAATAAACAGCTACTATTGTGCTGCTAACAAAGTGCTATATAAATATACGAGATTTTACTTTACTTACTTATAATATATAACATAGACATTCAAGATATTTTACTTACTTACTTACAATGGCTTGAGGAAGCAGTGAATTAGAGGTGGGTCGATTAATCGAAATCGAAATCGCGATTTTTGGAAAAATCGAAATCGACACGATTATCAAATAAATCGAAATAATCGATAATCGTCGAAAAAATAATCGAAATCGCGATTATTTTTCGATTATTCCCGTATGTTATATTACACAATATTTCCGATTCAAAGAAAGATCAATTTACCGTTGATTATCAGAATTTCATTGAAAATGGATTCAACTGCGTATAAAGACAGGCACCATCTTTCTGGATTTGACAGCAGCTTTCGATGCGGTGTGGCATGCGGGTTTAATGTACAAACTCTCGCTCAATTTGCCACCCTGGTTCTGTCAACTTGTGGAATTACTCATCTCTGACAGACGGTTCTTAGTTCACTTGGGAGAAGATGTCAGCTCCTGGAGACGTCAGCGAAACGGTATAACACAGTGTTCAGTTCTAGCACCTATGTTATTCAATCTGTAGGCTTATAGGCCTACAAACGACTTAACCTGATACCATCAGTAGGAAGTTTGGATACGCTCGCTGACGATATCGGTCTTGCCACCCAGGCTCGATCCTTTAAGGAGATTGAAGACCAGGGTTATTTCTAGGATTGTGAATTGGGGTGGGGTTTCGGGAAAATCTGGGGTGTGTTTATTTCTAGGATTGCAGGATTGTGAATTTGGGGTGTCGGGAAAATCTGGGGGTGTCGAAAATTGGAAGTCTCTACCGAAAAAGGCTGACAAGCAAAAAACCTTATAGAGACTCACACAAAGTCTGACACGCAAAAAAGTCATCCTAGGATAAAAGTTGTGGGGTGTATTTCTCCATTTGGGGCAGGCCCCTTCAGAAGCTGAAGGAGGCCCAGGCCAGTTGGAATTTCGAGGCCTCTCCTAAATTTCGAGGCCTCTCCTAGCCTTCCCAACAATTAAAATTTTGACAAGCGAAAAAAGGTAATCACCAATTTTGAGGACCGCAGAATACCTTCCTAGCTTTCCCAAAATCCCAAAATTGTCAACAAGCAAAAAAGGTCATCACCAAATTTTGAGGCCCCTTCTAGTAGTAGCTATCAAGCTTTCTTGCTCTCCCAGAATTCTAGACAAGGAAACAAAGGGAGGCCCCCAAATGATGGAGGCCCGGGCCGAATGGCCCTCCTGGCCCCCCTCTGAATGGGTCTGTTTGGGGGTGTTCAGGGCTAATCAATATGCATTCTGACGTATGCATACCATTGTCACATTACCAAATTTTAGGGGGTGTCGACCTCAAATTGGGGGAGGGTTGTTGGGGGTGTTAGGGGTGTAGAAATATGCCTGTTGAAGACCAACTGAACATCGATACACAGAGGATTGCCGAATACTGTAAAATATGGCGGGAAAGACAGTTTCTAAAGGTACTGTGAAATAATCGAAATCGAAATCGCGATTATATAAAAAACCGTAATCGTAATCGAAATCGTAATCGTGAAAAATAATCCAAAATAATCGTAATCGTAATCGAAAAAAATAATCGTAATCGACCCAGCTCTAACCTGAATAGGATAAAGTTTACTTGACGACGAACTTTTTTGCTCGTCAAGGCTTTTTGGAGACGAAGTAACAAAATTTTTTAGGTTTTCACGGTTTTTTACGAATTTTATCATCTTTTTGGACCTTTTTGCGAACCTGGTTTATTCTGGGTTTTTAAGAACACGATCTGGTTTTTTCTCAAAAGTTCACTGGTCACACTGCTTACTTACTTACAGTACTTATATTTTTAGTCCATAAATTCCCCGCTGAAAGGAAAATGGGAAATTCCGAAAGAATCGATTTCCATCTCTGAATATCAGGTATTGAATAATTATGACCAATATGATCATATATAAAATAAAGACCAGTCAGATAATAAGTTAATATATTTCGTAAGGTGTTGTGAACTTGTGGTCCATTTGTTGGGCAAGAAACCCTAAAATCTGGGATTGGTTATATGACGCAGAGGGTTTGAGGAAGCAGTGACGCAGACTAGGACTATTCAAATTTTGAATCGTAGGATTTTGCTTAAAATTTAAAATTTTCGCTACTACCCTAGAGAAATTTGTAATTTTAATAACTAATATTAACTTTCTATATTCTGGATAATATCGGCGTGCTCTCATTTGGTTGAAATTTATTTTGGCGTTACAATTACTTTTGAAAGTAATCTGTTACTGCTCACTCCATTACCGTTTCAAACAGTATTTTAATGGGCAGTTGTTCTTTCTAAATTAATTAATTTGTTCCATATTAACATCGGCTGGCATTCGTCTTGTGCTGAACTTGTGAGTTGCTTCACGAGCCGAAGTACGACTGGACCTTCTGTAAGTAAGCAAGTTGAGACGAAATTTCTATAGCGCTGGCCGAAAGCTTGGCGCAATGCACCAGCTTATTCACGAGCGCTCAATCTAGGTAAATTTCACCGAGATACTTTATCTCGGTGGTAAATCCATAGTCCGTATTCCGTAGATCTTGGTGGTCAAGGTTGTAGATCCAGGATTCCAGTTAGGCAGTCGCAGGCAAAGTATTTGGTTCTTTCCCGTTATCCGGACCCAAGTAGAGGGATGGTGTAGTTGGCGTTAGGGTTAGGTCAGGGTTAGAGTTAGGGTCAGGTTCCCGACCGAAAAGCCATTACACTTCACTGGGGTCCGGATAATGGGAAAGTACCAAATATTTCTTATGGAAGATGATAACAAAATTTGTGGCGGGTAGAATGCAGGCCTGTAGTAAGGATTTTATCATAGGATTTCTTGAAAAGAATAGTTTTGAGTTTTCAGAAAGTCTGTGGAGTGATGGCCAATGGTGACTGATTTAGGGGGACTGACGAAGACCCGAGTTATTGATCTTTTGGATCTCTAACGGAAGATCATTCCATAGACGAGGTGCAGTGTATGATTTTGACCAACCTGAACATATTAATGACGTGGCTGTTGGTTGAATGAGTGTCAGGCTGGCAGATGAACAAGTTGACTGCTGCACTTGAATGGTAACTGACTGTTGCTGCAGCTAAATGAAACTTGACTTTGTTTATGCTGTGTGTGATCACGACTTGTCTTTCAAGTACACTGTCACAGGAATCAATCACCACTCAAAGGTGAACTTGATTGATTGATTGATTGAAGATGATTTATTTCTACTCAACTCAAATCAGGTGCATAAACAAACTAAGAGTACATATAAGTAACAAACAAGGTACGACCCTAATTAATAAAGTAAAAAAGAATTATAATACTATAAAAATAGCATAATTAGATCATAACTGACAAGTGATATAAGAATTCTAATAAGGTAATGTCAAATGATACAAATAAGCCAGTATGTCATTGGTAACAAAAAACCTATATAACAATTGTTAAATTATCATGTAGCATAATTAACAAGTAACATTATAAGTATAATATTGTGCATTGCTCATGTAGGTATATACATGTAAATATATAATGCTACAGATACAATTAGAAACAAATGTACATGAAAACTTAATTACATTAGTAGGCAGTTGCAAAATAATATCTGAATTAAATAATATTAGGGTCAATAAAAATCAGTATGAATAAATGAGGAAGTAATACAGTGAGTGGAAAAAAGTTGACCTAAGGGATAATGATATCCCGATAAGTGGTCAACTTGATATAAAGTAACATTTTAAGTCATGCAAGTTGGCAGTTAGATAATCTGTAAAGAAAAATCGACTAAGAATATCCTTACATTCATTTCATTGTGGGTGTTTTTTAAAATTATCTCATCACTTTCGAATTTATCTAATTGTTTTCATTCGTTTTTGTGAAATTGTTTCCATTATTTGCAGTTGTTGGCATTAAAGCAGCCAGCAGAATGCCAGTTCGAGGTACATCAAACTATGTGTGGTTCACTGAGGAGCCAATTGGAACTGGTGCTACTGGAAATGTGTTTTATGGTCGTCACAAGGTTAGATTTTCAATGAATGTTGTGAATAACTGAACCAGACTGTCTTAGAGTTCTTTCTCTGCTTTCCTCATATCTTGATCATATAAATTTGTTAAGGCTTATTAATTATTAATTAATTACTAATTGATCAATTAATTATCAGTTGAATTTGAAAACTATTCTTGCCTATATGTTGGTCTGACCTGTTGCCAGGATTATGCTTTAATTGTCGAAGGACAACATATAAAACTGCCTTTGCACTCAACATCATTTAAATTCTCTTTTCATTTTATGTTGTCAATTTGTGTCAGGAATGTTAAATTTAAGCCATATTATTATTTGTTGTTATGCAGTATATATATCATATTTGATTATTAGTTGAGTTTGCATTGTCTTTTGAATTCTTGGGCTAAAGTTTGACATAGATTGTGGAGATTACTGTTTGTTATTTGTAATATTTTAATCCTTGTTTAATTGAATTTAATTGTCTGTATCTGTTGGGATTTTCAGAATATATCCATTTTATCTTAATTTATATTTTTGTTTTACCTTTTGCGCTTAGCGTTTTGGCGATGTTTATGCCATAAAAGTTTTTGGCGAACATTCACGGTCATCTGCAATGGATGCAAGAACTCGAGAACTTGAGTTGATCCGGAAATCTGAGCACAAAAACATTATTAAGCTTCTGTGTATTGAGCAAGAGGTTCATTTTATTTTGCTTTATTGTAGTTTCTAGTTAATTTTTTCAGATGTTACTAAACTATACTTCTCTCTCTCTCTCTCTCTCTATATATATATATATATATATATATATATATATATATATATATATATATATATATATATATATATATATATATACACACTTGTATGTTTACTGGTTTTTAAAATTTGATGTATGTACAGTCCTTAACTTTTCCTAACTACTCTAGTTCCTGTGTATGCAGATGATTGACCATAGGACGATTGACCATAGGATGATTGACCGCACAAATTCAATTAATGTTTAGTAAAAACTTATTAGCAAAACTGATTAAGAAAATAAACACATTACACATTTAATTTAATTTTAATTTAAAGTAAAATCCAATTATTCAAAATTTGAATCATTCTAACCTGCATCACCGCTTGCTGCGTCACTGCTTTGTTATGTCGTAAAAGTCCACTCTTGTTAGTGTGGTCAATCGTCCTAGAGTCAGTTCCAGGGATCTGCAGCATCATGGATCACTCATCTTTATTTGTCTCTTTCATCTGCCGATTGAAGTACTGATTTTATTGTTGGTCCTATTCCCGATTTGATACTGCTTTCCAAGTTGACACTGCTTGCCCTTCTTCTTCCTAATGTTCAAGCCATCTTCCACATTTCTCACAATATTCCAAAAATAAGTCAGCCTATGCTTGATTATTGTCTCCAATTGATAGCTGTGCTTCTGTTCTGTCTTCTTTACGCTTACATACTGTCAAATTTTGAGCATGAGTATTTTGCATTGTTTCACATTTCTGGGAAATTTAAAACAAATGAATATGGTTTTACTGATTTTTTGTCAGTTTTCTATGTCTTTGAATATTAAAAATGTTTATATATGGATCTAAAGAACCTTGGGATTGGGAAAATTTGCCATGGTGAGCCACAAAACTAGGCAAACTGGCCCACAGAATTTGGAAAAATGTGTCACAGAAAGCTGTTGTCTCTAATCATGATTTTTTATTATGATTGTTTTTATTAATGAAATGGTGGTGATGACAATAAAATTGTACAGTAATGGTAATTTTAAAGAGCAAAATGGTTAATATGAAGGCAATTGTCATGAGTAGCAGCAAAATGTTCCTGAAACTTGAATAAAACCAATCTGTGCTGTTTGATATTTTAGACTCACACCAAAGAAAATGTACTGGTAATGGAGTTGTGCAGTGAAGGAAGTGTCTATGATATGTTACAAAGACCAGAAAATTTCTATGGCTTTTCAGAATCAGAGTTTCTCGTATTTATGCAGGACTTTGGTAATTGTTCTGATTGTTTGTATTAAAGTTGTAGTGTTTGCATTTTTTATATATATATAAAGGATCTTGTAGTAGTTGTGTGATTCACACTATTGAAATCCAATTAATCGCCAAATTATATTTTCTGATGATTCTGAACCAGTTCCTTTTGTGCCTGTTACAGAGTGACTCTTAGTCACCTCAATTTTTCACTTCATTGTTACAGTCTGTGCTTAATTTGTTTAGTTAGTGGTTTAGAGTTCTTGCAGAAGCATGGAATCACACATAGAAATGTAGAACCTGGAAATATTCTATGTTCAGTTGGGGAGGACGAAAGGTATGTACGACCATGATGCCCTTCTAATCTTTAGCAGCATTTTGTCATTAAGGACTGCCATTTTCTTAAATAATTATAATGATGATGATTATGCACTTATGTAGCACTGATGATCTAATGCTCTGTATCGATAGTACTCCAAATTCATCTGCAGTAGATCAGATTATTACTGAGATCAGTCAGGGTGGGGAACAGTGAGACAGGTTGTGGGGGTAAAGCCAACTGAAAGAGATGAGTTTTAAATCTAGATTTGAAAGTACTAAGTTTATTTGAAGATTTAACAGACAGAGGTAAAGAGTTCCAGTAATTATTTAAAGACCACTGAGAAATGAGCAGTGTCATTGCACAGCAATTTCTTGGGGGATGCCCATTCTTGATGCAAAATCTGATGAGCAAAAAAAATAAAGAAAAGGTCGATGCCTAGTGGTGTAACGAGGATATCCGACGCCCGGGGCAAGATCTGTATCAATGGCACCTCAACTTCCAAAAAATCCTGACAAGCGAAAAACGTCAGCGTTTCAAAAATGCGCCACAAGTCCTGAAAAAGTTTGACGAGCAAAAAATGGTCCTCACTATCTTGCTTAATTTAGTTATATACATTAACCAAAATTTTGGGGATGCCTGGTCATCCCCAGGCTACCATTATGCGACGCCTATGCAAAGGGGCGAAACTGAGTTGTTATTGTTTAGCTATGTATACATATCTTATGTGAAATTATTGAATTTTCATAGTAAGACTCCAGTGCCATTCTTACATACAGGGTTTTGAGATTCGCTTTGTATGAAATCCCAATTGAACTTTTAGGCCTATATACAAGTTGACTGACTTTGGTTCAACTCGTAAAGAACAAAGAGATATGGAAAACTTTTTGTCAAACCGAGTGTCCGAAGAATATTTGGTCTGTATTATAGCATATTTTATTTATTTTTGCTGTATTTTACTTTTATTTCTTTGTTATTTGAGATCTATATTTATATATTCAAGATCTTCAATATTGTGCTGCTAGCATATCCTATTAATTAATTAACATTTCCTGCATTAAATTTTATATTAATTATATTTAGATTATATTATATATCTTATATTTATATTTATATTTTTTATTTCTTTGTTATATGAGATCTTTATTTATATATTCAAGATCTTCAATATTGTGCTGCTAGCATATCCTATTAATTAATTAATATTTTCTGCATTAAATTTTATATCAATTATATTTAGCATCCTGATGTGTATGGACATGTTCTCATGGGAAAAGACAAACAAGGATATACTGCTGTCACAGATTTATGGAGTATTGGAGCCACACTATTTCATGTTGCCACTGGAATGGTGCCATTTCAACCTTATGGAGGTCGTCAGAATAAAGATACAATGTATGTATTAATGACAAAAACTTAGATTTTTTTAGAGTTCATCTTTTTGATCGAGTTAATTATGAACTTGGAATGTTATCAGCTGAAGACATGATTTTCTCTACTAGTAGGCGAAGTTTGATAAAATGCTGCTTTGCTTTCCAAAACAGAGGAAAGAAATAAAAATAGATGGAGCAGGAGTGAGGAAGGGAAGAGAGAGAATTTTTGTTAATTGAGAATTGCAGATAATTGTACAGTGTGACCTTTGTGTGGAGTTGCATTTCATTTCATCATGTTTCCAACCCATCCTCTCTTATTAGGTAAAGAAACATGTACGTAGTTCAAGGGAGAGTATTATAATAATTGTATATGTGACTTGTACTCCTGACAGATCTAATTCATCTTTGTTGCCTAGATCCTTGACACTTAGGTCTTTGATCCAAATTGGAACATATATTCTAGGTCTGCAATGGTCTGGAAAACTGTGCCAGCCATGTTATGTCACTAATATCCATTTATTATCCTTGAAATTGGCAGGACTTGAACCCCCATTGGAATGGCAGTCCTGAATGTTTCCACTGAAGTGCTCTGCCATTCAGTTGATTACCGAATTGATGCGAAATGCATGCCATCAGAACTTTTTATAGAGTCTTTGCTGTTGTAGCAGTTTTAGAGCCTTGATCTTCTGTGTTGTGGCATTTTGCCTAAGCCTGATATTTGATGTCGGACTTTTTTCCTGTTTAAATAAGGTTTAAAATCCTGTCTGAAAAGAAATACGAGTACATATCTGGAGTACAGAAGGAAAGAAACGGAGATATTACGTGGAGCAAAGAATTGCCAAGCACTTGTAGACTTTCAGTGTAGGTGATCCTTTCAGTGTCTTAATTCAAATAGGCATTTTGCATTCTACTTCTTTGGTAGATTGCAAAATTATAGCTTCTGTTTTTTTAATGACTTGATTGACGATTGCTTGATCAACAATGGCATTGTTGCATCATGTATATTAATTTTGTACTTTGGATTATTTGCTGTTAGTGGACTTCAACATACCAGTCAAGGAGACAGGTTACTTAAATTATATAGGAGCAGCTCGTTTTAATGACATTCTATTTTGGCTGCATCCTTTCAATGATAGACTTTGCATATTGTCACTCAAATGATACTTCACTGCAGGTTTAGCTCACATGAAGGCCCAATTTATATTACTAAAAATGATGCTTATGACCAGTTTTTTACTCAAATAAATAACTGGTCACTTAGACAAAACAGATGGTACATTTTAAAGATATATTTTGAATGTGGATGTTTTTGGCTGTTAAAAATTTAAAAGTTTATGACATTATAGTTATCATAGTTAAGTGTTTCTTTGTCTATGTGTGTACATTTTATTGTCATTTTCAGAAGTCTAAAGGGACAATTAGTTCCGGTTATTGCCGGTACACTGCAAAGAGACCCTCAGCGTCAGTGGAGTTTTGAAAAGTTTCTTGAATTCTGTCAAAAATTTGTCTCTTTGCAGAAAATTTGTTTCTTTTCTGGGTTATCATTGCAAAGTTGTCCGCTCTATGTCCCTGAATTGTCAAGGTAGGAAAGCTGGTCAGCAGTAATCTTTTCAAATTGCTTGACAATAGATGTTTGACTTACGTGGTTGGAAATGTCATGTTCATGCAAATGTCAGCATTGAATAAATGAGTTTTGCAGTTGTGGGTTATTTTTAAGGCAGTTAACGCCAGTGAGTATAAGAAGTTTTTCTGGTATATGTTTTTGGCTGTTTATAAAGGATTATATTATGGATACTATATATCTATGGCATTTTTCCCTATTGATTGTGTGAGACATTTGCTGTATGAGCTGAAATTTTTGATGTTATTAGTAACTGCTCATTAGTGTCTGATGTTCAGCACTCGATTAATTGCACTTTTTCGATTATTGGTCTAAAATATTTAAAACTGAGTTCTTCAGTGCATAATATGTGATATGACAATTTTCTTGTAAATTTTGTGTCAGGACTTAACATTTATCAGCCTTTCCCTTCAAATAAAGTGTTGAGTTTTGAAGAAATTCTGTTCTCTACCACAGTAACTTGCAACTGATGTATAGATTTATGATTTTGTTAATAAAGCTATTTTATTACATTTTTTTTTTCTTTGTATTTTTGTAGTAGAGATGTCATAAAAAAGGAGTTGGAAAGCATTACTAATGTTCCGTCTCGTGATCAGTTGTGGCTCTATAATAATGCAGACCATAGTAATTCATCCGAGTTTTCTGATCTTTTTTCTACAACAGAAGATAAGTTTTGCATTCTCTGGCCAAGGATAGAACGGGCAAAACTGAATAAACCTAATAAAGATATATTTTGTAAGTTGACCTAAATATAATTGAAAATCCTCATATTTTGCTTTCTTATTGTGATTATGCTTTTTTGACAATAGGGCAAAGTTTCCGTATATGCTATGTATTGTTTTCATAATTTCTTTTCTGTACTTTTAATGACCTATTTTTCATATGGCTTTATGATTTCGTATTATTGGCTGACTTCAACTTTGTTTCTTGTAGTGACAGTTCCTGACTGTAACTTGAGTAGCGGTGTCTTGGCAACTGACGTCTCGTGGTCTCGTGAAGTCTGTGCTCAAATTATTTATTACAGTGAGGCTCTCAAAAACCTTCTGAAATCTCAGTCAGTTTTCATTCTTGTTAAAGAAAGTCTGTGGTTAGTAGCAGTAATTTCCCTCTGTTAATTATGTCTTAATTGTAATGTATTTGCTCAAGCGTTAAGTATATTCAGCAGTTCGTGCAAAAATGTACAGGAATGACATTGACTAACCAAAAAAAGTGTTTTTTGACGATATTGAAGATGTCGTATGTTTCAGCTTTATTATTGGGCCATCTCTAAAAGCCATATAAAGTATTTACTATAATTGATCTAAACTGATGCAGTCAAGATGGAAAGAGAATGACCCCTTGATTTCTAAAAGTATAAGGTTGCTCCATAGGCTATCAACTAGTAGGAGAACAGAAGGTTTAAATCTTCAACTTTTCATAGCTTAGGCAGAATGATGGCGATTGTCACATGCAAAGCTTATTTGGCTTGGTGATTGCCTTGGGACAGAATCAGCAGGAGTTTCTGAAATTGCTTGCTAACCCCTGGTCTGCACCAGATTTTAATGATCTTTTAAAAGAAACTTTTTAATAAAGCACGATGCATGCATATCTTCCGATTGGACTACTATTTCATTATTCCTTGAGTTTAAATGTTGCACAATTGTTGTTAGTTTTTGGCAAGGAGCAGTACTGGTAGTTTGTTTCTTGCATTGACTGCACAAATGCAGTAGTTTTTTTACCTTTAATTGTCATAGTATAATATGTTATATCTAACTAAATTGCTACTAACTATTATTGCACAGTTGTTGATAGTTAGACTTCATTATTTTACAAAAAGAGTTTGAAATTAAAAGTCTTTATTTCCTTCACTTTAGTAAGATCAGCAAAAATAAGCTCAAGTGTTTTCGTCTGATGTTTGCCGAGGAAACAGAAACTTTCAAGTCTTTGCATTTGACCGGAGACATGTTGTTTGGTAAAGCATCTGAAGGTGGTGCCAGTTCTTCCATTCCAGTCTCTAATGAACAGCTTATGATCGGAAAGTTAGACCGTCTTGAGAGACACATAATTTCCCAGTTTGAAGAATTTGATGAATACCTCCTTTCTGGTTATGCTCAGCAGACCTCTGACTGTGAATTAAAGAGATGGTAATGTTATTTTTCATCATCACCACCATAATATTGTCATTGTCATCATCATCACTGTACTGTTATCATCATCATCATCATAATCATTATTTAACAGACAAATTAGAATGCTGCAAATTATATAATGTCAAGTAATAGTAATAATAATAGCAGCAATAAAAATATTAATTATAATAATGGCACATTCTTGTCATGCTGTAAATGATCTTAACACGTTGACTGCGATACGATTGATTACTGGGACGCGGCTGGTGTGGAATGTGTTCATGCGTGACCAACGTGAATGCCGCTAGATTATTTTCAAGGCACAATCACATTAGACGCCTGTTAAGGAAAATATTTTGGAACAGATGCGTTTAGAAGCCATCTGTTACTATTATCGTGTTCTCTTTACTCAGGTATGCAACAATTCATAGGAAAAATGCCAGTGCCCTGTAAGGTGACAGAACAATAGTTAGCTCAACAATGGCGAGTAGAGAAATTACTGCCATAAAATGGAAACAATTTCAATTTAAATTCCAACCTTCATTGTCTGGTCCAAATGCCTCCCTCACCCCGAGCCAAAAATTATCCGCCTCACTGGATGGAAGACTTGACAATGCAAGCCACGTAATTACATCGTAGCAGGAATTCTCCGGGTGTACACTTATACGACGCGTCAGGGAGGATTATAATTACGAGGCTGTGGTTGAGTATATTGTGGTTTTTGAACAAATGTTTATAGGACAAATATTCATACATCTTCCATAGAATACGCCTTTTTGATTGGTCACTCATTCTAGTAGCTAAAGGAAGCAGAAGAATGATTCCAAGATCCGCAAAAGCTAAAATAGTTTGCATTGAACTAAGGACGTCATCTGACGTCCCTAGCGCCCTGAGAAACCAAAATAAGGACGTCAGTTGACGTCCCTAGCGCTCAACGTGTTAATTTAAGTTTAAAAGTAGAGCAGATAAAACCATTTAAATATATCATTTTCAAACAGATAGGTCTTCAGTTTTTTCTCTACTTTAGGATAACAGTAAGCTGGATGGTTTTACAAGTATATTTGTTGTTCTGATATGGCAAATGATCTGGGACATTTGGAATTTTAGAGCTATAGATGCTATCATCATTAGTGTAAAAATAACTAGACTGAGTTTCAATATGGTCATGCCCGTGATTTTTGCAATTTCCAAAGGGATAAGGTGAGAAAGTCATCCAGCTGGGAGCTGAGTAAAGGTTTCAAGATGAAAGGTGATTTGTGAGACAGAGTTTTCAATTGTGATCGTGGGTTGTGGGGAAATATAGATTAAAGATGTGAAAATGAGGATTAAAGTCAGAGGGGCAGAAGTGGAAATGTACGAATCTTGCTTGATAGTTCTATATTCGATTCCATCCTAGCCTGCTCACAGTGCTCAGCTAGTATGTATGAAGACATTGGTGATGTGTTCTCTATCATAAGGTAGATTCATGTGGCATTATGCAATCTGGGGGTGGGAGAAGTGAGGTAGTATCCCAGTCTCTCACAGACAAGTAACATCAGAACTACTACTGCTCCAGTAAGCTTGTAGTGATGTTTTTGGGTCACCCAAAGCACAATTCTGTAGATAAATAAAGAAATTTTAGGGCATTATCATTCCATGATATGAGTAAAAAAGTTGAAACTTGCTTTGTCACTCTCATGTTTCCATTTGATGATGAGAAATCCTATGGCATCCTTCAATTGTCATTTTAATTATTTCATCTAGCTATAGAAATAATTGCTGTCAAGTGATCATCTTTCTGTTGATCTTTTTATTATAAAATTGCTTAAATGTACATATTTTCATAATCAGGAATTTTTTCTGGAGTGCCATGGAAAATTGTGTTGAATTATTATCAGCATAATAAATTGATAAAATGTTACAAGTTGGTTTAGGCTTTTGTTAAGTAGAAATGTTCATGCTTTATTAAACATCTATTTTCAGTGAGGCCAAACTCGAGACGTATGCCAACCAAGCTAAGACCACATACGAACAGTTTAGAAAGGACAAGGATAGGACTCTATCCTATAATGAAGAACAGATTCATAAATATGACAGGTACTTAAATCTTTACAAAATTAATATTCATTATTTCCAAGCTTATCCACATGAATTATTATTATGAAGCTAAATGCTTGTTATTCAGCAGTAGAGCAGACAGAGATTTAGTAATTATATTTCACTTTTCAGTTTACTATAGTTTTTCATAATGCAATCAAGGTAAATAATTATGCACTTCTATAGCACAGTTTTTAATACCCAAGAGTATCAATCGATGGTACTTTAAATCTATCCGCAAAAGACCAGCTCCTTCCAGAGATCAGTAAGAGGGAAACAGCAAAGCAGACTATGGAGGAAATGCTAATTGGAAGAGATGTGTATTTGTAAGGTATTTGTAATGGTTTGGCTTAACCTTTTCCTCGGGTTAGCCGTCTTAAGACGGCGGCGGAAAACTTTGACCAAACGGGGTTAGCTGTCTATAAACGGCGCGCTATATAAGCGACTGCGTACTGCTGACCTGCACGATTTTCAAAAATCCAACGCGGGGACCGAGTTAGCTCACATCCATTCGATAGGCGGCAGCACCGTTTTCGATAATACTGACTATATATGCAAGGGATATTGACTGTAGACTGACCAAGGCTGGAAAATGTATAGGAAAAATCTTCAGCCGGAGGCTAGAATGGCCATAACTACGCCGAATATGGTCCGATCTTCAAAATTTTTGCACTATTCTGTTCCAATTACACCTCCCAACAACTTTCTCGCTCACAGTTGGGGGGTCACCGCTGAAAAATTTTTTTTATTAAGCTTTGAAAATTTTTTGTCGGAGATGGTCCGATTTTGGGGTGTAGAGTGGACCCTACCCCCCAAAATTTTTTTTTGCACGGATGGTTCGAAAGCCAAATAAAATGCTCAACAATGGTGCAAACCGCATCTTTCTAGCTTCTATATAGCCTGAAATATACCGAGTTGTTCGGTTTTTCACATTGAAAATCTGTTCGCGTAATTGTCATTTCAGCAAGCAATTGGTACTTGGGTATGAAACTCCATAATTACCCGAAATATGGTCCGATCTTCAAAATTTTTGCACCATTCTGTTCCAATTACACTCCTCTAGAACTCTATCGCTCACATTTGGGGGTTTACCGCTGAAGACGTTTTGCTATTGACCTTTGATCAAAATTTGAACAAAATGTTGGGGAGGGGTCCGATTTTGGGGTGTAGAGTGATCCCTACCCCCAACTTTTTTCTTTTGGCACGGATGGATAGAAAGAGCAATAAAAATGCTCAACAACGGTGCAAACCGCATCTTTCTAGCTTCTATATAGCCTGAAATTTAGTAAGTTTATAACGTATATGTTCACGTTTTCATACGAACGCCTTTTCCAAAAATTAATTCCCCCGACGCGGGATGACTTTAAAAATTTAATTCCCCCTTTAAAAGGTTAAACATCTATTGCTAGTTCAAATAAGCAGGGCCCTCAGTTAATGTGCACCGTTTTATTTGGACTGGCAGAGATTCTGTACAGTTTTTCTGACTGCGTTAGCATGGACTTTCACTTAACATGGCTCCCTCTTCTAGTCTCTTAAAGTACATGTTATCAGGGTTTTACTGTTCATTGAATATGATGGCCGCATCAATGGTTATATGCATTTGCATGAAACATGATGTGCCTATTATATGTTAGTATTATTATAAAAATAAAGTTATGTCAAAGTATATGTGTCATGTTAGTAATGTGCATCTTAGATCTTCTTGTCACTAAATATTTAGTTAAAATGGGTTTATGAAGTAGAGCTACTTTGTGGTTTTATGAATAGGATGAATATGATTCAATTTTATTAGTAATTTAAAGGTTGTGCTAAATTTTTTGATGGTCAGAATTAAACTGAATGAAGTGCTGAAGAAATCAATTCGACTCTTGAATGATCATTGTCTTATTCATACAATGGATCAGTATAGGAAACTCATTGAATGGTATTGGTGAGTGATATGTTCAAGACTTTTTTAGATTGAAATTGCACTTAGCAGATTTATTTTTGCAGATATCCTGATTTTGCATCTCATTCATTTGACCTTAAGTCTTTATTCATTGTTGTCATTTAAAATTAGAAGAAAATTAGGTGATAGACTGATTGGTTGATCATCTTGATATGAGCAATTAAAAGACACTGGTATTTCATTTTTTAAAAAAAATTTATGGACATTTTTTATATCAGTTTCTTTTACTAATGATTACCAGTAAGTGGTTGTTGTTACTTTAACCACAGACCAGTGATTAATAATTGGTACAAGAGTACAGTGTGATGTAACTGTGATTGTAGTGATGAATTTAAACGCTGTTCAGATCAGTTGGCTCACATTGAAAAAGATTTGAAAAAGTTTAAAAACGTTTGCAGTGAAGTCTTTGCTTCTATCGAAAAGGTAATACAAACTGTGTTTATACTCTTGACTATATATCTGTGTCATAGTTTCTATTTCAGTCATGCCCATATTTTGCATTTTGCACCTGAATGTAGATGTGATTATTTACAAATACAGGTAGAAATTCTTGCCAGGTGGTAGCAGAAGAAAGAGAGGGAGATACCGGTATATGTGAGACGTACAGAGGCATATTGGCCATTTAGTGACATGGGTGATTTACATGACCTGCTCAGGTCTAATAAACTTTGTGGAAGAATAGTAGATGCATTTAAGAATAATCACACAGGTAAAGGTAAAGTTGGTTTAATTTTGAAAGGCTAGTAGCAACACAAGTGACAAGTGACTTTCACTATTAATTCAGAGTAATTTGCCAGTTCGTTCTCCACATTTTACCTTCACAGCTATATACTGTTGCTCATTTATCTGCACCTAGACAATGAATGAGCTGCTGATCTAGCCACCAGCACCATATGACTCAATCCCGGGACAGTCATACGTCCAAGGACCAAGCCTTGCCAGTGCTGTTTAACTTTGCCATTTTAATGGGAACCAGTCCTACAGTGCCAAGTAGGCCCGTTAGTTAAGTAGGACATTTGAATAATCAAAACTATTATAAAATGAGAATATAAGATGTATAAATTGTTCACAACTTTTGCTAAAATTGTCAAATGATTCATTCGTTTATATCATTGTATTATTTAGAATTTTCAAGGCCGTTTAAGTTCATTCAATGAAAGTACATCTGCATCGAGTCTGTATGGCAGCGGAATGCAGTTTTCCGAGCTCTGTCCAACTCCTACCGCTAAAATTCCGGCTCATTTATTAAAAGCTCACATGGATCTCATTTCTGTTTCGTAAGTTCAACGATTAGCGCAAACTTTCTTTCTTTGTGTTATTATAATTACAGAGCTTGTTTTGTATCTGGTCACTTTATTACATCTATAATATTAAGATCCTTATCTGTATGTCTCTCTGTCTGTTACCTTCAAGCGTTCTGATTGGTTGACTATTGGTAGACGGTTTAGACCGTTTAGTCCTTACGTCGCGATGCGTTGGTGGACGATGTTCTAAGACGACGTTGCTATTGGTAACCAAACGGTTTAGTCGAAGAAGCGTTTGACGAAGTGTACGTTCAATTGTTCATTGCAACGTCATAATGTGTACAACAGTCGAGATGCGTTGATGAGCGTAGCTCGAGGAAGTTTCGCAATTTTAACGTACACAAAAATACGCGTACAGCGTCACAAATGGTCACAGTTGCGTGATTTTAACGTACATAGGCCTAATTATTACGTGGCGCACAGCTTGGCTAGGTGGCGGTGTACTTCATTGAAATGTTGTTCAGCGTGAATTCAATGATTGGGTATTAGGTATAGGTATTGGATTAGTATTTATCCTGCATTGCGAGCGAGGCGAGCATCTTTCTAGTAATAAGGTAAAGTTTGCTCTGTAAGTTCGAAGCCTGTTGGAGATCTAAAGAGTTTTTCCTGGATTAAGCTCAAGTGAATTATGCATGTTATACAAGTGCAAAGACAGTATCGTTGATTGACTCGTGAGCTTTTGTGATCAGATTCTAAGTTCAGGGTGTATGATATTTTGTTTCCTTTCTAATTTTCAATCTACAGTGCATGTTCATCTGATCACCTGCATCTGCCATACTGCACTGCAATAGCTGTAACACAAGTGAATAGCAATGAAACTGTGCCACAGCATCAAGGAATATATGTCCTCTTTATATTAACATTGATCTCTTATATTATATGATTGATGTATACTGGTTGATGCTGTACTGATGTTGTTTGCAATCTAGGCAAGAGGAAAATTTTCATATACAGAAGGACATTGAAAATCATCTGAAAGAAATGGATGATTTGCTAAACAAGTTTGTCTCAGTATATTATTTTTTAATTCTAGGATTGTGATTTGTGATTAGATTTTTGTGTATTTGAAATGTTTTATATTTCCCAGTCTCTTCAGAAGTTCTTGAAGATTATTGACATTGAATTTCAGCATTCAGATGCTTCAAAAGTTTAGACTAGGAGTATCTTTGGCTTTTCTTTTAATGATATGCTGTGAGATTAGTGGTGTGAGATTAGATACGCCCTTCATTGTGAGATTGGTGTACAAGATGTCTTGCTTGTCGTGTTAACAGCTACATTCAGGGAATAACAGAGAAAATTTAAGATGAGGCTAATCTTTTAATAGTAAACAAGAATTTAGACTTCTGGGATTCAACAAGTAAAAATGGTCTTTGAGTTTTTCATTTCTTTTTATAAAAATGCTATTATATTTGCTCATTATGAAAAACTCAAAGCAAAAGCATCAAAGTTCATGAGAAAGCAATATTTGCTCTAAGAATGGTGCTCATTTGCCTTATCTTATTACCTCTATATAGCTACCATTTCGGCTACATTATTAATTTTTTAACCTTTAAACTTGTAATCAGTTGGAATTGTTTATTTATTGAAAAATATGAAATCTTGTAGGCTTCATGGTATAAGCACTGGAGATACAGACATAACATGAAAGTAACAGCCAGAAGAGAGTGGGGTGACCGAGACGTACGTATGACAGAACGTACATATTATGGCAGAACAAACGTCATCATTGAAGCCGAAAAGGAAATTGCTTCACATTGCACTTGGATGACCATCCGGTCCACGCATTTATTGCCAACAGCTGTCTTTGCCAGGCCTTCATGTGATGATGTGAAACTGCCAGGGTGAACCTGTGGTGCATAGTCGTTGTCTGAGAACTGAATAATCAAATTCGACTGAGCTAATACAGTAGAACCTCGTTATATCGAAGTTCAAGGGACCGTGATAAATACTTCGATATATCCGAGGTTCGATATATCCGATTCCTGTATCATTAACACTGTTTTGGCGGGACCGGCGCTCAAATTCGATATAAACGAGTTCGATATAACGAGGTTCTACTGTAGTCAACATCTGAGTCAGTGGTTCTAAACCTTTCTGTGATTACGTACCCCAGAAACAAGTATAAGAGAGCGAAGTGCCTTATATGAGGACAAAAGTTTGTGCTGAGAAATATTTTGAAAAATTATAAACTGCAACATACTTTTGTCACAGATTGTGCACATGCCAGAAAGTGGAATTTTTCTTTTACAGTTTCATATTTATTACTAACATTTCTAAAGTACCTTTACAGTGTGCATTGTAGGAAAAGTCTTTAAAGCTGACTTTATTTCTTGGTCATTCTGTGTACCCCCACAAAGTCTCTCAAGTACCCCCAAGGGGTACTAGTACCTCCCAGTTAAGAACCACTGATCTAAGTGAAGCCTG
Organism: Metaphire vulgaris; assembly: GCA_018105865.1. Lineage (NCBI taxonomy): Eukaryota > Metazoa > Annelida > Clitellata > Crassiclitellata > Megascolecidae > Metaphire > Metaphire vulgaris. The sequence continues at coordinate 9,945,376 of CM030838.1, read as the reverse complement.
TTACATTAGACTGTCGTGACTTGATCCAGGAATATGTGCTAAAGCATTTGTGTTGCATTGCTTATCTTCTTAACTCAGGCGGCCATGTTTTTACAGAATTTACCCCTCAACAGTTTCCCAAAAATGTTTTAATTCAAATATGATAACAGTATTGACAATGCGAGTAAGTAAGTAAGTAAAATCTCGTAAACTTATACAGCTCCCTGGAAAGTAGTACAGTAGTAGCTGCTTATTCTTATGTGCTTAATCTTTCTTGAAATAGGTATAGGCAAGGTGGTTTGTCGGCCGGGCAAATGTATATATCAATTGAAAGGGTTTCGATTATCTACAAGAATATGAAAAGAAAACTATAACATTTGCAATTACATTCTTCATATTTCATGAGAAGATATAAAATTTAAAAAATGAAAATTGGACTTTGAAGTTCATTAAAAATTTTGTCAGCAATATGACAAGACAGTGCAAGTAAGCTATCTGAAATATGCACACATGTAATGAACATTTAAAAATTTATATACAGATGTAAAAATGTTGTATTTTAGTTAACAGAGAATTTAGTGTGAAGGTCTCAAATAAATTATGACATATGTATTTTTGGCACTTGTCACAAAAGTTCCTAAAAGAATTTGTCAGCAACAAGACATTATTAGCAAACTACTGTATCTGAAACATGTACACATCTGTACAGTAATAGACAATAAAATTTATGTAAAATGTGATAGTTTAGAAAGGATCTTGTGTGAAAGATGTCGAAGCAATTATGACATACAGTACATATATTTGACTCATGTCACAAAAATTCAATGGTTTTTTATACTTTCCAGCAGAATTTGTTCATTTACGTTGTCATAGGACCTGGAAATACCCATGTCATCAACCAATGATGATAAACATTGTGGAAAAACTTTATGAAATCCGTGAATAGTTTGCTTTCGATGGCAATCAAACGTACTAGTTTACTCTGATAAAGAAAACGGACAGCAAATAAATAACATTAAGTGCCATCCAAAATGGAATAGACGAAAAATAGTCAATGAATAATCTATCTGTTGAAGTCATGGTACCTGCTCTATCTTCACAACAAGTGCTAGGCATTCGACTTACAGTACATGTAGAACTTCGTTATAACGTGCTTAGAGGCCGTCCATAAATTACGTCACGCGGTTAGGGGTCCGGCCATTTGTGACGGGTGTGACGTCACGCAAAAAAATTAGGTAATGACCTTTGACCTTTGTTTAGCTTTTCTGGCCTTTTTATTTGCTTGTCGGGGATTTTGGAGAGGAAAAAAATACAATTATGACCTATTTTTGCTTGTCAGGGTTTTTCGAGAGGAAAAAATACAAAGATGGCCTCTTTTTGCTTGTCAAGACTTTTTGGAAGACGAAAATGGGGAAGGGGGTCGGCCCGTTGTGACGTCATATTTTAGGGGTCCGACGTTTTGTGACGTCGCGGTACGTAGGGGGGTCAAAAAAGTGCAAATTTTGCGTGACGTAATTTATGGACGACCCCTTAGCGGGTCTGTGAAATTTAGTACGTTTTAGGCCAGCGGTTCTAAACTTTTATAGCGCCGCGACCCCCTCAATTCAATTCCCCATGATGTGGCGACCATCCAATCGTAAAATCACTTTCGTTCATAATGTAAACTGCTAAAATAATAATGCTACGACAATTAAAATGTTCGAAATCATTATTCGATTGTCTCCAATGTCTATCCTTGAATGAAATTATGGTTTTAAAAAAGTAGAAACTACCAATGGGAAAATTTTGTACAATTACAATTTTTGCGCATAAAAAGAGATAACCCCATATTTCCGAAGGTTTCACCGTTTCAGGCGACCCCAGGCAAATCGTCATTCGACCCCCGCCGGGGTCGCGACCCACAGGTTGAGAACCGCTGTTTTAGGCTATCCGAGGTACGTTATATCCAATACCATCCAATAATACGGTAGTGCATTACACGGGGCCGTCATTTGGGGGCGGGCGGGCCGTAGCCCCACTGATTTTGGGGGGAAATTGTTTCCACCAATGTTTGTGTCATTTAGTTTTTACTTGTAGGCTAAATTGGCTGGCTAAATAGGTAAAAAGACTGAAAAGTAAAAAAGGTCATGAACATGTAAAGGAGGGCTTGGTGTCGAATCTGGGATCTGAAGTAACTAATCGCACAAAATAGCTGACAAGCAAAAAAGGTCGCCAACTTTTTCGCAAACTTGACTGGTCGAAAGTGTCTTCCCCCTGAAAAACAGTGAAATGACGTCTCTGACGTTATCGTACAATTGAGGAATTGTTATAACCGAGTCCGTTATAACAAAGTTCAACGGTAGGCCTATATATAGGGCCTACATAAGTAACATAACGCAAATCTAGAGTAAGTAGCCTAATGGAGCTGGCGTTCGCCTGAAAATGTTTGCTTTGTCTGAGAGCTAGCTGGGGCTTCGCCCTCCTACCCGTCGAGAGCGAAAATGAGGTCTTAAGTTTCAGCCGTCCGAGTCCCACCCCCCCCCCCCAACAGGAGATCTATGTAGGCCTAATAAGTGAGAGTTTGACGATCCCACGACTCACACAGAAATTATTGAAATATCGAAAAATGGCGCCTGAGATCCAAGACAAGATCTCTACAAGGACGCTAGATTTGATCTCTGAAAAAGACTAGAAAGTTGCAGTCGATGTAAATGAAGTTGAGAAAAAATTGTGTTAGGCCTATTGCATTTCAAACAAATTTGACAGTCTTCTCAGGATCCTGCATTTTCTTTCAAGTTATTTACTGAACGAAAAAAATTCACGTCAGCCGTTGTTATTATTATCATTAGACCTATTAATAACATCATCATCATCGCCGTCGTCGTTGTCGTCGTCATCATCGTCGTCGTCGTTGTCATCATCACCGCCGCCGCTGCCTTTTCTTCCTCCAATGTGCGTTGACGAGCAAACGCTCTCTGAGATAGACGCCCGCGGACTTGCATATGTAATGCTATTAATTTATTATTGAAGAAAATCAAGTACAGTATAAAGCGTATTCTCTATAGGCCTACTGGTTTCTTCTGTATTTTAGATAGTACGACTGATTCGACAATAATAGTAGGTTTACATGTATTAAAACAAGAGGATTTCTCATTCGATCCTTTGATGAAACGAGTTCATTAATTGTTTACGGCTGCACCCAGAGTCTTCCGTACATGAGCCAAGCCTTCGGAATGCACCTGCCGTCGTAGTATTTGCCGGGAGAAACGCACAGGGAACGCATGTTCGGACATTTACACTCGAACGTTCTCCTGTACGACCGTTTGCACGGCTCGTTGTGGACCGAACAGACCTTCTGAAAGGCAAAAGCACTTAGAAACACCTCGCTGTCCATCGGGCGTCGACGTCTCTATGCGCGCTGATCTCACGCACGCGTAAACTTCTTATAGGCCTTTAGGCTCGAGCCCCCACTTATTGAGAATTTGAGAGGCTGCCATAGGGAAAGGGGAATGCATATGGCCTGGATTCCCACTTTTTCATTCAAACTGGGACATGGCAATAGGCGCTGACTCTTTGAGGATCTTTTTTAAAATGTGCTTTGCATGTCATGGAAAAATTTAACGTAAATCGTGTTGTCTCTGACTCTGAGTATTCTGACCAAGAAGCACTGAAAAATTGTTATTTTCATTAAGAATATGTTTAGATTTCAAGCGTTGACTAGAGAACAAGATCAGCAACCTTTTAGGGTTTTCTTACGTACATAGGCCTATTGTGTTATATTCTGCGACCAATAACGTTTGAGAAGATGAACGCCTGAAAATTTAGATGAAATTAAATTTCGATTTTCATAATTTTATGGCTACATTTTTCTTTGATTGTGGCAAAAACTAGAGCAAAATGCCGGAATTGCAAATCAACTTGTTGATGAGATGTTGCTTGAACTTCGCTTAGGCCTATTGCAAATTGCAATTGCACAATTTCATAAGTATTCTGAGAGATTTACTAGGCGTCAAAAGAGAGAAAGGAGAAGGAAAGAAAATGTTCGGTAGCAACAGAAGTTGTAGAATCACGATCTGAAGACAAAAGTAACAGAAAGTCAGTAGTCGACAATCCCTGGGCAGTGGCGGCTCCACCGGGGGGTCAGGGGGGGCCCGTGCCCCCTATTGAGAGCCTGGCCCCCCAGTGGCCCCCCCAGTTGGGACCCTATACTTAATGCTACATACATTAAACAACAAATGGTTGGCCCCCCCATGATTAGAAGTTCCCCCCCCAACGGCCCCCCACTTGCCAAATCCTAGAACCGCCACTGTCCCTGGGTCATTTCAGTAGAAAACTAGCGACTGTCTCTTATGTGTGGATAGATGTCAGAACAGAGATTTCTCAGCTTCTCCGAATTATGTACGTTCATGTAGGCCCTATATGATATTTATGTAGGTAGGCATGGGACCTGGAAACAATATAAAGGTACTTTCAGTTTAGTGCAATTTGCAATGTAGGCCTATGTCTCACCTGCATTTGGCATACACGTGTCGCCTTCTGAATCTGTCTATAGACCTGGAATATATTATGACTTGTGTAAACTCATGATTGGAAATTTAAATTGTTAACCGACTCGATCGAAGACTTACTCCTTCTACTTTGTACTTGGTCACGCTGTAATCCGTCGTGTAACTCGTCACTCGAATCGTCCAGATGCCAATCAGGCAGAAAGAAATGAGGAAGACGCTGCCAAACATTGTCCTTTCGCAAAACAAAACTGCTGCTTAGACTATTCTACGTTATCAAGAACCACGCTTTCTGTACGTTGCTCTTGTGCCAATAGCAACGTTTCTATATAGTAATACGAGCACCGAGCCCATGGGAATAAATGGCGTATTTCGACCATCACTCAAAAGAAGAAGAGGCTGGTGGAGGAGACGGTTGGCCGAGGTTGCACACAAGCGCATCTAATGCGATTAATTAATCGATAAGGATTTGTGGTGCGTGCAAAGCTCGGGCGCTGCTTTATTCTTCTTCTTCGCCGGTCGGATGCTACGGATGGAAGAATTCCCGCGGGTCACCTTCTGATTCGTCGATGAAACAAAATCTCAGAGAATCTCTCTCTCTCTCTTTCTCTCTCTCTCTCTCTCTCTCTCTCTCTCTCTCTCTCTCTTTACGTCTCTTTCTGAGCCATAGAAGCTCTAGACACAAAACTGCAGTTCAACGCATTCCGTAGAACTCCCCCAAACAAAAACACACAAAGGTTACAATGCTTTATAGCCCAGCGAGACCACTTCCTCGTTAGAGCCGAGCTCATGATACTTTAGAAGTGATACGCAGCATTAACCGGGATTATGGTATTAACAATATTGCCTTTCTTTTGAATCGTATCTCATGCGTTTTAATTTTGCATAGTTCACTCCGGAGACGTAAACTTGGATGAAAATACTATGCGTTACCCAGTTCATAGCTTATCATCTCAAAAAGTGGACCGCTTGTGGCTAACGGTAGAGGCTAATAGAATTTAACGCATAGGCATATGGTTGATTCAGATTGTGACAAAATTTGATCTTTAGTTAACTAGAACTGTGTTGGCGCTGATTATTTTTTTTAAAGACTAGCTGTTTGTCCGCCAGAAATGACAGGGCTGCTGGCCGGTTTTTTCTACCTAATTTTATTCAGTAAAACACTTTACGATATATTAAATTTCATTATAAATGTGTGTTCTTGCATTTTGTCCATTGACTTGTAGGCCTAATTGACCGAAACATGGCTTGATGAGCGGTTTGAGGTAAGGGTGAATATGAAGGGAGAATAATCGAATATCCGAATTATGTCGGTCAATGATATCCAGTTTGTGTGGAGGGAAGGCGGGGAAGAGGAGGGGAGAGAGATAGGAAGGGGATGGAATTGGAAAGGTAGAGTGAATGAGGATGATAGAAGAACGAGAGAGTAGTGGGTATGGCAAGAAAAGGGAGGAGAAGGGAGAGGCGGAGAGTGGGAAGGGATAAAGAAGGGGAAGGGACGGAAAGGGGGTATCTTTTGTAGGAGAGGGAAGAGAGGGAAGTAGAGAGGAAGGAACGGAGAAGGGGAGATAGGGGAAATGAGATAGATGAATGAGAGGGGAGTGAGATTAAAGAAGTGGAGAAGGGAGGGATTGGAAAAAATGAGGGGACAGACCCATGCATGCACAAAGTGAAGAAACTATATAAGCTATAAGATATAAAAAGGTAAAGGTAGAGATTCGCTCTTACTCGATTTCGAGCGTTGGACCCGGCGCTGATCTCTGGAGTCAGGCAAGCAGCGACGCAGGTGGCTTGCGCCATTAATCTAGAGTTTGTCATTGCTTTCTCCAGACCCGCGCTTTACCTTTGCAGTCAAAGCTGCTACTGATTTACACCGACCTTTAGCGAATGAAGTCTGAGTCGACCTTAGGGGTTCCTGCGGGGGGTTGAACCCGTTCAGTCAGCGTCCTGCTCTAGCGTGTTACCAATCTGCCATATTATCGCCCCATAATACATAAAGGCAATGGAGTACAATTATTATTATTATTATTATTATTATTATTATTATTATTATTATTATTATTATTATTATTATTATTATTATTATTATCATCATCATCATCATCATCATCATCATCATCATCATCATCGTATGCTTCATGTGCTGAAAGAAGTCAGCCATTTGACTGCGACATCATTAGCTGAGTGTAACATCTGATAGAGTACAATGGCCAATGGAGTACACCGTTTTTAACGTTGATAAGATGTAAAGACAACGTCAAAAACGGCGTACTTCAATGGCCAGCGTGGACCCGTCGAAGAACCGAAGGGTTAGCGCCTTCAGTTTTACATGGCAACGGCTAAATGAGAGTAGTTTGCCACCCTTTCTCTCGTCGCCTTTTCTTCCATCGAGTTAACACCCGATGCATTTCATTCACAGCTGAATCGACTGGGGGGGGGGGGGGCGCTTGGGGCAGAAACAACCAAGCGTTTCTGCTGCAATCGGGACATGCACCACGGACCTCAAGATTATAGCTAACCACTAATACCACTACTCCACCGTGCACCCATATAAGCAACGTCTAGCCAAGCAATTAAGAACGACGTCTTTAAGCTCCGCCAATTATTGAATTTGACTTTGACGTTGCCTAGCAACGATTCTAAAATGACAGCAGCGCGTCGTCCAGTGAAGACGGAGTTACCGGACACAAACACAGACAGACAGACAGACAGACAGACAGACAGACAGACAGACAGACAGACAGACAGACAGACAGACAGACAGACAGACAGACAGACAGACAGACAGACAGACAGACAGACACAGTGAACTCTTCCAAGAACTCTTGGTGGAGGATGCAATGAATTTCTACGAAGAGCCCGCCAATTGTCAAAGGAATCACAGTATACGTAAACGGTTTAGAAGAAATCTGTAGAATTGATTTACAAAATATTATGTTTAGAATCGACAATGTGTAAAAGCCATTTTAGCCTGGTTGTACAAAGTCATAGTACAAAATCGAGTTTTCTATTGCTGGAAGCGAATTTGTCGATGATATTGTCTATGGATATGTTCATATCTTTGTGGATATACATCAAGACTAAATCTGTTTAGACGATCATCTTCCATTGAAGGCGCATTTTTGGTGGGCCGGTGGGAGGATGCATCCCCAGTCAATGCAGTCATCCCCAACGTGGAACCGCCCCAGGCCAGAGAGATAGGCTTTGGCAAGGATATTTTTACACCCCTAACATCCCCCAAACGCCCCAATCTGAGACCAATATACCCCCTCAAACATCCCCTAATCTGAGACTGAGAGCAATACGTAATTATGATGCAGTTAAGATGTTATCGCTCGCAGGGGCGGTTCCACGACGTCGGGGATGAGAGTTTTCAGGAATGACCTTTTTGCTTGTCGGCATTTCAGCATTAATCACTGGACAATGACTTTTTTGGCTTGTCAGACATTTACATTGATCACTGCATGGGCGATACATTTTTTGCCTATCAACCTTTTTCGGCAGAGGACCCCCAGAATATACCAACACCCTCCTTCCAAATTGATAATCATAGAAATAACCATGGGTTTTGGGAAACCATAATACTGTACAGTGACGTAGCCAAAGGGGGATTTGGGGGTCAAACCTCCTTGGCTGGCCGACCCAAATTTTTTTGCGTATTATTATTCTGTAGGTGGAGACAGTGGCGTAGCGTGCCAATGGTTAGTATGGATTTAGCCATGGGCGGCACACATGACGGGGATGAAGGGTCGGCACATTTTCGGAGCGACGACCTTTTTTACCTGTCAGAGAAGACGGTGAACTTTAGAAGGTTAGAAGGGACTTTAGAATTAAGGGGCGGTAAATCAAGTGATGACCTTTTTTGCTTGTCAGGTGATTTTCAGCGCGAAGGCGGGAAATTTTTTAGAAGGGGCGGCAAATTTTAAATCTATTTTTTAAGACGCCATAGATCCGCCTCTGATATGAATGCATTTGGGGGATTAGCAATGAGCCAGAGGCGGCAAAAGTGCACGTTACGCCAGTGGGTGGAGGGCGCATCGGATCTAAGGTAGCAAAAAAGAAACAGAAATTAATTTAGTTGTACAGGGGCTGTCTGCGCACTCGTATAGCTATGTTATAACTGACTTAACTAAGCAAAATAATAGGTGACGACCATTTTTTGCTTGTCAGGATTTTCGAAGTCGGGAATAGTTGGTCGTAATCTCCTTCGGAAAATCTTGGCTACGTCACTAATACTGTACATAATATTGTGAGCCGAGCTCAAGTTTCAAATTTTAAATAGTCGAGATATTAATGAGTCACGAAAACCCGCGTTGTCGATGACATTATTGAGCTGTCACGAGGTTTATATTCGAACAGCTATGAAACTGGACGCTTCAGAACAGTCAACACTGTTCGGGCGATAAAAATGCACGTTCGATGAAAATGGGCTTAGCTCACTGTAAAGTGTGCTAGCTCACTGGAAAGTCGGATTAGCCTGCTGAAACGTTGGCTTGGCTCGTTGAAACGTGGGCTAGCTCGCTGAAATAACGTTAGATTAGTTAAGATTTGACTGCATCAGTTGATCTAGTTGCAATTCGACCTGTCTAAATAGTAGTTACGCAAAAACTGCGCAGGGAATTTTGAAGGGAAGTGGATACAGTCGTAGACCCTTTTAACATGGTGTTGACAATGTTGACAAGAGAGAGTGACACGATAACAGTTATCACGGAATTTCCCGTTGTAACCGCGGTACTGGAGAAAATTTGGCAAAAAGTGCGGTATTACCGCGGAAACGGGTTCTTGTCATGAGGTATATCGCAATGACGGGGACATTTACTACGGTATTACCGCGACAGCGGCATCAACATTGTCAAGTCGATGAGAATAATATTGATGACGTTGTGTAGGTGTTCTTGTCTTCTGTATGCAGAGTATTTAGTAACTCATCAGTAGGTTATTCGTTAAGAGGGTATGAGTGCATTTAATACACGGCGTTAGAGCAGCCGACTGACAGCAATGTGACGGAAGTACTGCCTAGTATTTCCTTTTCCTGTGTACCTTTTAACTTGTATTGTTTTGAGCACATGGCTAGTTTATTTCGCATCGCTCGAAGTTAAAATAGAAAAATGCGACATCAATAAATTGGTTAGAAGTAAGTTGAGCGAATAACATTTCAAACGTATAACGGAGTCAGTGATTTTTGGTCACATTACGAGAAGGGTGCACAACGGAGGACAGCCGCACTCAACTGAATGCTGATGCTATTGTCCAGTGGCGTAGCGTGACTTTTGGAGGCCCGGGGGGCATCTTTGCCATGGGGGCCCCAGAGTTTCGAGTCGAGCTGACGAGCAAAAAAAGGTCGTCAGCACATCATTTCTAAGGTTTGGGTTAAGAAGTTAGGGTTAACCCTAACCTAACCCTAGCTTAGACCCCTCTTCGGGGCCCCCCGCCCGGGGCCCGGGGGGCTGTCAACAAAGTGCCCCCTGCCCCCCCACGTTACGCCACTGCTATTGTCAATCTCTTTTTGTTAATAATCCTTAACTTTAATTATATTAGGCCTACCACTTATCAGTCGAAAACTTGACGCTATAATTATTTAGAAGCAAAACGTAGTGGTATATTACTATAAATGTTTTTGTTAACGTATGGATGAAGAGAGGACGGAAAAGGCTGATGCGAGTATGGGGAGGAGATGGGAGGAGAGAGGCAATGCGGAGATGGGGTGGGAACGGGAAGAAATGTTTGGGTGCGGGGTGGGAAGTAGGAATAAAACCTTGTTCAGCGCCACTCTCTAGTTGACAAGGAAAAATGTGAGGGAGACGGAGAAGTTTGAGAGGGGTTAATCACCTCAGGTCTATGCCTGACTGACGCTGTCCTTGAATACTGAATGCGGCTAATAATAGAGTAAAACGAAATCTCAATTTTGCGTAACTTGCACGCTGCAGCGTTGGCCATTATGGACTTCGTGTCTTCGAATACACTTGGATAAAAGCTTGAGGCCAATATTTTAGATGCTGAGCATTATCATCGAATTAGCGAAATTGAGAAATAGATCAAACTCACTCCCTACATTAACATTACCTATAGGGGGGGGGGCACAAGACATTCTTGCGTCAATCCAGTGCATGGCGTTTCAACAGGCAGAGGTCTTCGGTTTGTTAGCTTTGGCAGTGAGGCGTATTTCTTTCAGATTGTGCAAACACGCAGTTCAACATGTCGGGCTTCGGAGCTTTGCACAGTCATAATGCGACGTGTCATTAGGCCAATTCGTAGAATTTCGCGAATTCGTCGAGTGGATAAGCCGTGGCGACCTACCACTTAACACACCGCACTCTGTAAAGGCAGAGAAGAGAAGAGAAGAGCCGTCCGTCTCCACTGTAAGGATTGTTTCGGGAATGACAGCAGAATATCATGATAATGTCATAATGAATGGTATTATGCTGCTATTTTACGATTTAATCCGACAGGATTCTTCTTCGGATGCACCGGGAGAGGATAGACCGTCTGAAATCAAAGAACGAATCTACAGCGTATGCGTTTAAGATTAGAATCGTCTGAAATAGGGAAATAATAGCTCTCTGCCAACTAGATCTCTATGTGAAGGTAAGCGGGTCTAATACGTCTGTCGCGTTGTCTCGGCGCCACTATGTGCGGATCATTTGATGGCTTGTATAAGTTGTAGCTCATTTTTCAAACCATCCAACCAGAACTAATACTTCGGCTTCTAAGTTCTGTCGTTATCTATTTTGCAGAATAAACTTCAAGCCGCTTTGAGAACTTTCAATACTACTAAAGTAACACCGAATTATTGAGAATTTAAAATATTTGTCGTGAGAGCAATTTTATTAAAGGAACAAGTTTTTTTCTTTAAAAATCGAATACAGACTCTTTGGAATACTGCATTTGAATATGGAATCCATTTCGAAGAAAAAGAGATTTTGGAAAGAGCTCAACGCAAAGCAACCAACAGTGGTGTAAACTTGGATGAAAACGTGGGAGCCCAATGGGAGCCTAACTCGTATACCTTCCCCTTCCCTATGGTAGTCTCTCAAAAATGCGGCGTGTGGAGCTCGAGCCTATGACAACCAAGGTGACTAAGTGATGTCAAAGATTAAGCTACATGATATGATCACAGACTAAAGCCTTAGGTATTGTGGATTGACTACTCTAGAGAAACGGAGAGTATAAGAGAAGATCCAATAGAGACCAATTCACCGATAGGGTGCCTGGTCACGTCTATTCAACCGTCTAGTGCAGTGGTTCTTAACTTTTTTGTGATTAGGCCTACGTACTCCTGAAAGAAGTATAAGAGAGCGAAGTCTCCCTTACCAGCCTACAGTACCTTATATGAGGGCAAAAGTTTATGCTCCGTAATATATTGCAAAATTATAAACTGCAACTTACTTCTGTCACAGATTGTCCGCAAGCCAGAAAGTGAGATTTTTCTTTTTACAATTTCTAATTTATTACAAACATTCCTACAGTAGGCCTATCTGTGCAGTGTACATTGTAGTAAACGTCTTTAAAACGGACTTTATTTCTGGATCATTCTTCGTACTCGCACAACCTCCCTCAAGTACCACCAGTTAAGAACCACTGGTCTAGTGACACAGGATAGACTCTATCGTTGAGGAAAATGCTATGATCAATAGTTTATAATATGATTGTTCTTGGTGACTAGGTAACAGGTAAAGGTTCGCCCATACTAAAGTTCTAGCGTTGGGCTCGGCGCTGATCTCCGGTTCCAGGCAAGCAGCGACGGCTGGGACGCAGGTGGCTTGCGCCATAAATCTTGATAGTGTAGTTTGCAATTGCTTTCTTCAGACCTACGTTTTACCTTCGCAGCCAAAGCTGCTACTCATTTACCACCGACCTCTAGAGAATGAAGACTGAGTCGACCTTGGGGGCTCCTGCGGGAGTCGAACCCATTCCGTAAGCGTGCCGCTCAGGCGTGTTACCAATATGCCATCTTCCCGCCCTTATGGCGACTTTGGTGACTAGGCCTATATAAATCTCAGACATGTTTTTGCATGAATTGTATTTCAATGTATATATCTAATATAATAATTCCCTACGCCTGTTTGTGCGTCACGCATCCCACTCACTTCCGTAAGACGGTCTTGGACTCTCCCGGAAAAGTCCATCTTCTCGTTCGCATTGGACGAAGCGCTGCTATAATAGTTGTCATAGGCAACCAAAAGTTATAATAAGCGGAGCTTGACGAAGCGTCCTTATTATCAGATGTGTACAGCGCCACGCTATGTTAGTGGGCGGAGATTCATGAAGTGGCGTGATTTTTACGTACATACAATATAAATTGTTGAGGGTCGCGGCTCGATGTTGCGAAGCAGATAAGATATTTTAACGAATTATTGAACAGAAATTCCAACTCGACAATATACAAGCTCAAGCAAACGGAAGAGGCAAACGCCTCTCGCTACACCCGCCATCTAGCGATTCAACCAAGCATTAATAAGAAGGTAGGATGCAATTAAACAGCTCCAAGAGAGCATCTCATAACAGAACGTACAGCTGTTGTTCGGCGTGCAAAAGCAGCACAGCAAGTTCAGCGTCCGGCATCTTTTCGACAAGCACCTTTTCGACAAGCAAGTGAGACAAATGGCCAATTCCCAGCCCTCCGTGGGAAACAAAATCCCTTTGGGGCCGTAGTCCCAAACCGGGATCTTAGGGTCCGGTATGTGGTGCAACCCCTGCGGTGGGGGCAAGACCACCCAGTGAGGGCCATAGGGAATTTTTTAGATGATAATCACATATTCACTTTACAAATTCAGATTCAAAACATTGTTCATGTCATAATATGGCCTTTTGAAATAAATCTTGGTAGGAAATAGCCAATCTCCCCCGTCATTTTTGACGGGTTAATGGCTAGTCTTTAACAAAACGCTTTAGTTTAAACATTCTCGTTTTATGATTCGTTTGGCAACAGCAAAATTTTTGTATATATATATATATAATCAGTGGCGTAGCCAGGATTTTCGGCAGGTGGGGTGGTGTTTTGGTTTTGGCGGTAACCAACTTTAGAAAAATGTTGACAATGAAAAAAAGTTTGTCAACTACATTTAGAGCGCCTCGAAGTTTTTCGGTCGGCAGCCAAGGGTGGTTTAGCCCTAAAACCACGTCCGAAATTTTAAAATGTATGAAAACACATTTTAAACATTTTTTCACCGCCCAAGGGGGTTTTAACCCCTAAACCCCGCCTTGGCTACGTCACTGTATACAATTGTAATTTATTTGTCTGGTTCAGTGTCTGATTTCAGAAGGCGCAATGGCATGCAAATCTTCCGATATACATTTGTACAGTCGTACTCATGAATGCGCCGTCCTGTCAAACCATATTTCGTTCTCATTCTATTAATTAATGACCACAAGCACGAGTAAACAAGTAATCGAATCGTCGTGAGATCAGAATGCATCGTTGGCCTGTCGATGTCTTCCAGTGCTAAGCTCTGTCGTCACAAGCATTCTTCAAGAACGTGCTTATTTGCGCAATTTTCGTAGAAACTATCAACACGGTCGCCTTCGTCGGAATAATTATAGACGGCCTTACGACCTCCTCGATCAAAAATCATTGCGCAAACAGAAATTTGTTGTGAGATCTCAGTCCTCGCGTAGACTTTCCAAACGAACAGGCGTCTGACTGCGTTCATACATGTTGAGCATTCGACAGAGAGGTCCCGGTTCTTTTTGCCATCGTTGTTAACTCAAAGTCCCAAACGTCTCCATTCGTGAGAGAAATCGCAGATAAATTTACAATACTGACGAGTGACAAATTACAGTATAAACGTCGTCAGAATTTTAATGGCAGTAATTCCTACAATAATCGTCAGAGAATATTATTTTCTTCTGCTCTCGCTTCTTGTGATCGTCTACGGGCAGCTGTTAGCTTCCCTGTCAATAATTCGCTCGCGATGGCGGTTCTAGCCGGAACATACCTGAAGGTCGGGGGATAATTCTGTGCCCTAGTCAATGACTGAAGGGGTATGACGAGCCAAAAATGATCATCTACCATATTGCACCCCTAGTTAAACAACTCTTGAAAATAACTGTCAAACAAAAAACCCCCATCAACAAATTACAATCAATTCAAAATGCACTAGCCCGAGCAGTAGGCCTAACCAAATCACCAAAGTTCTGCCATATTTCACCCATACTGAAGTCGCTACACTGGCTTAAAATATCCGAACGTATCCAGTACAAGATAATAACGATTACTTACAGTTCACTTCAATCGTCAAAACCGGTTTACCTTCGTAAACTCTTAACCAGTGGCGTCATTTCACACTTTTCTTGGGGGGCGAGAAATTTTGTAAAATTTTTCTTTAAAATTTTTTAAATTTTTAACTTTTTTTAAATTTTTCGACTCGACGAGTTTCCAAAAAAGTTGACGACCTTTTTTTGCTTGTCAGCCCTTTTTACGATTAGTTACTTCAGGTTACGCTCGTTCAGGTTACTCTCGACATCAAGCACTCCTTTAGGGCTTTAGGGGCTGCTGACCTTTTTTGGCCCCCCCAAACGCAAATGACGTCCCTGTTTTTATTTTTTGTTGCACATTAATACATTATAAACTAATATTTTCATTTCCTTGTGGGGGGCCACGCCCCCCCCCCACCCCCCCAAATGACGCCTCTGCAGTCTTAACGCCTCAGCCTCCTCGTCCTACACGATCATCATCTCATCTCACACTTTCACGCCCGTTAAATCAGTCATCACTCAAAATCTGCAACCGCGCTTTCTCACAATCCGCACCAGAACTTTGGAACTCAATTCTAGCCTCCCTCCGCAGCCTACGACATGGTCAAACAATAAGCTCCGAATCCTCATATGCTATAATTCCTTCATTATCTCCTCAAGCCTTTAGGTCTAAACTTAAAACCTTCATATTCGAAAGTCATTTCCTCCATAGCAATAACAACCTGACCCGCCGCCTCATAGATACACTGACCTTTGCCCGGCCGACAAACCACCTTGTCTATAGCTATTTCAAGAAAGATTAAGCGCATAAGAATAAGAAGCTACTACTGTACTACTTTCCAGGGCGCTGTATAAGTTTACGAGATTTTACTTACTTTCTTACTTACTTTTGCCCTGTTCGCATCGGGATGCCTATAGCATCCCGATGCGAACGGGGCAAATAGGATAAGTACATAGCAGGGATATTTTCACACCCCCTAACACCCCCAATTTGAGGTCGACACCCCCTCCAATATGGTAATGTGACAATGGATGCATACAAAATGCATACTAATTAGCTCTGAACACCCCCAAATGGAGAAGTACACCCCCTTAACTTTTATTCTCGGATGACCTTTTTTTGCTTGTCAGCATTTTTCGGCAGAGACTTCCAAATCCTGACACCCCAGATTTTCCCGACACCCCCCAAATTCACAATCCTAGAAATAACCCTGGTAGGCTTACATAGTAGGCCTAAGCCTTCGATCTAATCCAAAACCCTAAATCTTAACCTTGTAGGCTCACTCCTAATCCAAAAACAGGCACTTATCGCATTTTGAAAGAGCGTAGGTCTATGGACATCGCGATTTCACGATTGCGATATTTTGAAACGCGATATTCTGTGCGCGATGTTATTCACCTCCACCCTTTCATTGTTATACGGAGAAGAACTGATCAATGTGTATAATGTGATGGGCGTTCTGATTTATATTTTTAGCGAGACTTTGACGTCCTGCGCCCTTGATGCACTTTAAAATGACCGAACCTCTTGATAGGCTACAGCCCCCACAGGTGAACAGAAGTCTGAAAGCGATTTACTATTTTACTAAATTAAGCACAGGGTCTTAAATCTTAACCTTGTAGGCTCACTCCTAATCCAAAAACAGGCACTTATCGCATTTTGAAAGAGCGTAGGTTATATTTTTAGACTCGTGACTCAATATTGTATGCATAAATGGGACTAATAAAATTTATTTAGAAAGATGCACTACGGGCCGCATCCATGATCTAGACGGCGGCAGTGGCGGCTCCACAGGGGGCCCGCGGGGGCCCGTGCCCCTTTTGAGTGCCTGGTCCCCCAATGTCTCCCTGTTGGGACCCTATACTTAATACTACATACCTAACAACAAATGGTTGACCCCCCATGATTAGAAGTTGCCACCCCAACGGCCCACCACCCCACTTGCCAAATCCTGGAGCCGCCACTGGACGGCGGGCCGCTGGTTGGTCACCCCTGCATTAGGCCAACAAAATTTGTACTTTCACTTAAACTTAGCTCCATTTCAATACGCTGTTTGAAAATTTTAAAACTGACAGGTCTATTATATCAGGGATAGCCAAACCCATAGAAGGCGCAGAGCTCACGTGACAGTTTTCAAAAGTTTGGCAATCGCATTGCCACAATTAGACGCGAAAACGAGGCAATGTGATAAATTCTTTGCAACATTTCGTTAAATTTCTGCTGCTATTTTTATGGGACCTATAGCTATTATAAACAGACAGAATGTTACTGTTATGTGGCAGGCCGCAGTTGTAGTCTTCTGTTGATCTGTCAATATGCTCAAAAAGCATTTTAAAACTTTTCGCGAGCCGCAGATTCTGCTCGACAGTCATCCCTGAAAATTTGCAACCGTGCCTTGAACTGCCTTCTCATACGCCGCACCTGAACTTTGGAACTCGATCCCAGCTTCCCTCCGCACAGTGTTTAATCTAGGCCGTTTCCGGGGTGGGGGGAATTGCCCTTTTCCCCCTGAAATTTCAAATTCCCAAGGAAATTTTGGAATACTACATGGACTAACAGCGGCCCCTAGCAGAATTCCCCCCGGCTTTGTCAGTTTTCCCCCCGGCTTTTTCAGTTTCCCACCCGGAGTCCAGGAGTCTAGATTAAACACTGCCTCCGCAGACTTGGACGCTTTCAAACAACAAAATCTGAGTCATCATTTACTATAATTCCAGCATTATCTCCTCAAGTCTTCAGGTCTAAGCTTAAGTCCTTCCTTTTTTCTAAAATCATTTCCTCTATAGCTGTAACAAGTTAACAACCTAGCTTCACTGCCCTTCGGATGTTAACTGTTGCCTGGCTGATCATATATCTTTTCCATAGCTATTTTAAGAAAGGCTGAGCGCCTAAGAATAGGCAGCTAATATTATGCTGCTTTACTAGGCGCTATATAAATCCACGAAAATTTACTTACTTACTTACTTATTTGACAGCCACTGTAAAAGAGACTCGCGTTACGTAGGGGGAGGGGGTCAAAAAGTGCCAAAAATCGCGTTACGTAATTTATGGACGACCCCTAGGCTTAATATATAACCTACATACCCCAAACGTTACCTTAGCGACTTGTTAGTCTTCATTGCAAATACAGATAACACCCAGAATTAACGGCACTTCAAAATGAGGAAGGCGGGAAAAGCCTGAAAAGGCCCTTCCATATTCCTACCTAGCCCATCCTCCCTTCCTTCATTCCCCCTTCAAAGGAGAGGATGAAGGAAGGGAGGATGGGCCAGGACTTAGGAATATGGAAGGGAGAGTGTGGTGGATGAAGATATAATGAGAGTATTGGGCAGAGGAAAGAGATGGAGGAAGGGGAGGGCGAGAAAATGGATGGAGAAGAGGCTGGAATGGGAAAGGGACAGGGACAGTCGGACAGTGAAGGATAGGGTAGCTTTGCATGACGTAGTTAGGAAGGGGCGGGGAAAGTGAGGGACTAAAAATTGAGACTCGGACAACTGATAGGCCTACTAATCTTCACATTTTGAAAGCGTCTCCCTTGCTAAAAGTGCACGACATCGATCCAAGTAATTATAAGTTTATTCGAGCTCCGAGCTTCAATGCCGCTCGACATAAATAGGTGGTAAGTGCCTACCCTATAACCGTTGGACGTCATACCGGTCCCCATTAGAAGAGAAAACCTCTTCGAGTTGAATGTTAGCAGGAGTGGTATTTGAAGGGATTTTGATTTTGTGATTCGAGATCTTGAAATTAGACGCTGCTGCTATTGGCAGAAAACTACAATACAGGCCTTAGACTGTCTAGACTTTAATTCACGACCACTGAGAGATCATTATGACGCCCATTATACGTCACACAGTTTGAGGCAAATTCATCCAATTGATTAACGCCGTTATCTTATATAATAATTTTCGGTACTTTAACCGTTATCCGTACGGTCCTCCATATCCCTTTTGCCTAATCAACAACTAGTCTATATTTACTATTAAATTTTCAGGCCCAAGAATTTGGAATAATCTACCCTCCCACATTAAGAATTATAATAATCTTTATTTAGCCTAAACATAATGTTAAAAAATTTCTTATACTAAATCAAGAATAATAACTTAAACAAAATAATTGATTTAACTCTTATTAATCTATATGGATTTTAATTACATTTCAAATTAAGGAATATATATCTAGCACATTACTTTCAACATCACTTCTACATCTAATCTAACTTACACTTACCTACACTTTCACTACAGGCACACATTTTAATTATTTTTCTGCCATCTAAGTATTAACTTTTTATTGGGATAACCACCTTACGGGATTTTTATCCCTTAGGTTATCCCTCACTCATTGTAATATACTATGATCAATCTCTGATCAGCTATTTGGCTATCACTTTATTTGTTAAATTATAAACTTAATTAGTTAGTTACTTAATTAATATGTTATTTGATTTTAATTTTGATATTTTGCTAGTATAAGTAAGTTAAGTATTCTTTTTGTATCATTATGTATCACAGTTATGATGCTGGTTTTGAGAGATAAATAAAAATTGATTGATTGATTAATTTGTTACTCTCAATTCAGTAGATGATGAGAGCAAAAAGCCGGACATTTCTCATTGCACTGATTGCAGAGTTTAAAGAGTCGAATGCGACTCGCGAGCCGCAGTTTGAGTTTGGCACTTGGAGCAATAATACACTGTATCATACACAGGAGAGAACCTGAGCCTAATCACTGTAAGCAGGCCTGCTTAACGGTTGAAACCAGCTATGGGCGTGTGGGCGGGCCTGTCCGCCATATGTTTTTACGCAAAACATAGGAAAAAGCCGATATTGCGTCTTTAAAACCCCCCAGAAAAACTCAGATTTGAAATAGCTGCACACAATGGCATGATTACAGCAAACTTTCAATGATTATTTTATTCAGTTATTTTATTATAAATTAAATGAAACGTATTCACTTCGAATGCTATCACCCTTGGATGTCGCTTGGATGTCGCCTATCGCAAACGCAATGTTGCGCGTTTACAAATATGGCGTCCACAGCTGGCTTCAACATACAGGCTTATGCTGGACGCATGGTTTGGCATCATGTGTTCTATATCTTTGGACGGTACTATAGTATTCGCGGATATGACGCTATAGGACCGTCCATTGTAATTTGTAAAGTTCACCATAGATTTTAGTTTATAAATTAATTATACTAAATTATATTAAAGTCTACGAAGCTCATGACGGCTTTTGTTTCGATAAATTTTCGTTAACATGTAAAAATGAACTCTTGATCTTTTATTAAGAGTTTCTGAAGTTCGAAGCTAATGCCAACCTATGAGAACAACACAATCCGTTTTCGTCAGGAAAATCATGATTTCTTTATATCTGTCTCGTGTTATTATGTTAGTAGTATAAATAATAGTATATATATTATAATCCCTAACCAACTGTTATTTTAACCAAAGAACTTTAACTCTAGCCTCTGAACCGACAGTAGGATTAACTAAAAGCGAACTAATGCACCCGATGTTATTGAGCTATGCATAGTAAGTAAGTAGAATATCGTGTGATTTTATTTCGCTATTAGAACATTGCATACTGGCCAAACTTAGGACTAAAGTATTTAAATTCTATGAAAAAATCACCGCTAACTAAACCTGCGATTGACAAGAGAGCATTTTATGGTGCAGGCAAAAGCAATTGAGGAATTATTTGTCTAAGGCTATTAGGACTTCCAGTAAACAAACTACTTTAAAATGTAGACTTGGAACACATATTTATGTTTTCTTTTGCTCATGAGTCAGTGTTGTATGCATCAACTCTGATTTCTGTGGCATTGACTTGATCTTTTAAAAGGTGGATCGATTTGGAGCATTATCAATTGATGTCTTTATGTAGTGGACATGGTGATATAAAATGTATGGCCAGTACATTTATGGCCTATAGGATTAATTGTCAATGAAAAATATTATCCAGTCCAATTTGACTTTTCATTTGATTTACAGCCTATAATGGTATATAATGTCGGTGTAGTCAAAAATTGCACATGCATCTGTGTTAAATCTTATGCAGTTGTAACAATTAGTATTATGATGTCCTTAGTATTAGAAAATTTATATTTTGTCTGATTTATGTTGGAGGCCAGAAGTTAGCAGAGTGGTAACAACGTTGGATGACAGAGCAGGAGATCACGGTTTTGAGACCCGCAGGAGCCCTAAGGTTGGCTCAGCCTTACTTGCTAGAGGGTGGTGGTAAAATGAGGAGCAGTGGTAAAAAGCTTCGAAAAATCAAACAGGTACACTATGCAATGGACTAGCCCTGTATCCATGGAAATGCATGCCTGTCTGAGGGCTAAAGCAGCGGAGATCGGTGCTGCCCTATAAGCCCATGAGTTTTGGGAAGGACTTTGACGTTTTTTTGATTGACTGATTTATGTAAAATAATTTTTCATTGCTTGATGTGGAAATCTTTATTTTGCGAAATGACATCTGAGGTTGTTGATTGTGCTAGACTGATTGCTGGTGTTGTCTTTCCGGCTTATTCTTCGTATAAGGCGATCAGAGAGAAAAATGTCAAGGGCTATGTTAGTCATATTTTGCTTCCATTGAAATTTGCTGTGTCTTTATGTTGAATTGGTGAAGTAGAACACACTTTTATGATTCAGCTAAGGCATCAATGGTAATGGACATAATGATTTTGCTGGATCATTCCATTTCATATTACCATTTTTATTTATGCTTTTTTCCATTCTGTTTTCTCATGGCCATATACAAAGTGTAAAAGGTAAAGGTAACTCCATAGGCCAGTGCAGGACCGTCAAATGCAGCAGTGAAATATCTAACCATACTTTGTATTGTTCAGTTCAACAGTTTTAGGCTTCACAACTTTTATGAACTTATATTAACCCTTTTCCCATTGTCCCGAGTTATGTCATATGCGCCAGTGGTGCTAGTGTCTGCAGCATTTACCCTGAGTTAACTCATGTATTACAGCCATGGCCTTGGTTAAATGAACAATGGTAGCAGGATACAAATTTTTTCCAAATGGAAAAAGGTGCAAATGAGATTGCCTTAGAAGATTTTGTTCCAATGCTGTAGATTCTTATGTTGGAGAATTCTGCATTTTGTGCAGAATTTAGAAGAGAGTCGTAGAATTAACCAAAGATGATCATTTTATGCATGCTTTATAATTTTTTTAAAATTGCATTTAAAAATTGAATTGAGATTATGACTGTTTCATGAATGCAGAATTAATTATAACATTTGTTCTAATTTAATTCTAGGTCAAATGGTTGATTTACTGGATCATCTATGCCATGTTTGCTAGCATTGAATCAGTTATGGATCTTTTTGTGGCTTGGTTAGTTAGAACACATTTTGACTTGTTTGAGGCAGTAAAAATCAAATTTCTTATCTTCGTTTCCGTCCAGCCTTGTGTAAGGCCGTTGGTTCCATGACAAATTGTTAATCACCAACAGCAAGAGATGGAGCAATGAACTAATGGGATAATAGTCAGTCCAAGTGATCTTAAGCTGGTGGAATTCTCATCATGGGGATATAAATAATGTAGTTTTCAAATTGCAAAGTTGAAATGTGCAGATTTGACTACATTGTTTATGATTGAAATTAAATGGCAAGGACCTGGTAGTCACAGCATGCAGACAGGTTGAATCTGAGCATCACTGTGGAGTCGCCTCTGTTAGTGTCCATGTCTTTTCTTGTTTTCAGCCATCCTCGCTTTGAGGGCAGACCACATCATGAATGAGTTTGTTCCGCTGTTTTCTTCTGTCTGTCATTCGGGTCGCCATTTCCATTGTCTTTCCAGTCCATTGCATGATGTTATCAGTCCATTTACTCCTGGGTTTGCCTTGTTTTCTTTTTCCATCAGTTGTGCCTTGTATCATTTCTTTTTCCAAATAGGTGCCTGTTTCCTCATGATGTGGCTGAAGTTCGACAGTTATCTTCTTTTGATGGACTCCAAAAATTCTCTTGTAACACCTACTTTCTCTAATACCCATGCATTAGTACTTTTCTCTCTCCATGATATATGCAGAATCTGTTTTAATGCTTTCATGTCGAACATCTTTATCTTTGCTTTGTCTCTTTTTTCAAAGTCCATGTCTGACATCCATATGTTGCCCCTGGCCAAACTAGAGTTTTCCATAGTTTTATCTTTGTGTATATCGATATGTCGCGGTTTTTTAATAGATTCTGCAGTGCTCTGTTGACCGCTTGACCTTTACCCGATCTGGCACGAATTTCTGTTCTGCCTTCTGTGTCTTCTGTGATTATCGATCCTAGATAAACAAAGCTTGTCACATGTTCTAGTTGTTTTCCATTAATACATACTTTGCATTGGGTCATTTGTATTCATTACCTTTGTTTTATCAATATTTGTGCAAAGATTGTATTCCTGGGTTACTTTGTCTAGTCGGTCTACTAGTTCCTGTAGCTTTTCTGCAGATTCGACCAAAAGGATAATGTCATCTGCTTATCGTAAGTTTATAATTCTCCTCTCTGATAATGTGATTCCTCCATCAAATCCTTCCAAAATTTCCCAAATAGCAATTTCAGCCATTATATTGAACAAATATGGTGAAATTACACAACCTTGTCTGACACCTTTTTTGATCTTGAACTATTCAGATGTTGTACTGTACCTGCAACTTTAATTTTTGCCTGTTGTTTCTTGTACATTTGAATCAGAAGTTGCACTAAATGTGGTGGGTATCCCATTTCTAACATATTTATCCATAGTCTTTCATTTTGGACAGAAATGCCTTTTTGAAGTCAACAAACCACATAAACACTGGCTTCTAATGCTCTTGTGCTTTCTGTAGCAGAATTCTCTTGTTACTCTGCTCTTGTGGAATCCAGCTTGTTCTTCTGCTTATAACAAGACACTAGTTTGTTGTAATTTAATTAGACTGTGTTGTGTTTTAGATTTGGTTGTCTATCTGTTGCTTTTCCTCTGTTAGTAATAGAATGAAACACTAGGAAGTAGTTCTGCCAGTGTTCAATTGTTAAGTACTGTATATGTTTACTGATAAGCCATTTCAAATGAAACAAGCATTTTAAAGTTATTATTTTTGATTTATTACAGGATTCCATTTTATTATGAAATTAAGATCCTGATTCTCTTGTGGTTGGTGTCTCCTGCTTCACAAGGATCCATTCGATTCTACATTCATTATTTCCATCCACTATTACTGAAGAGAGAAAATGTTTGTATAATTGCTGATGAATACGAAACACTGTTATGCTGAAGCAAGATTTAGTGCTTATTAGTTGTGCTTAGACTTAAATTGTTGTACTGCATATGGCATATGTTTGAGGCAAATTTCATTATTTTAAGTGCAATTATTATTTCACTCTATTGGTTGCAGAGATTATATGTCTAAGAAAAAAAGCGGGATTAAGCAAATATCAAAAATTGAGAAATAAAGACATCAGACAACAGACAGGAGCCACAGAAACAATTATCGATAAAGTATGCAAAAGGAAATTAACTTCGTTTGGACATGTTAAAAGAATGGATAACAATAGATGGGCCTACAAAGCACTACACACATGCAAAGTAGAAGGAAACACAGGGTGAGGAAAACCAAGAAAAAGATGGATGGATAACATGAGCGCCTAAGAATAAGCAGCTACTGTTGTGCTGTTTTCCAAGGTGCTACATAAATCCACGAGATTTTACTTACTTACTTACATCAAGGAGGATCTGTAAACAAAGAACATGACAATCGTAGATCAATGCAGATTAATGCAAAATAGAGCAAAGTGGAAATGATTCACATCTAACTATTGCCACCATACAGACAGAAAGTGATGATGATGATGATGATGATGATGATGATGATGATGATGAATTATTATTTATAATCCTAATTATTGACTAAATGAAATTTTGTCTGCTTATGTTGATTGATTATGTAGTTTAGCTGATTCTTTGTCATGACTTTCTGCATAAATTATTGCTTTGTTCTCATTAAGTAATACTTTTTCTAAGCCAGATTTTTTTATTGAACTTTGCATAAATATTATTCTTTAATTGTAGATCATGAGATTTCCAAGTTAATTGACCATTCTGTTTACAAATAGTTTTTGTTGTGTTGTTGCAGGACATTGATGCACTCTTGTCTCATTTCAAAGACCTTCTATATCTCACTGTCGTCAAGATCTTTGGCTATATTTTCAAAATTTTACGCTCATCACTTTCAGCGGTAAATTTGGCTTCAGTTTGTGTTACGATTATGTAACTTAGCTAGACACTTAGTTTGTTGTAATTTAATTAAACTGTTTGTGTTGTGTTGCAGATTTGGTTGTCTGTCTGTTGATTTTTCTGTAGTTAGTTTTAATGTTCTATTCTTTTCTAGGGTCATCAATTGATTCTTGACCAAATTAAGCAAAAATACCAACTTCGTGAAATCAAAAGTAGTTCGAACAACAGCACTACTGAAACGCAGGCTGAATCATCAATGGAAAAAGTAACGGAAGAGCTGGATTACAGTAAGAATTGTTTGTTGGCCTGATGATATGACAAATTGAAATAACCGACCCTATTTCTAATGGTAACCCATAAGCTTATTTTAGTAAAGAAGACAACACTTGTTAGTCTCATTGAGTGTCTTTCAGATGTAGTGATTCACAAAATATTATTGATTAGCGGATTAGAGCGATCCGACGATACCTTCCATTGACAGCAGTGATTCAACTCGTCCGATCCTTCGTTCTTACTCGGGTAGACTACTGTAACAGTATCCTCCTTGGCCTCCCGGAAGTACAACTGAACCGCCTGCAGATGATTCTGAACGCGTCTGCTCGTATAATCTACGGAGCTCGATGGGGTGACCATGTCACCCCCTTGCTAAAAGACAAGCTCCACTGGTTAAGTGTTACAGAGCGAATCACTTACAAACGATGTTGGATGACATTTCGCGTACTCAACGACCATACTTGCCCGGGCTATTTAACCGAACTTCTCCATAGGACCATGCTAACAGAGCGTCGCCTTCAGCTGAGGTCAAGTACTCGGGTCCAGCTGACGGTTCCTCCCCCATCAAAGACGACCAAATTTGGAGAAAGATCCGTCACTCGTGGGAATCCGATTTTATGGAACTTGTTACCAGACGAAGTAACTAAAGAAACGAAGCCTGATTCGTTTGCAACGAGACTAAAGACACACTTATTTAAGATCTCGTATAAGTGTAATGTGTAAAGCGCTTCGCTAAGCCTGACTTTAAATAAGTGCTATATAAGTTGACATATTGACATTGACAAAAGACGTCTTTCTGTATTGCATATACCAACATTATTGTTATTTAAATTCAGTTTTCCATTTTTTTTATGTAGTGTGATTTTATGCTGTTAAAATTGATTATTATCAGCATATTGTGGCTATGATCAAGAGGTGTTTTTGTATGAAACAGGTGAGCCTTTGCAAACAACTGAAGTCATTAATGAACAGATTAGAACAGAGGTAATTGTTTAAATATTCTATTATTATAGGTTACTTAGTTACTCTAATTTAAAGCTATTTAAGTTGATCTAATTTGAAGCTTTTTGTGGTAATTGTTTCATTGCTCTGCATGTGTTAGACATCTAGCTTGTTTGATGGATTGTTATAACTGTGTTATGAGTCAAGACATTCTTGTTGCATACCAATGATCCAGTTGTGTAAAAGGGAGGAATGTACTGAATTTTAATTTGATGCATAAAACATCAGATAGGACTTCTTTTACAGGACAGTGTATCCCCGACTCCAGCCACTATTGATCCTGAAAAAAGAATATCACCTGCCACATCAAAATCTACCAGCAGCAGTAGATTGTCTTCGTCTGGTGTGCAGTCTTCGGTTCTTGATTCCAGGTCTTTGTCTTCAGATCGCAGCAAATCTACTGTCACCGATCCATCTTTCTATGATAGATACACTCGGCTCGCTTATGGTACAACATCTTCGTACACTTCAAAGTCAAGTCATTCCTCCTTGCCTCAGGCAGCAGGTACATCATATGACCGACGTGCACGACCAACGACAACTTCGTCATCACGATATTCTAGTTCTTCATATACAAGTCGGTATCAGAGGAAGTAATTGGAGCGTAGCTTTGAGGATTTCGAGATAATTTTAAGTCCTTTGTGCATTTTGTTGTCACTTGATATGTAGAAGCTGACAATTTTCCTTTTGAATTGCTTTTAAAATATGCCATTTTGCATCACAGAAATTACATTTACATAATATCTGTTATTTTATTAATTCTTTTAAGATATTTTGTTGAGTTTCTGTAAATTTCATATCTTGTACCTGTAAATAGGCACACATTTTTAATGAGTGCATTAAATGTGTTCCACTTTCAGAAAAATAATTTTTTGGCTGAACGTTTGTCAAACTTTGAATTGATATTAATTCATTTATGATTGTGCCGTTGGCGATATTTGTTAGCAATTTCAAGAATATCCACTTGAAAGTGAAATGGTGTTTGGCAGTTTGATGCAGGCCTATGCTTTTGCATTCGATTATTTACTTGTAATGCTTTGTGATAAATAGCCATGTTAAGATGCATTCATAAGTGCGGGTGTTACAGACAGTGGCATCAATAGAGTGTTGGAGTTGTTAGTTCATTCCCAGGAACTTTCTTTTGTATATACAGGTAATACGCTAGAAGAAGAACAACAACGAGAAGTGGACTGATAAAAACGGTGAACATGAGAAACTGCATTAATTGTCATTTAATTGAAAACTGCAGACAACCCTTTTGCTCTTCAGCACTCGTGAGTGGAAATTTTTAGAAAAAGTGATAGAATTTAGGCCATTGAACTGAAGAATTTCCAGAATTTGGGGGGAAAATCTTTTCGAAACTGCATCCTTCGCAGAAGGAGTTCTGTTCTTTCTGCATTTGAATTAAGACTAGTGTCAGCTGTTAAGTGTTGCTCTGTTTTAATTCCATGTTACAACAAGGTACACTGAAGCAGTTGACAAATCTGCCTGTCTATTAAGCTAGATGTTGTGACTTTTGAAAATTTGTTGCAAGCTGCTTGTGATTTTGTTATTTTAGTTGCAATATTTTTGTTCTGAAGTTTGTGCTAAAGCTGTTATTATTTGCTAGATTTGTTTTCCAAGTGATTTACATATTGCACATTTTAAAAGCATACTGTGGATACTAGCACATATATTTTATATTTTTTGTTTTGTATTCACTACTTTATTGCTTTACATTTTCAGTGGATTGTGGTCTTTGAATAATGTTAATTGTGTATGAAGTTGTATACAGTATACATGATATTATCAATTACAATGCTTGTGTAGACAAACAGAAATATGATTGTGTATATAGGTACAGTACCGAATTTCTGAAAAGAAACGGCCCTGAATCCAACCCATCTGGGGCCCCGCGAGCTGCAAGGGGCCTCACACTGGCAAAGGACATGCCTGGTCGCATGGCTCAGTCTAGTGGATCGCAGGGTAGCGCAAAATTAGATTCAAACGTGTCATTTTCTAACCAATGCCACAATGTCACAAACCTTGAAAGTTGCAAGTAGGCTTAGGTTTTAAGAAATGTATATGGCTGCAATCCTCCATACACGGCTTATATTAAAATGATCAGCGTTGTAACCAATTTTAGTTGACAATAAGTTTACAGGGTCGAGGCATGTTACATAGCCGCTGAAGTGTCACACAGTTCCAAAAAAGTTTGGGAAGCACTGGCCTATAGGCCAAGTACTTGCAAAAATTAATTTTATTTCGCAGTAACGCAAGGAAAACGTATTCCGACCATTTTGCTCTGACACTCCAATAACAACAGAGAATCTCTATGACGGAGTCGGAAAGACCTAGCGGTTAAGCGATTTTGCCATACTCAGGATTTTTAAGGCGCGTAACAAAGGTATGTTCCTTGCAAAATTTAATTTAAAAAAAGATAATTTTCAAGAAAGTCATCTATTTCTCTCCTTTTGTCTTATCCTTGGCAAAAATATCCTTGGCAAAAATACAAATAATTCTGTCTAATATATTTGCCACAGTTTCATTCCAAATGAATCAGAGCTGTTGTTTTGCCATTTATTCAAAACTCGGAAGATTCTTTTCAACTAACATTCGCCAGGTGGCTTAATACATTTTAAAAACACTACATCAGGGTTGTCCAACTGGCGGCTCGCGGGCCGGATCCGGCCCGCAGGCCAGTTTCATCCGGCCCGTCACCGAGTTTGGGATAAAAACAATTTTAGCCATAGGACTGGATATACTTGGACTAGGAGGTTGCCAAATTGCTTACTTATCCTCACTTCACAGGCGACGGCGGTTATTGAACTTACTTATTTACTACTTGTTACTAATTTACTTGCATTTTTTCATCGCGCTGCAAGTCTCGTGCTAGCTCAGTTAAAATTTGACGCCGTTTTGAGCAGTTTGCCAATGTAAATAAAGTAGGCCTAAATTCATGTATAAGTATAAGAAATTAATTGTGTGGAACTGTGGATCGTACTTGGTAATAGGCCTAATGAGTCCGAAAAGGCGGAAAGTTGATGGCGAAAATCGGTGTTTTAATAGTAAATGGGAAAATAGTTATTTTTGTACGGACAGTTCTGGTTTACTACCAGTGGCGTATTTAGAATTTTGGTAAGTGGGGGGAGACACTTTCGACCTGACAAGTTACAACTTTGGAAAAAAGTTGACCTTTTTTTGCTTGTCAGGGTCTGAGGACAGGCTAGGCCAAGACCAAAGGGGGGCATAGCCCAATGGTAAATACGCCACTGTTTACTACAGTGTTTAATTTGTCTTCAAGTGGTGCCTGCGTCGATAGAGTTTAACGTAAAAATAAAACGACATTACGAAACTACATAAGAACAAATACGATAAATATACTGGCGAAGCTCGCACAGCTGTGTGCAATGATTCAGTGATGTTAACAAGGACCGACCCCCCAAGGACGAGGATAAGGACAAGGACCGACCTCCCCCCCCAAGGACGAGGATAAGGACAAGGATCGAACCCCCAAGGACGAGGATAAGGACGAGGACCGACCATCCAAGGACGAGGACAAGGACGAGGACTTACCCCGCAAGCACAATTAAGGACCACAAGGACTGACCCCCAAGGACAAGGATCAAGGACAAGGACCAACCTCTGTCAGACAAAAAGTTAGAAAGAAAAAACCAAACACAATTTTATTTCGAATCACAAAATTAGAAAAGCAAAAATTAAAAAAAACATAATGTAGTCAACAGCAATGCTGCATTTCAAATGCGCCTTTGACTTTAGCCACCTAGCTATGTTACTGCGCTTAAGAAATTGTCAAGTTTAATAATAATAACAATAATAATAATAATAATAATAATAATAATAATAATAATAATAATAATAATAATAATAATAATAATAATAATAAATGAAAAAGTGTTTCCAGCAGCTGATCAGTCATGCACACACGGTGAGGTCTAATTATGAGACCACTTGGCGAAAACACTCGTTCAACTGGAGCCGGGAAACAAAGAATTTTGCTAAAGAATCAACTGGTATTATAAAGGAAACAATGACTAAACATTTAGAGTAACTCAAAGCAAGTATGAAGCCAACATATAAATCCACATACTACTCTTTCCTTGGAACATAATTAATTATCAGTACAATTGAAAATGGTATACAAGTAATTTGGTCCTTATAAGGACTTTTCAAGGACTAAGTTACAAGGACCAGGACAAGGACCGATCTGCAAGGACGAGGATAAGGACGAGGACCGAACCCCCAAGGACGAGGATAAGAACGAGGACTGACTCCCCAAGGACGAGGACAAGG
Organism: Metaphire vulgaris; assembly: GCA_018105865.1. NCBI lineage: Eukaryota > Metazoa > Annelida > Clitellata > Crassiclitellata > Megascolecidae > Metaphire > Metaphire vulgaris. Next base: position 9,914,939 of record CM030838.1, on the reverse strand, counting down.
ACAAGGACTTGAAATTGGTCCTTAAGGAGTCCTTAAGGACAAGGACCAGGACAAGGATTAACATCACTGCAATGATTTAAGCAAAAATGCAAAATTAACACTTAGTCTTACATAATTATATTAGTCGTATATAATCTTAGTTTATAACAGTTTTATATGACATGCCATACATATATCATAATTAGGCCTATGCCATATTAAGTGCTACAACTTGCTTAGCCCGCCAAAGGTCTAAACATGTTTGTGCGGCCCGCAATAGCATGACAGTTGGACAACGCTGTACAGTGTAGTACATGCTATAATTAGGGTCGCGCACGTTACAAAACCGCTGAAGTGGGTCGCGGTTCCAAAATGTTTGGGAAACCCTACTATATAAGACCTATATGATGGCTTTTTTGGAAAATAACCGGTTTCTAGATGGAGGCGAATTTTTGCAGTTCTTGGTGGTGCGCTGGATTCAAAATAATTAGCCGAGCTTCGCAGTCAAGCATTCTCTGTCAAACTAAGATCACGACAAAAGTGCTCGTGGTTCGGGATAATCCTGACCTGTGTCTGACTTCCTGTGGAGGTGACCTTGAGATCTTTGCAGCCAGTTCAGTTTCATTTAGGTCTATCAAATTCTCAACTGATAGGAGACTACGGTGGAGATCTACTGCACGACGGTGGCATTCACAGTGGCGTTGATCTCGAAGCGTGATGCGTGGTTTGTTACTAGTTAGAGTTATTTGGCATGAATAAATGCCTTTGCAATGAACTTCGTATCTGTAAGTAAGTAATTAAGTAAAATCTCGTTAACTTCTGTAGCGCTTTCAAAAGAAGCACCGAAGTAGCTCCTTATTCCTATGCGCTTATTGTCAAAATTATCTCTTCGTATCTGATTCGCACAGTAGACCTATTTTTGTCGATCATTTAACCGTACTGCTAAGACCGTTGAGGCAAAACCGTCGAGAAAGCCTCCTTGCGCCATCAGCGAACTCTTGCGTTCCATATTGTTAAAGTAAGTTCTTCTAAACTTTGACCGCTTTTAGATGACTATCTTATATGGCAATGTTCAGAGTGAATAGTTTTTCAAAGAATATTAGGCCGATACATGATGCATTTCTTGGAGCTTGGAGATATTCAAGGGCCTAAATTGGGCTTTCGTAGGATAATGATATTTACGAAATAGGCCTACAGTAGGCCTATATTTATATACAATTTTACCGATTAATTGTGTAGCAAGAATTTCGATGAAGGCTAAACAACAAGGTGACTACTTCAAAGTTCGTCTGGTTTGCATTTTGCTACAGATTTTCTTTCTGTTTTGGAAATTTAAAGCAAAATTAAACCCACGAGTTTTCAAATCTGTATTAATAGACTATGCTATGCAAATGATGAGTTGCCTAGTCAATGCAATTTCTATTGGTTATTATAAGCCTACAGTAATTATGCGCAGGAATAAAATTGCCCTTTTGTATGCCCAGGGCCGCCGAGAGAAATTCCGGACCTCTGTGCATAAGGGTCGACGGGCCCTTGACAAGTCACAAATCTGGGACGAATAATGCTGACAAGCTTTTTTGCTTGTTATTGATTTCACGGACGACTGAACAATAGGCCTACGTGTTGCAATTATCAAAAAGTGGTGATGACCTTTTTTGCTTATCGCTCTTTTTCGCGCTGTTTATAATGTCTCACCGCCCGGGGCCCCTCCCCCTTTTACTCGCCGGGCCCCTGTGCACATACACTGTACCGTGTTGACCTTTTTTGTGTTATTATTGTTGATATTACATCTTCATCTTTATCATCTGCCCGGGCCTCCTCCAGACCGCCGGGCCCCTGTGCATTTGCTCCCGCCCCTCTCTCGGCGGCCCTGTGTATGCCTAAGCCTATTGGTATATTTCAGCTTTAGTTTTTAGATGCGTCGAGTAATAAAACAAGAATAGAGAAGCAACGTGTATTACTGACACTCATTTAGAGTTATGGACCAACGTTGAGGTAGGCCTAACATCTAAAATCGCTAAAATGTTTCACCCAGTGTTTATTTCAGGCCTCTTTTTTGGGGGGCGAATCCCCCAGGTTTTAAAATTCCCCTCAAAATTTGTATATGTTGGCTTGGGGATGGAAATTTCCTCCCTCAAAGCGTGGAGAGACAAATCTTGCCCCCCAAACATTTCAAACTCCCCCCTCCCAATGTCAAGGTGGCTAGAATAAGCACTGGTTTCACCTAAATTCATTTTAGTAGGTCCATACCTTTAGAAAAACGACATGCTTGTAGACCTGGTATTCGGGGTTTAAAACTTGTAGAATCTGCAGATTAGGGGCCCTTATCCATGTACAGTGTCAGTATTTTGAATTAGACCGTAGGCTTACGAATTACCTGTAGCCTGAAATCGGTTTTTAATAAATAGGCCTAATAACATGCCATATTTAGCCCATTTTGCTTCAGTTCAATTATCTCTTCGTATCTGATTCGCACAGTAGACCTATTTTTGTTGATCAAATTCTGTCAACATCGATGGCTGAGCGTTAAGTTTTATTGATTATTGATCGTTATTGATTCGTTTTAGAAGGGAGATTAGGCCTACAGCCTACAGGGTCTTGGTATATTTTAAAAGTCGTCTAAAACAAGATGAAATACTCTGACGTAATCACGCAAACGCAAATGCTCCAAAGTATCATGCATTTAAGTATGGCACAAATAGCTGTTAATTATTTTTTAATACTGTGTTAAAAAAGCATGTCCTGGACTCTTCCATGTACAAGTAAAAAGTTTAATTGGCTGAATGAAATTGAGCCAAAAAGATGACTTAAGTAGTAATGACAGGCGGCTACCTTTCATTTTCATAACGGAAGATACTGCCAGCCAGTGTAATAAGCTGGCGTTTCGAGAGCCTTATAGTTGCTAATGAGACACTTCATCTTATGAAATTCTGTAGATAAATCAAACGATAACTTTCTAGAATATAGACTCTAATTAGTTTTGACGACCATCGTCTTACTAACTTCTAAAATTTCATTGACCGATACATACAGGTGGCGTAGCCAGCATTTCCCGAAGGGGGTTATGGTCCCCATGATTCTCAACTCCGGAAAATTCTGCCAAGCAAAAATGGTCTTCAACTATTATTTTTCTTCACTAAGTGTATTGTGTAGGTACATGAGAGCGTAAAACTACATTGATACGCAAAAAATTTTGGTCGGACAACCAAGCATGCATGTGTGGCATTTAAACTTAAAGCCATAATTTACAAATGGCGCCTGATTCACGATTCTGTCAGTTGATCTTTTGCGACCACGACTGTGTTCTGAGGTGCTTTGTTGGCCTATTATGTACAACAGTGCTTCCCAAACTGTGGTCAGCGGACCGGTGCCGGTCCGCGAGCCCTTCTTTACCGGTCCGCGACGTGAGTTGAAAAAAGTCAGAAAAAGTCAAATATTTTCTCCTTTGAGGATTGTTTAAAACTGTTTAAAAACGAGATTCTATAGCACGCACAAAATAACTATAAAACTTATTTATATTTGTGTTAAGATGTATGATAAGGTGATATAAAATTTCAAAAATCGAAATAACAAGGAAAACATTTTTTAAACGGTACCGGTCTATTGTGCAAAAGAAATTTTTATGCCGGTCCGCGAAGGTGAAAAGCTTTGGAAGCACTGATGCACAGTACAGTAGCCGATGCGATCATTACACGTTTTCAATCACCCAAAAAACTGAAATTTATGACATATTAGGATTTTCTGTTTAGGGTGTTCTGTGTACTTTGTTGATATTTCTTATTTTACCGTTTCTTTCTCGCCTTTTTTGAAATGCTTGTAATTTGATGATGATTTCAACGTTGCTGAGCCCAACTGCGCTTCCAGACGGATTAGTCCACCATATAGGCCTACGTGGTAATGACCCATTTGAGATTTGTTCAAACGAATTTACTTTATTTGTAGAATGAAAATTGCCACCAACGGAATTATGCTGACGATAATCGCTGTAAGTAGTAATATTTGCAATCAGTTAATAGGTCTGAATTAACTATTACAACTTAGGGCCATCCACAAATGGCGTAACGCGATTTTGGCAGCTTTTTTTATCCCCCCTTCGTAACGCGTCGTCACAAAATGTCAGACCCTAAAATATGACGTGACAACGCGCTAACCCCCACCCCACCCCTCTTCAGCGAAAAATCGTGACAAGCAAAAAAAGGGAAATAAAAGGTCGTCCTCATCTTTCGTCTTGTACTTTTTTCCTTTTATCCTTTCGAAATGCGCTGACAAGCAAAAAAGGTCGTTACCTAATAAAAATTCACAATTATGTGACGTTACATTTCTGGAGACCCTCGCACCCAGGCAGAGGCGGATTTACATTTTGGAGGCCCGGTGCAAATATTTCCATGGAGGCCCCCGGCGCCATCGTGGTCACTTAAAGATAGTGTTTATTCTAGGCCTTTTGGGGGAATTCCCCCAAAATGAAAAAATCCCTTCCCCCCAAAAAAATTATGTTGCATGGGGAAATGGAAATTCTCCTCCCCCCAAAAAAGTGTGGCGACGGGGAATTTTTTATTTGTTGGAAAGGGGAAAAATAAGGAAGCTTGTCACAGAGCGTTTAAGAATGGAAAACGGGCAGATGACCTTTTTTTTTTTTTTGTTTTTTTGCTCCTCAAGACTTTTGAGATGTCAAACCTTGTCCCTCCTCCTAGGCTAGGGGTATGCCTACCCCTAGAGGTACCCCTACCTCTAAGGGTACGCCTACCCCTAGGGGTACCCTTACCCCTAGGGGTATGCCTACCCCTAGGGGTACCCCTACCTCTAGGGGTACCCCTACCTCTAGGGGTACGCCTACTCCTAGGGGTACGCCAAACCTAATAGGTACCCCTACCCCCTAGGGGTACCCCTACCCCTAGGAGTACCACTAGGGGTACCCCCACCCATAGGGTACGCCTACACCTCTAGGGGTACTCCTACGCCTAGGAGTACCCCTAGGGTACCCCTACGCCCAGGGGACGCCTAGGGGTACCCTTACCCCTAGTAGGGGGTATGGATACCCGTAGGGGCACCCTACGGCCCTATCTCTAGGGGTACGCCTACCCCTAGGGGTACCCCTACCCCTAGGGGTACGCGTACCCCTAGGGGTACCTTACCTCTAGGGGTATGCCTACCCCTAGGGGTACCCCTACCCCTAGGGGTACGCCTGCACCTAGTGGTACCCCTACCTCTAGAGGTACCCCTACCCCTAGGGGTACCCCTACCCCTAGGAGTACCCCTAGGGGTACCCCTACCCCTAGGAGTACCCCTAGGGGCACCCCTACCCCTAGGGGTACGCCTACCCCTCAGGGTAGGCGTACCCCTAAAGGTATGGCTAGCCCTAGGGGTACCCCTACCTCTAGGGGTACGCCTACCCTTAGGTGTACCCTTACCACTAGGGGTATTCCTACACCTAGGGGTACCCCTACCTCTTGGGGTACCCCTACCCATAGGGTACGCCTGGCGGCCTACCCCTAGGGGTACTCTTACTTCTAGGGGTATGCATACCTCTAGGGGGACCCCTACCCTCTAGGGGTACCCCTACCTCTAGGGGTACCTTTACCAAACACTACTAACGTCTAACAATACAACATTCATGTATATCTCCGAAAATAAATTGCTTTTAAGAAACTAATAATTAAAAGTCTTAAAAAATCATTATTAGAAAAGGGAGGCCCCTAAATTTGTATTTTGAAGGGAGGCCCGGTACAGATGCACCACCTGGTACCGTGGTAAATCCGCCTCTGCACCCAGGGCCGGATTAAGGTCCGAGTGGGCCGGGGGCTGAGAGAAAAAAAGGCCGTCGCCTATACTGAAAATCTCTGACAAGCAAATAAGGTTATCTCCCTTCCAAATCGGGCTGCAAATCGTGCTGACAAGCAAAAAAGGTTATCTCGAAAATCGGTGGGCCTATTTTCCTATTTTCATGATGGGCCGGGGGGCTACAGTCCCCTCAGCCCCCGCCTTAATATGGTCCTGCTCGCACCCTGTCGTAACACTTCGTCACAAATGTTTGAACCCACTAATTAAGTGCGTTGCGTCATTTGTGGATGGCTCCTTATTACAGGCTAATGGTCTATACGAGTGTTTCTTAGCCTTGTTGGTGGTAGGCCTACTGAACCCCTAAAGGTTCTGTGCAGGGCTATTTCTAGGAGTTTCAATTTTAATAAATTGCAACTTGGTGATTTTACAAGTTCGTTCAAAACTTCAAATCCGTTTTCTTAAAATTTTACTTATATGGATAGGCCACTTTAGTTCTCCGCTCTTCAAATAGCATAGGCCTACATTGTAAACAAAACTACTGTCTCTCTAAATATATGTAAGCGGTACCGTTAACAACAAAGAAATAAAAGACACTGTTACATGACTTTTAGGCTGCCCATTAATTGTGTCAACAACATTATTATTGGGCAATTTTTGGCACCTCCTCCTTGTCAACAACTATAGACTTTCAGTGACCCCCTATAATTATGTCAACAACTTTTGGACCCCTCCCTAAGATGAGGTACAGGCCCCCCTAAACAGTTTAGAAGGTTATTATTTTGTGCGTTTGTGCGGTGATGACCTTCCCCCTTTTTTGCTCATCAAATGTTAAAATTATTCCTTTTTTGCTTATAGGGCCTTTCTTTCGCTGTAATAAATAGTAGGCTATTCCCGGAAATTTCCTATTTTTTATTATTTGTAAAAAGTGAAACTGTTGACGTCAACCTCTCTTGACCGCACCCCTCCTCTGTCAAACAGTCACATTTTTCAAACCCCTCTCACCCTATTTCATTGGCGTAATTAATGGACAGCCTTTGAATTTATTTACTGGACTAGGCTGTTTTTATTATTATCGTATAAATATATTTAATGTTAATGTTGAAAAGTAAATAATAACCACAGAATTAGTCATGGTTTCTTTCAAAATATTTTGTTCTGTTTTAGAGTTTATCCTTTACAACGCTCTTACGCGGTAAGATTTTTGTAGGTCCTATATACCTCGAAGTTAAAAATCTTATCGGAGATTTTTGAATCCGTAAATGATACTCAGTCGCTGATTAATTAGGCTACAGTTTTAGAGTTAGGACGAGTAACTCAGTATCTTAGAAAGCCCAATTAACAGCACGACACAAATGGCGGCGGATAACATGACATTCGCGGAACGACTGCTGTAATCTGAAAACGAGTAGGCCTACGTCTTGATTTTTGAACTACCAGTGAGACATAAACAGATTTCGAAGAAAAGTATTGCCGAATAAGGCAAACAGAAAAAAGTTCAAAGAAAAACACAGATGCATGCCGTGAGTAATACTTTTCATTAGAACTATTTATTATACAAATATCGTAACTTCCAGAAAAGAGAACGAAGATGTACCTTGAAACTCGTACGATTTCATTTAGGGGCCTAATATTGCTGGCGTTTGATATGACAATATTCATCCATTGAGAGAGAGAGAGAGAGAGAGAGAGAGAGAGCTGCATGTAGGTGCCAAAGGTTTGAAATTTTAAGTGTGACGCTCTTCGTATATCCATTTCAGGTCAGAATGAGAATATGACGATGAAATCCACACATATTAATCGAGCACCAGTCAGGACACCTGACAATACTCAACGGACAACAAAACCGAACTCCTTAAATCCAAGCATCGTTCCAAGCAGAGTAGACGGTGTTAGGCCTTACAGTCCGATTCATAGTCCGACCGCAGTACAAAGAATCACTTCAACCGCAAAAAGTGGTCAGCAAATGAGTTCAACAAATTTAGCAAGCGCTAGCATCAGAAATGCTCCAGAGCAAGGAACGGATGCAACAAACTTTATTTTTCGGCAAACTCCAAAAAAATTGATGTTCACGAACGACCCCGACGACTCAATGATCAGCGACTTACAATTTCGTGAAACACCTAACCCAAAGTCACAGGGTACCGTTAACCTTGGTGGGTTCATCTCATCTACGTCCGCTTCGGCTCGGCAAATTCCAGCGATTGGCAGCGGAGCGGGCGAAACTACCGAACAGTTTGTTTCGCTTAGGCGGATGCCAACCGGATCAACTTCTACCGGAGACAATTCAGAAGATTCCACTATCAACGTAACGCCGCAGAGACAAGGTCTAGATTCTTCGTCTATTCGCGACATCTCCATTCATGCTTCGTCTATTACTTCTAGACCTACGCAAGTAATAAGCGCTGCTAGAACAAACTCGCCAATTGCAAGTGAATCCAAATCCATATTTGCAACAGTGTGCCAAACATCAACTATTCCAATCGAACCGAGCTCCTCTACATCTGCCAGAGCTCATGCATCAACAACATTCGAATTAAGAGCTTCGACCAAAGGTGCGGGGGCTCGTGAAACGCCTGCGCGCTCTTCCCCTTCCTCGACATCGACTCTCAGACCAAGGTCAGTCGGGAGTTTCGTTGGCACACCTACGCCAAATGCAACTGATTCGAATTTCAAATCGGCGACCTCTAGAACAAAGCCGATTCGTTCAACCGAAGAGAATGCTTCTAGAACTCCGAACTTTAAGCCATCCACGACTTCGATATCCTCCTCCGAGACAACATTATCGACGGAGAGCACGACATCCCGTGAGAGCCATATAAAACCTTCTGTTCCATCGTCGACTTTGGTGTCGTCTCTACCAACATCCGAACAGGCCATCCAACTGTTTGTGTCATCTGTGTCTTCTGAAAGCTTGCATTCAACTCCAGAGAGACCTACGACAGTCATATCTCAAATTTTTGGCACTAAATCATCGCCCCCTACTTCCACCGGGTCGTCTATAGTTACATCTTTTGCAAGTAGGCCTACCATAATACCAATCGAATCCTCTACAACGATATTCATTTCTCCTAAATCACCGTCTTCCGCTTCACTTAGCACTGTCAAAGCTATGTCCACTGCATCAACGACATTCATTCCTTCATACGCCTATTTTTCATATCTAGCTTCCAAATCTTTACCGACTTCATCTTCGACTAATTCTTCTTCTTCTCCATTGTCTTCAAAGCCTTCATTATCTATTTCTTTGCCAATCAAACCCACCACAAGTCCGCCTATGTCTTTTATCATGTCTTTTCCATCTCCGACTACTAAGTTTATGTTGGCTTCTTCTAGTTTACCTTCAGCACAAACATCCATAACGGACTCATCTGCTAATCTTTCTTCTACTGTTCTTCCATCCACAATTTCCAATTCTATTTCTGTTTCATCCTCGACACCTACGTCCATGCCGACCTCATCTATGTCTACTTATCCGCCTAGTTCTCCGGCGTTTTATAAATCTTTCTCGCCCTCTTATGAGTATATGGAGCTGACTCCAAACACAAATTTAACGCCAATAATTACCTCCGGTCCAATTATCAGTTCAGCTACAAAAGCCAGTTCAATTCCGACAATCAGCTCAATTACTATGGCCAGTTCAAAAACATCATCAAGTGTAAGTCCAAGAATCGTTTTGAATCTAATGCTGAATCCAATTCCACCAAGTAGAGCAACTCCAACAATAGGATCAGATCCAGTGACCACTTCAATGACAACAACCAGTTTCATACTTACAAACAGTTCATCTGCAGTAACCAATATAACTGAAACAACCAGCTACACAACAGCAAGAATCAATTCCTTGCCAACATCAAATTTAGCTCCAACATACAATCAAACTCCAGAAAATTCAATTACAGTAGCCAGTCCTACTGAAACAACTAGATCGACTTCAGAAGTCAGTTCAACGCAAACAAACAGGTTGATTCCATCACACAGGCTAATCACAACAACCAGGACAATGCCAACAATGAATTCAACCTCAACAGGCAGTGCAAAACCAGCACCCAGTTCATCTCCCACGACCAGTTCAACTATGGCTAGCGATCTTACTCGAACGTCCATTTCGACACCAAGGACCATGTCATTCCAAACAATCGCTCTATGTCTAACAAGAAGTGGAATTTCAACAATCAGTTCAACTCTACTGACCAATTCAATACCAGCTCCCAGTTCAAAGTTAACAAGCAATCCAACTCCTTTAGCCATTCCAACACCAGCAACCAATTCAACTTTAGCAAACAGCTTATTTCCAGCAATCATTGCAACCAGTTCAATGCCAACAACCAATTCCATGCCAACAACAACCAGCTTACCTACCACAAGCCGTAAAATTCAAAATGCCAGTTCAAAGTTGACCAATTCGACTCAAATAATCAGTACAAATCCACTACTCAGTACAACTCAAAACACCAATTTAACTCCAACAATCAGTTCAAAACTGACAACCATTTCCACTCCAGCAACCAGTTTAATTCCAACAGGCAGTCCATTTACTACAAGTAGGAGAATTCTAACTATCAGATCAAAGCTAACAGCCAATTCAAATCCTGTGACCAGCACAACTCCAATGAGCAGTTCGATGCCAAGAACCAAACTAACTGTCAAAAGTAGTAGAACTTTAAAGGCCAATTCAACTAGAATGACCAATTCAGCGCCGATGACCAGCTCAATGCCATCAAGTCTAGCTACCACAATCAGTAGACCTCCAAATACCAGCTCTAACTTAGCAACCAATTCAACTCCAACAACCAGTGCAACTCCATCAATCAGCTCAACTCCAAGGACCAGTTCAATTCCAACAACTAGTTCCAAGTTGGCAAGAAATTCCAACCCAGGAACCAGTTCAACCCCAACGACAGGTTCGATTCTCGCAGCCAATCCGAATTCAACAAATTATGGAATTCCAACAACAAGTTCCACTGCAACAACCAGTTTGAATGCAACAAATGGACCGATCACAATAATCACACCAACGCCATCAGCCAGTTTTACTCCAAGACCCAGTTCAACTAAAACGGTCAGCCTAACTTCAACGACCAGTCCCAGTGCAACAAAGCATTTGACTCAAACAACCAATCAATCAACTCCACCAATCAGCTCTTCGCCAACAAACAGTTCAACAACAGCAACAACAACAACATCTATCAGTTCAACTGTAACATCGCAGAGTTCATCACCAACTTCCACAACTTCTGTATCATCAAGGCCTAACACGCCTTTGGTGCTTGTAAGCGTTATTACTGCGTCGTCGTCCATTTTGCCAACCTCGTCCACCGTGTCTCGGCAATCATTGGACCAAGTCACTGCAACCTACGTGCAGACTGTGTTCTGCAACCGTTACGCTGAAGTGAATCCCGAACCCGGCGTTTTGAACAGTTATCTCTCATCGATCCGAGTCCAGATGGCACAGATCGGCGAAACAGCGACTGAACGCATTCAAGATCTCTTCATAACGGCAGAACCATATTCAGGTGAGAATGTTCGGAGTAGAAGACCTGTGCGCCGCAGCCAACCCTCAGAGCGTCTGCGCACAGGTTCAGTTCGGAGTCTAGAAGATATCTTTGAAATTCAAATAGTTGCTATACCCCTACGAGTATAGTTCAATAGAAACATGTTTTATCCAGACTCCAGGCCTTTGGGGGGAATTGAGGCTGTCCGGGGGAAAACGACTTGGTTGGAGGGGAAAAGACACAGTTCAATGCAAAATTTGTGTAAGTGTTGGGATTTGGGGGGGGATTTTGAGGTTGGGGGGATCTCCCCTCCTAACAGGCCGGCTCTGTATAAAACACTGAATAGAAATGTCCTTAAACGCACACGCACACACACGCAGTCACGTTCAGTATTGGCACCAAGCTTACCACGATGAAGATATTCAGACGGAGTGCATTCAGACGCTAAGACCCGTCGAATGTTCGCTTCTTTAAGAATTTTGAGAAAAGACGACATCATATGGAATTTCAATAGTCTGCTGCCACCATAAGCGGATAAACGGGGTGCAGAGGATTAAGGTGCCCCAAACGCACCCAAGCATTTTTATTTGTCAGTTTCTCTTTAAGGCGAAAATCTGAAAAGTTATAGACAGGAGAGTGGCCTTTTTAATTAACCTTTCGATGATATAATAATATTTGCTCAGCATGCATCAATCCATGTGGATGGGGCGGGATAAGGCAGGATCTGGATGGAACACCAAGTAGTTGGGCAGTGAGGGGGAGGAGATTCCCCTTTCCCCCTACAAATCGCGCCCTGAGTGGGTCTAGAGCCTACGTTACACTTAGACAGGTCTAAGAGCGAGTGCTGGCTCGAACTCCATTTCCGATAGATGTTTTCCAGGCCGATTGGTCGTTCAGTATCGAATCAGCGAAGACCCGATGCAGAAGACGGACCAGATACTACGGAACATAAAAGATCGATTCCATTCGCCGAACAAGCCACTGCGGTTGACCGATTTGCTTCAGAGGACCCTGTACGTCGATTGCGACGCAACCAGATATCTGTTTAACTGGACTGGTAAGCATGGGCATTAAACACGGGGGACGGCGGGGGACGCCCCCCCCCAATAATTAATAAGAGGGAACAGAGTATCAATTATCCCCAATGTTTTGTGCCTTATGGTAAAATCTGGTAAAATCACTCATTGTGGATGACCTTTTTTGCTCATCAAGACTTTTTGGGGATGACAAGGGAAAATCAAAGATGTCTATATGGCGCAATGTTCAACATTTATGTTAGACCTATTCCTATTAAGTGAAGCTTGTCAACTCATGCGCTTCGCTGTTATAAGCGCTGCACAATTTGCAGCCGGAGCCGTTATAAGAAGTTTGGAGAGTCCAGAGGCGGATCTAGGGGGTGCAGGAGGGCACAGATGTCCCCGGGCGCCTAGATGGGGACGCCAAAATTGGTTTAAGGTAGGATGTTCCGCTACGGGTGATTACTTCTTTTGCTTGTCAGGGTATTCGCGAAGTTGAATGAAGAATGGAAGGGCGCCAAAATGGGCAGAGCAGCGCCCTTTTTTGCTTCTTATGATTTTCGTCAAGTTGAGGGGCGCCATCAGTATGCTTTGTCCCCGGGCGCCGGACACCCTAGCTCCGCCCCTGTTGGGGGCCCATGGCATTTATAAACAAGTAACATAAAAAGCGGTGGTGACCTTTTTTGCTCGTCACACTTTTCGAGCATCAGAAAATCGAAATTCAAGCAGCAAAAAAATTTTTTTCACCACCCGCCGGGGATCCACATATATTGCGGGGCCCTAGGCACGTGCCTACAACGCCTATGCCTTAAAACGGCCCTGTTTGCAACAAATCTCCGCTTTCTATGAGAAACGACGCCGTTTTCGTCTTTACTCTTTAGATAACGGACCCTGTCCGACTCGGCGCTGCTACAACGGGGGCGTCTGCAACTGTCTTCCAGTCGGACGCTACTACTGCAAATGTCCGAACACTCACAGCGGGACATTCTGCGAGACTCCAGCAGAAACCACGCAGTCGTCGTCGTCGTCGTTGTCGACGTCGTCGCAAGACAGTCACTCAAACCTATGGCCACCACTCCTTGTCATTCCGGCTTTAGTTGGCCCTCTGTTGCTGATACTTGGCCTGGTCTACTGCCTCCGGTACTGTTGTCGCCGCCGCCGTCGTCACTGCAACTGGCGTCGGTGTTGTTACCCGGTGGTAGACAAAGAGTCGGTCGTCGTCGACGCGTGGAATATCGAAGTGCCGGTGGACGACGACATCGACGATACGAGAACGAGACGTTCGCGGCCGCTTACGACGTTCTGCCGCGCCGTAGTCGAGAGACCGTTCGCCGTTGCCCTCAGGAACAGGGCGTTGGGCGGCGGCGACGCGTCGAGTCCGGAACTCGGTCGGCGCGAGAGATTCTGCGGCGTTCGCACGGGGAAGAAGGGCGAGGGAACGACAAGGAAGCCGGAGGATCGGCCGGAATGCGGTGGGAGAGGAGGAGGAGGAGGAGTCCGTGGAAAGACGTCGTCCTCAGGATCAACGTTCGTCGACAGCGAGGCTTACCGTCGCGTCATGAGTAAACGACTTGCGGCCGAATTCAACGAGCGCTTGCTTCATACTTACCGATGCAGAGAAAGTCGTCAGAACAGAACGAGCATCCATGGATATGTCAGTTGAGGCAACAGACGAACGCCATACATAGGCAGTGGCGGCTCCAGGATTTGACAAGTGGGGGGGCGTTGGGGTGGCAACTTCTAATCATGTGGCCAACCATTTGTTGTTAGGTATGTAGTATTAAGTATAGGGTCCCAACAGGGGGCCACTGGGGGACCAGGCACTCAATAGGGGGCACGGGCCTCCCGGGTCACTCCTTTGGAGCCGCCACTGTGCATAGGCCTAGATATGTTTCTGCCGTTGTTAGTAGGCAAACGGATCTTTCCGATCTATATACTTACTCGTTTCCGTCTCATCATTACGGGACGCGTTTCTATCAAGTATAGCGTAGACAATGAAAGGCACTGTTGTGCTGATCTTATATAGCGCCATATACGCTGAATTCTCGATAAATTGCAGTTGGCTTTAAGGCGGACGTTGCTTTCTTAGTCCTGTACAGCAGTGTTTTCCAAAATGTGGGTCGTGAGACTCGTGACCCAAAAGCGGGTCGCACGGCTCAGTCTAGTGGATCGCGGGGTAGCGCGAAATTTTTAGAGTCAAACGTGTCATTTTCTAACCAATACCGCAATGTCACAAGCCTTGAAAGTTACAAGTAGGCTTAGGTTTTAAGAAATGTATATGGCTGTAATCCTCCATGCACGGCTTATATTAAAATGATTAGTGTTTTATCCAATTTTAGTTGACAATAAGTTTACAGGGTCGCGGCATGTTACAAGGCCGCTGAAGTAGGTCGCAGTTCCAAAAAGTCTAGGAAACCATGACATATATATATATATATATATATATATATATATATATATATATATATATATATATATCCCTAGTACTTGCAAAAATTAATCTTATTTCGCAATAGCGCAAGGAAAGCGTATTCCGACCATTTTGCTCCGAAACTCCACTAATATATGAGCCTAAATGAGGGAGTCATTACGTAGCAGTTAAGCGATTTTGTCGTACTCCTAGGACTTTTAAGACGCGTAATAAAGGTATGTTTCTGGCAGGGGCGTAAATCCTATGTGTTTTTCTGGGTCCGGACCCACCCACTTTTTTAGGAGCTGGGTCCGGCCAGGCAATGGACCCACCCACTTTTTGAGATGAATTGTTTATTATTATTCGCGAGACAATTATGTAAAGCAGTGAGAACAGCTAGATTTATTTTGCCCCCAATTATGTAACTCAGAAAGACCTGCGATGTTTCCTATCCTCGCGTCTGACTGGCTATCTAGGTATTATTTAGCTCTATGGATAAACGTGACGTCACATTTTCGCATCCGTACGACTCCATTTTGTCATTTTTAGGTCTTTGGTTAGGTCAACGTGAAAACGTTTCTGCTAGAAATTGTTAATTATTATTTACTGTCTATCCTGCATTTATCATGTAAGTGCTTCTAGTAATATTTTGTTTGATGCAAAAATAGAATTGTTTTCACTTTTCAATAGTACGATTAATCTTTAAGTTCATTTTGATTAATTGCTTTCACTTTATGACACTTACGTTTGAACATATATACTTACTGTTGGGCGATAAAACGTAAGAGCGAAATTTTCTTTGTATTACGAGTTCATTGATCATGCTGTTCAACAATTGGAAACACGTTTCTCGTCAGATGACATGAAGACATACGGCTCCATGGAATCCATTCTTCTTTCTACAGAGCTTCCTGATGATGCACAGATCGTCCTGTCTAAGTATCCTGAAGTCAACACCGCATACTTACAATCTGAGCTGCCCATGTTTCATCGGCATGCAAAGGTGAGTCTTACGTCATTAACTCAAGTGGTGACACATGCACGCGCATTGAAGAAGGAAGTTCGCGACCTATTTCCCTCAGTTATGGCACTCATTCAGCTGCTTCTTGTGTGTCCAGCATCTTCAGCAGAAGCTGAACGTTCATTCAGCAGTTTGAGACGTCTTAAAACGTGGCTACGAAGTACGATGACACAGGAGAGGCTCAACTCGGTGGCAGTTTGCCACATTCACCGGGATCTGTTGAATCGCATTGACATGGATGCAGTCATGCACGATTTTGTGAGTCGTTCAGAGATTCGCAAGAACATTTTCTGGAACATTCTGGCATGACTGGAACTCTGATCTATTGAGCTTACTACAGCAGCAATTGCATTGTGACTTACTATTGTGTTTGTAGTTTCAAAGTGCATTGCTACATGTACATTGCTATTTGTTTTTAGACTTTTTGTCAATCTCTGCAAGTATTATACTTTGTTGTTCGCCGGTAGGCCCTGTATTGACCTTTGTCTGGTATGGGCTCTTTGGAATTAATTCATTCATGTATCGAGTTCCACATAATTGACATTTGACAATGCTTGATGACTTGATGTGCAATGGTTTGCTGGTTTAAGTATGATAATTATAATAATGTATTGAATTGTTACCACTGAGCACTGGCAAGGCTTGTTTCAATAAACATTGTTTTGTGACAGCACAATTTAAAATTTTCATTTGGACCCACCCACCTTTTTACACAGATCTACGCCTCTGGACTTTCTGGTAAAATTTTAAAAAGATAATTTTCAAGAAATTTCAATATCCATTTCTCACCCTTTGCTTTATTTGACAAAAATATGAATAATAATGCCTAATATATTTGCCGTATTTTCTTTCGAATTGAACCAGAGCTTTGGCTTGGCGTTTATTCAAAACTCAGAAATATTTCTTTTTTAAAGCTTCATATAGTTTATTCCAACTCAAAACATTATAGAACATAAATCATAAGCATGCACTCAATGAACATAAATCATAAGCACAATGATAATGTAGAAAAATAAATTGAATATTATGTAAATTCTTAATTACACTATATTGCTAGGCTACAGATTAACCTAGCAACAAAGCAGACCCCTGCAAGCGCCAACCCGGCTTTGACCTAGTGCGCTATGATTGGGTCCACCTCAATCGCTATCGAACAGGTCATGGCCGATGCGCCGCTATGCTTCACCGTTGGGGAGCCAGAGATGACCCGAATTGCCCTTGCGGCATCAGACAGACTATGAACCACATAGTCAATGACTGCCACCTCACCAGATTCGAAGGAGGACTCGAGACCCTGCATCAGGCTCAACCTGATGCCGTTGAATGGATGGCTGAGAAAGAAAGGCATTCGCTAGAAGAAGAAAGCAGAAATCAAGAGAAAACTCTTTTAATGAATATAGGCTACTGATCACATGGAAGGCATTGATAGAATTCTATCAAATTTCCTTCCTTAAATTTATCCTTCAGGAAATCACTGGATTGCAAATCAATAATTTCCATTTGCAAATCAGAAAATAAGTCTTCAACGACAGATCCAACAGGATTTTCAGAGTCTTATTTTCGACGAACATGCATCCAGCTCAGATAGGCCTAAACGTTCCTGGAACTGCTTTCTCAAACTTTAAATGATCTCTTTGAGCAAACAAGCATGGAAAGCGAGTCATAGTCTTGGCTATATTTTTCTCCACGTGAGAAGTGACTAAAGCAGCTTCTTGGTAACAGATTTCTCAAAAAAGTGTAAATTTCTGACGGAATGCTTTAACCTTGAAGTAATAATCGCAGCATGAATAGATCTCTGCTGAAAATGCTAATATTATTTCCAAAGCAATTCACTTTCTGTGAGCGACACCAGTGGATGGTCGGTTCCTGTCATTTAAGAATATTGCAGTCTCATTTAGAAAATAAAATAATCGAGTCATGACTTTCCCATTGTTAAGCCATCTCACTGAAATATGGTACGGTAGGTCTGGAAACTCAGATTCGATTTCCATCAGGAAATAGCGAAACTGGCGACGACTGAGCGTATGAGATAGCGTACTTCTATGGAAATGAGTAAGACAGCTGAAATTTGACACAAGTTATAATAAAAGTCTATGTTTCTATGACAAAAACGGCGATAAAGGATATTTCTATAATAGATTTCGCGCATGTTCCTCATTTCGTGCCTTTAAAGGCCTTGGCGGGCCGTACTTTGGAGACCCCTGCGGTAAGCGCGTCACACGGGACCTGCACATTTGCGGTACGCCGTTATTGAGGATTCGTTAATATCGAGTACGTTATAACGACGTTCTACTGTAATCTGGAGCGTAGCGACGGGGTGGGTGGGTATATCGGTATATATACCTCCACCAAATCAGGGTACCTTGAGGTTTTTAATGTGTTTTTCTTAGGATTTTCAACGTTTTTACAGATTTAAATTATATTATACCCCAAATCAAATTCCTGGCTACGCCCCTGGCTGTAATTACAAGCCGTAGGCCCCCAGTCCATCCAAAGACAATCACTCCAAAGACTTAACTTAAAGTACTGCGCAATGTGCGTTGACCTTATGCGAGAGTGTTAAGACAACTGAGACACTGTCTTTGGCCTATTTCGTATGTAGCTGCACGATTTTGCTAGAAGCGGGTATTCATATCGCCAGTTGAGCAGAAGCCAGATTAGCCGTCATAAAGCATTAGCGGGACCCGAGACAGGTCTATCAGCGACGTTCTGATATGATATCGTAGGCCTGTAGAACTCGGGACTCGTACGTGGCAGTGGCGGCTCCAGGATTTGGCATGCAGGGGGCGTTGGGGTGGGAACTTCTAAGCACAGAGGCCAACTATTTGTTGCTAGGTATGCAGTAGTAAGTATAGGGTCTCAACAGGAGGGCCAGTGGGAGGCCAGGCATTCGATAAGGGGGACAAGGACTCTCCGGTCCTCCGGACCCCATGTGGGGCCGCAACTGGTAGGCCTGCGTGGGATGCAATGGAGTTTAGATCTATTGTGATGCATGCAGTGGTTTAAAAAATTAGCGAAGTCTTGAAGTTTGTTTCAAGGTTGACGTTGGCCACACTATTCACAGCTCTCGAATTAATAAATAAACGAAGCAAGCATCAAGCTCTGGTTCTACTCTACAGTTCTGAATTTCTGTAGATAATTTCTACACGAGTAGATCTTTCTTTTCATCAGGTGTATTGAGTATCAACGCCACACATGCTCCTTTAATCAACAACTTTATGGATGCCACATACTTGTACTCGAGAGCTAGGTACCCATCACAAGCCTATTGGCCGATATTTATATTATAGATTAAGAGCATACGACTGCGGTACTACTTTTAAAAGCGCCATGTAAGTTCGCGAAATTTTATTTCCTTACTGCAGTAATCAATGGCAAAAATATACTGAAGCGCAACCTTTCTTTCAAACAGGCGATTGATCTTTCGAGGCCTTCGTATTTGACATGACCTGACAACTTAGTTTTTAAAAGGCCTCTTTGTACACAGCTGTTTACCAAACCGAACACCAAGATATCTCGGCGAAGCAGGTGGTTGTGAAAGCAGTCAGACTGTCAGAACCGTCCAGAAGGCCTCCTCGATCAGCAACAGCTACGATTCATCGTGAGCAGACGTAGACAAGTTCAGCTGTGCTGGCGTTTAGCTCTGAACCGACAGAAATACGCCAACGTGACTGTTGGCGTTATTTAGAGTTTATATTCGGCTCATAAAAGTGGTGTTATCTCAGAAGACGGGATTTTATGAGGATTCGGACCTCCAAAGAATCAACGTCTGTGTGGTTCAAAAGTGAATTTTAAAAAGATTAAATGGCAAAAATATCTAGCATTTTCTGGCAAAAATTAAAAACGTGCAGAAAACAGTCTGGCGGTCGTACGAAATGTGAACACTTGTATAGAACCTCAGGCACTACAACAGCTTTGAAAGAAAAACAAACCAGTGAACAAGTTTGATTAATTAATTAATCACTGTTTTCCAAATAGGTGAACAGGCCGATGTGCCCTAGCTGGTTATATTAATATCTATATTAATATCATTAGGGGCCGTCCATAAAAGACATCAAGCGATTTTTGGCGGTTTTTACCTCTTCCCGCGTCACAAGTCGTCACAAAAGTTAGATCCATCTAAAAAAAATAACGTCGCAACGCGTTAGCCCCCCACCTTTCCAATGTCAAAATTAATGTTTCAATTCACTTATTTCCTGAATGAAGCGGGTATTGCAATGAATTCGTTTGGAAATACTCATCATAATTATTATTATAGTTGTAGCGAAATTTAGACACTGTACAAACTCTTTTTTAAAAATGAATTCTAAGTGTAAAATACGTTCAACTTTGCGGTAACATAGCATTGCGGTATAAATAGCAATATTTAGTATTATGTGACGTCACATTTCTGGAAACCCCCTTCTCCCGTCGTCACACATCGTCACAAATATTTGAACCTCCTCCTCCTAAGTGCCCCGACGTCATTTATGGACGGTCCCTTAATGCATATCTCCTATAAGAGTAACATTAGGTCTTAGTAACATTAGTCTTCACAGGTGTCCTTAGTGATAGGTAAAAAATGCTCTCCCAAAATACGTCGGTAATAGTGGAGCTAATATTTTTAGCACAGGCTAAAGAACCGAAGAATGTGCTTTCTGCCAACACTGTGGGTACATCATTTCACAGACAGCAGCTAAAAATACGCCGTTCCAAATATCAGCAATATCGTCATTCCTACAAAGTTATGACGTATACTGAAAGATATAACTGCCAGTACTGACGTTGGTATGTAAAAGCGACACGCCTGAAAGCAGACAGCAAATCAGTTTGATTATTATTATTAGCGTTTTTCCGAAAGTAACGTGTATAGACGGATATATCATTTTCATGTTTGAACGTCGCTAACTGCAGCCAATCAAGATATGAATATATTGTCATTGCTTTTCTGCGTCCTTGATTTAGATTTCAGCCATGGTCATTAGGCTTATAATCCTTGATACACGAACAAATATTTCATAGTCTTACACAGGGCAGACCCTACTGAACCACTCTAAACCTTATTATTATTATTATTATTATTATTATTATTATTATTATTATTATTATTATTATTATTATTATTATTATTATTATTATCATCATCATCATCATCATTATTATTATTATCATTAATATAGATTCATTATCATTAATTTAATTCTGCATAAGGGGCCGTCCATAAATGACGTCACGCGATTTTGGCAGTTTTTTACCCCTCCCCCACGTCACACGCCATCACAAAAGTCAGACCCCCTCAAATATGACGTCACAACGCTTTGAACCCCCCGTCATCTTATCGTCTTTCCAATGTCAAAATTAATGTTTCATTTGAAAATATTCATTATAATTATTATAGTTGAAACAATATTCAGAACTTTTTCAGATTCTTTCTTTAAAATGAACTATAAAAATTATAAGTGTAAAATTCGTTCGATTTTGCGGTAACATAGCATTGAGGTATTAATAAAAATATTTAGTATTATGTGACGTCACATTTCTGGAAACCCCTTCCCTCGTCGTCGCACATCGTCACAAATGTTTGAACCCCTCCCCAAAGTGCGTGACGTCATTTATGGACGACCCTAAGATGACGTTTTAGTCCGTATTCATTGCTTCCGACGGTCCGTATCTACGTATATTATTCGCCGAGGCACAAGCTGCAAGCTGAAGTTTGTAATTTTGTGCGATTTTCTTAAAGCACTTCGTTTCATCAAATCAGAGACGTAGGATTGCTGGATTCAGATGGCGTCAGAGACCTCAATCTCTGCGGATTAGTGAACGCAATTCCCCGGACAAGTTTGAACAAGCACTGTGCACTTCTTGAGACTTGAAATGGAGAAATTATACCTACTTCCCTCTATGGTTGATGTGCAATTCACGTAATCGTCAATGTTTTTTTCTCATCAAGACTCGCAAAACCCCTCGTCAAAGGCTCTTCTCCACTTAGAGGATTCACATTTCTTAAATATAATATGGTATGCATGCGGTCCGCTAGATAGCAAGTATGAAATAGATTAATTATTAAACAAGATGTGATATATTCATTGGCTTAGCCACGGGGAGGGAACAGGGGAAGGGGGGCTCGGTACCCTATTCGGATAGGGACCGGTCGTGAGATTTGTCCAAACCGGGGAGTAGTTGGGAAGGAGTTAGGGGGCAGAAAAGCGCATAAGATAACAGACCTTAAGGCATTTGAGATGACGACCTCTTTCTGAGTGTCAAGACATTCGGGCCGAAACATGTCGAAGTGTTCCCCCCATTCAGGAATCCTGGTTACGCCACTGAATGTAAGGTAAAAGGTAAAGTTCATCCGTAGGCTTCAATGCCCGTATGGTCCGGTGCTGATCTCCGTTTCCGGCGTTTCGTGACCATCAGCCCATAGGTGGCTAAGAAATTCATCGGCGGACGGCGGCCATGCAGTCATTCCGCTGAACCTATGGTTACCTTCGCAATGTTGCCATTACTACTCAGTTTTTGACGTTGCAACCGCCCTCTGGCAAATAAGGCTGAGTCGACCTTAGTGGCTCCTACGGGGATTGAACCCGTTCCGTTGGCGTGCCTGCCCAGCGTGTAACCACTTCTGCCATCTTCTCTACGCCACTGAATATACTACTGGAGAACTCGAAGTCCCGTATGTATATGAACAACAAATCAAATGAATTTACAGATTTGCGAAATGCACCTTAAACGCTTCGTGTTTTGTTAGACTGAGATATTTCAAATGAAAAGTAGCTGTTTAAAACTTCCCCCATAAAGTTCCGCTGAAATCAATGACCCTGCAATAAATCGACTAGCGCAGGGGTGGGCAAACTACGGCCCGCGGGCCGCATGCGGCCCGCGGGCGGGTTCCATGCGGCCCGCCAGACCATTTAGAAATATGCAGAAAGTGAGAGATGATTTGAAATTATTTTTGAGAAAGTTTGAAAAACACGTCACTTTATACGAAAATCATGGAAATGGTTATTAAAAATTCGATATTTGATCAGCAAATAGTAAAATAGTTAATATCATAATGCTACTCTGCTAGTATAGATAAAATAAATGATACTAAAATGCCTAAACTTTAGTCGTAAATGCTAGCTTCATTAATAAAATTTATGCTGTATGTAAGCATCTTAATTATAACAATTTTTGCTTTTTGTTTGTGCGGCCCACCTAATGTAGTATTAGGTTTCATGCGGCGCGTTAGTGAAAAAGTTTGCCCACCTCTGGACTAGCGTAAACCTACTGGAAGTAGCTGCAACGCTGCCACCACTTGACGGAAGGCGATCGGCTGAAAGGCAATCGTCGGTCGGGGGATCGGTTGTCTTACCATCAACAGCGCCGCTTGGCCGGTGAACATCAAGGCCTGTGCAGCGCCCCTTCTACGCCTCCGACCACCACCACCACCACCACCACCACCACCACCAACACCACCAACACCACCACCACCACCACCACCACCATTCTAAATCTGCAGCGCTATCGTCTAGAGACTCTACAGAATATAACAGCACCTGATCCTGTTAAAAGCTATTAGCGAATAAAAGAGATATGCCGCCATTATATCCGAACTGACCGATCTTATCCCATCCGGTGTGCTTTGACCATCCAATTCCCAATGGTCCGTAGCGGCTGAAATTCTGAAATTATGTCGTACTGCCAATTGATCTGTCTGTCTGTCTGTCTGTCCGTCCGTCTTTCTGTAAATATGTATGTCTGTCCTGTCTCTCTCTCGGCCGGGCGATTGGTAGGGCGCATGAATCGGCATCAAACTCCGTCTCTCTCTGTCTCTGTCTCTGTCTCTCTGTCTCTCTGTCTCTGTCTCTCTCTGTCTCTGTCTGTCTGTCTGTCTGTCTGTCTGTCTGTCTGTCTGTCTGTCTCTCTCTCTCTCTCTCTCTCTCTCTCTCTCTCTCTCTCTCTCCGCACACACACACCACACTTCATGCAGCTTGAAATATGTTTATCCTTTCCAATTCCCGCTCGGATTTTCAACCTCGCTCGTTGGGTAACAAACAATCTAGAGCCGAGTCATTGCTAACTCCGTTGCCGCCAAAGAAGAAACACCTGCAGAGCAAAGCGTCGACCGTCAATCAGGAGGACGCCCGTCGACCGAAGCACGCTGCAAGCGGCGGGCGCTTTCCTTTCGCCAGATGGCGCTCGCAGCACAACGGAACAAGATTCGGAGAAGTAAACTCAAGTGAAAAACGAATAAAGAATTCGTTCTATCTTTAAACGCGTGATGTTAAAACGAAAACCCATATCGTCGCTGCGATGCTTGACATTGAATAAATCTCTTCTTCGGTAAAATTTTGACCGAGCAGTTACTGTCAAAGAGGCAAGAAAGAACCACTTAAACACTACGCGGAGCTTCGCTAGAACACTAGAACTCTTCGGAAATCAAAGTGAATGTTAAGAGGCGGATAAACAACTTGATCAGTTCGAGGTTTCTGCATCGGGTAGACGTTTCGAATTCTCTACGAACGACATTTTTTATTGAAACAGGACCGATTGGTTGGAACTCGACTCTGGGACTATTAGAACGACATCGCGTAGGGGCGTGAAAACGTTTGAACGGGTAGGGAATACAAAATGACGGTACGTTGTGTTTCGTTCGAAGCCGTCTTCTGGTTGCTCGTCACAATGACAAACGCAGGTCAGACAAACGTTTTCCTTTATTATTATTATTACTAGGTGTTTACCCGTCAAAAATGACGGGGGAGATTGGCTGTTTTACCACCCAATTTTGTGCAAATGCAATCAGGGGCGGCGCTGGGTTTTGTAATTTGTTGACTGGGTGGGTCTAATGCAATCTACACAGCCATGACCCGCCGGCTCAGACTACCCCTCACCCCCCCAATCAACATTTTTCTGCGTATTTGAACGATTTGCTTGGGTGCCCCTGCCCGAGGCTGGGTGGGTCCGGACCCGCGGACACCCCCTAGCGCCGACCCTGAATGCAATAGGATTTTGCGCAATTAATTTCTTTAAATCGCCGCCTTTGACTTCAACCGAGTTAACGCCCATTCGCAGGAATTTGCTGAAACTTGATAGTCAAGGTAAGAGTACTGATTTGGCAGTGTCGAACGACATGCAGTGCTTGATTCTCTTGTTTGCTGTGCTGCTTTTCACCCCGAGCAACAGCCTGCTCCTCATTCTCACTTGATTGTCGAAAAGCTCGTGAACGCTGGACTTTTTTGTTTTGCACGGACGGTTAGAAAGAGGAATAAAAAAGCTAAACAATGGTGCAAATCTCATCTTCTTAGCTCTTATATAGCCTGAGATATAGCAAATTAAAAAAATTTGGAAACTTTCTCAGAATTCAAAACTTTCACGAAATTCACCGATAATACTTATGTTCAAACATCGGGGTCATCGGGTTAGAATTGATAGATCTTTACCAAATGTCAACCGATTTTCAAAATTTTTGGTTTATTTTGTTCCTCTGACATCCCTTTACAACTTTGCCGCTGACCAAAGTGGGGTTACCGCAGAAAATATTTTGCTAGCGGGCTTTAAAAAAAGTTTTGGGGGAGAGGGTGATATTTTAGGCCGTAAAGTGGACTCTACCCCCATATTTTTTTGTTTTGCACGGACGGTTAGAAAGAGGAATAAACAATCTAAACAATGGTGCAAACCTCATCTTTTTAGCTCCTATATAGCCTGAGATATAGCAAATTTAAAACGTTACAGCAATCATTTTGAAGAACGTTTTTTCCAAAAATTAAATCCCCAGTACGGTGACAGCGTCTGAAAATTTAATCCACACTTGAGGGGTAACATTTAAAAAAATAGGGTTTGAGGTTAGGAAAGAGTAAATATATATAATAACGGGGGGCAGGGCATTGGGAGAGGGAAGGGAGATTTGGAAGGAGGAAAGTGGGTTGTACGGGTTTTCGGAGCAGCGTTATGTAGGTTTGGAAACGGGGTTTGGGGCCGGTGGGGTAGGGCGGAGCGCTGATGGGTTGGGGCCTGGGCGATTGGGAGAGGGATGGGTAGCTGGAAGGGGATAAGGAGAGGGAAGGGGAACGGGGGTTTAGGGCCGGGGCGGGAATGGGTTGGGGCTGGAATGGGTTGGGCCCGAGGCTATTGGAAGAGGGATGGGGAGAGGGAAAAGGGATGGAGAGAGGGAAGGGAAACGGGGGTTTGGGGCCGGGGCCGGAATGTGTTGGGGCCGGGGTGATTGGGAGAGGGATGAGGAGAGGGAAAAGAGATGGGGAGAGGAAAGGGGAACGGGGTTTGGGGCCTGGGCCTGAATGGGTTGGGGCCAGGGCGATTGGGAGAGGGATGGGGAGAGGAAAAGGGTTGGGGAGACGGAAGGAAAACGGGGGTTTGGGGGGGCGATTGGGAGAGGGATGGGGAGAGGGAAAAGGGTTGGGGAGACGGAAGGGGAACGGGGGTTTGGGCGGGGAGAGGCGATTGGGAGGGGGATGGGGAGAGGGAAGGAGATGGGATAGGGAAGGGAAAAGGAGGTTTGGGGCCGGGGCGGGAATGGGTTGGGCCTGGGCGATTAGGAGAGGTATGGGGTGAGGGAAGGGGACGGGGGTTTGCTGCAATTAAGACGCTTCGTTAAACGCTCCGGTTTGATTAAACAATATTTGGTTGTCAATGACAACAGCGTCTTGCAATACCCGCCGTGTTGCCGTCGGACAGACAGACATCGAGAATTATATATATAGATTATTATTATTATTATTATTATTATTATATATTTAAAAATTTAAAAAAACACAAGCAATTCTGTCTCGCTGACTGGTTCCCACTTTCTGATCTCTAGAATGACCAGGTTTTTTCCAAATGGATTTGGAGTAGGCCTACCATCGATTGATAACTTTAGAGTAGGCTTATTTGTATAAAAATGCACTATGTTTGTTATTGATTGCTACTGTTATCAAGACGACTCTTGTAGCGCATATTTTATGACCGACTATCGGCCGCTGCATACACGAGACACTAAGTTATAGTCAACGACCAAAATGTGTGTGTATGTGTGTGCGTGAGAACATTAGTGGTCGATTGTGTCATTTATCCCAATTATTATGCCCAAAATGAAAACAGAACTTGAGGTTAATATTCTGTGTGCAATGAGAAATGAGTCAATGACAATCCACGTGCTCAAGACAATACAAATTAAAATGGACACAGGCAGGCCTGAGGAGACGGGGTGCAGCCGGAACATTGTTCCAGGACCAATGGAGCTCAAAAGGGCCCGGGTCCGGTGATTAATGCCATAAAAAGACTGACAAGAGGGAAAAGGTCATCAACACTTTTCACGCTTGTACTTGTATGTATGTACTTGTAACGAGGACCCTAGAATCAGGGCCATCTTTAGAATTTTGGGCGCCCTAGGCAGATTTTCATTTTCGGAAATTTTCGCCCATTCACATCACATACGAAAAGTCTCACGAGCAAAAAAAAGCGTCTCGGCTCCCCGAAATAACCTGACGAGCAAAAAACGTTATTCGCTCATAAAAAATTATCATCCCCGTTTTATTTCGCCCCTACAAAATTTTTCGCCCCTAGGCAGTGCCTAAACTGCCTAATGGTTAAGGTGGCCCTGCCTAGAATTCTGAGGAATTCTGCTTTGAAGATACCGACTAGCAATAAAAAAGGTCATCGACTTTTTCACATAATTGTCAGGTCAGGGGCCCGTGACCATTTTCTGCACCGGGGCCCGGAAATTCTCTCGGCGGCCCTGGACACAGGAAAAGGAAATACCAGACAGTGCATCCGGTGCACTGCTAGGATCAGTTGGCCGCTCTTGGCTGCGCCACATTTCAATGCGCCCGCACCTACATGACGAATGGGTTACTAAATACTCTACAAGAGTCTACATACTTACATGGATACACAGAGAAAACAAGAACGCCTACACAGCGTCATCGATATTATTATTATTATTATTATTATTATTATTATTATTATTATTATTATTATTATTATTATTATTATTATTATGAACTTGATGATTTACTGCTACCGCGGTAATACCGTAGTAAACGTCTCTGTCTCCGCTGCCGGGTTTATTTAATCTAGGCCGTTTCAGGGGGAAAATCGCTCTTTCCTTCCTGAAATTTCAAATCCCCCCGGAAATTTTGGCATACTACATCAACTAACAGCAGCCCCGCTAGCTGACTTCTCCCCGGGCTTCTCAGTTTTCTCCCGGAGTCCAGAGTCTAGATCAAACACTGCTACGCGATAATACCGTATGATATAGGAACCCGTTACTGCGGTAACACCGGATTTTGGCCAAATTGTCCCCATTAAATACCGCGAAAACCGTTAAAACCGTTACCGTTCGACTCTCCACTGCACAATGCAGAGAACTTTAAAAGGAGTTACAAATGCCTAGGACGTGTGAGTGAAAAGCGTTGATAATATCCGTTTATGTTTCCGTCGAGCTGTTCAAAACCTAATTTGTGTACGTTAAAAAGGAATTTTCTTGAGACTGATTGCTCTAAAATTTCAACTATACTGCATGACGAACGAATAGGGGCAGAATCAATGATTGGCAGTTTCACGTTAGACATAAGCGCAACGGATAGTAAAAATAGTCGCAGAACACTGGAAAGCAACATTATAGCGGAGCTAGTAAATACTAATAGTGTACGTTCATATTTTGTCCAGTTAATTATCACGTGATAGGCCTAAGTATTTTCTAAATCAGATTTCATCATGACAGTAAAAGTATGAGAAATATCGAAAATCTAAACGAAACTGGTACATTTAAAGGAAAAAAGCACTTGGATGCAGAAGACTAGGACATATAGGCTAGACCTACAGGAAAATGATATCTAGACATGCACATCGGATCGAATTTTTGCCAGACGGTGCAGTTTTTTCAATTTAAAAGTCCTGACAGGCAATAAAAAAGGGTCGTCACCTTTTCTCCTTTCTTTATCTTTTTAAAAATGATGACAAGCCAAAAAAGTTTGTCACCTTCCTCTTCGCTCTTTCTTTATCTTCTTTCTAAAAATCCTGAAAATCCTGACAGACAAAAAAACAGACTCATCTTCCATGCAGGGGTTGCGGCGCACCCCCTAATTTTTTCCAGGGGTGCAACCGCACCCCTGCACCCCCACTTCCTACGGCTACGGGGAACGGCGTTTAGATGTAAAAGTCAGCCTAAGGCTTGAATCAGTAGTACTTATGCAAACGATCGGTTAGTAGCGATACTTCCATATCTCACACTGAACGTTCATTCAAGGATCAGCCGTAAGAAAATAAGAATGGGTTTAGTCGTATCTGAACGCGTTTTAGCCTATCGTGCTTAATTTTTGGCGTGGCCGCCCGCCGCACGTTTAACCGGTCAGAATTCACAATCTCGCAATGGTTTTGCTCCAGCGCAGTGCATGGAGTGGCGGTTACTATAGCTGATTCGACGCTGCTAGGAAAATTACCTCCACAAAACACCGGATGAAAGGAAATAAACAACTAAGAAGAAGAAGAAGAAGGAAGTGGGAAAGAGACGAAAAGGTGAACGCGTTTAAAGAAACGCATTAGTCAAAGCGCTGATACCTACAACGAACGATAAGAGAGAGAGAGAGAGAGAGAGAGAGAGAGAGAGAGAGAGAGAGAGAGAGAGAGAGATCAGACGAGTTTCTGCTGCTTTTTTGAAGTAGAGTGCAGGGCTTAGTGGAGCAAGTCCATTAAATGCAATTCGGTCAAACTCGATGATAATTATCAACGGAATAAACAAAGAGAGAGAGAAAACGAAGAAATAGGCAGGGAATTTGTCGGAAAATCAGCGGGTTATTTCTCTCATCGGATGATGAATGTACGAAGCAATAATTTTGCGATCAAACGATTTCGGTCATAACTAGGATTGAGTCCAAATATCCAAAAGCCTTAAAATGTTATCCACAGTTGTATATTAAGCAGTCATGCAGTACAGGTCCACCAAGGCCATATATCCTGACGATATAGATTAGTTTCGACAATGTGGACGTGCTTTCCAGTGTTTTATACAGGTCTGTTAGGAGAGGAGATCCCCCAACATCAAAATCCCCCCCCCAAAAAAAAATCGCAGCACTAAAAATTTGTATGCATTGAACTGTGCTTCTTACCCTCCAGCCAAGTCAATTTCTCCCCCCCCAGGCCTGGAGTCTGGATAAAACACACGTCCCCTAATTGTAACACATTTTAACCGTAAAAACGTAATTTCGCGTAATGTTTTGTCCTCTTCAAAGTCTCTAAAGCCTTTATAATTATATTGTCTTATTGGTGGCTTGCGTTTCAAAACGCGTGAGCTTATAACGGAACAGGTGGCACTAAGTGACAGAAAGTGGTCATGCCATGCTCGAACGAGCATTGGACCATGGCGCTAATCTCCGATTGCAGGTAAACAGAGACGCAGGTGGCTAACGCAATCAATCCCGAGTAGTCTGCTTTCTCCAAACCCGCGTTTACCTTCACAGTCTCATATTCGTTGATCTGCATCTAGGCGATGAACGGCTGAGTTGGCCACCGACACTATGACTCGATCGCAGGACAGTCACCCATCCAATTAAGTACCAACCGCGCACAGCGCCGCTAAACGTCGTTGTTCTAATGGAAACCGATCGCACAGCGCCAAGCAGGTCGCTCTATACGCGAGAAATAATAATAGTCAGATGATATTGTTTTGTTTGAGCGCAAACAACCCTGACCGCAAAAAACAAAGCATGCTATGAGGCCATTTTGCGCAGTGCAACGGCTTTCAAACACGGCGCCTAAATAGTGGAACTGAACGCTTCAGATGGATTTGAGAGGCTGTCAATTTGTATTCATCACTTGCACGGATAAACCTGGATCCAGCGAAATGGACTGCGTCTAATTGACCGCTTCCGTCACTTTCCATAGGCTTCGTCTATTAAAGGAACAATGTTCTAAGCGCACAGAACGCATCCATCGATCGATCAACACCATTTATACGATTTAACGCTGACAACCAGTGCACCAAAGGCTGGCTAATTAAACCTTTCCCTCTCTGTCTCTCTCTGTCTCTCTGTCTCTCTGTCTGTCTCTCTGTCTCTCTCTCTCTCGGTCTGTCTCTGTCTCTCTGTGTGTGTCGCTGTCTCTCTGTGTGTTTCACTCTCTCTGTCTGTCTCTCTCTCTGTGTCTCTCTCGGTCTGTCTCGCTCTGTGTGTGTTTCTGTCTCTGTCTGTCTGTTTGACTTTCTTCTGACTTTCTGTCTGTTTCTGTTTCTGTCTCTGTCTCTCTCTCTGTCTCTTTCTCTCTCGGTCTGTCTCTGTCTCGGTCTCTGTCTCTCTGTCTCTCTCTCTGTGTCTCTCTGTGTGTCTGTTTCTGTCTCTCCCCGTCTGTCTCTGTCTCTCCCCGTCTGTCTTCGCCTGTCTCTGTCTGTCTCTGTCTGTCTCTGTCTCTGTCTGTCTCTGTCTGTCTCTGTCTGTCTCTGTCTGTCTGTCTCTCTCTCTCTCTCCCGTCTCCAGCACAACCATTGGACCCCATTCGACGTGCTCCGTCGGCGTATTTAGTTATTCGCTGCTGCGACGACCGACCAAATGACAAACGGTCGGTTCTGTTGACTTTTCCGAAAACGACGACTTCAATAAAGGACTCGATCGATTCTGATCACGTGATCCGCAAGAAGGTGACGCTTAGGAAACGACAACGCAACCAGAAGCAGCGCCGAGGCTAATGGGTTGGCAAACGCCGTTAATCACGCCACTCCGTTCACCTGTAGCTATTCGACGGCGGCGGCGGCGACTACAATTAATTGGATCAAAAACGCGGAGTCGCCGCCGTTTCGCCACTCGACGACGCAAATTCATGTCGTCGCGTGACAAAGAGATTGATTCTTCGGCGGCGACGATTCGAGTTTTACGACCACAAAGCTCCGTCGCAATAAAATGCTGAAATGACGCGCCTTTGTAACGAGATGCACCGAATTATGTAAAACGTAATCCGTAATGTAATCCCGTAAAAGGGAACTCTTTGATAATTATGAATAATCATTTTTTTCTTATTCCAGAATCCAGACCTCACTTCAATTCTAGTATATAATTAAACTGAGCATGAGCTCCATATTGAAATGAAAACCTTTTGTTTGTTAACGCACTCGATGACGTAGGAAATGACGTCAGCTAATAAATAGACAAAAACCTATAATCTGTGACAGTTGACCGCAAAAGCTACAAATCGCAATCTAACGAGTAAACGGGTCCTAATGAAATTTTGCGCTAATCACACAATCTCTTTATGCTTTTAAAAATTCTGTCTAGATCGGTGCAGATTCGGGGTAGTTATGGCGACATGGTTCCCTATCTTCCGGAGACAGTGACAAGAGATGGCGTTCAGAGGCGTAGCTAGGAATTTGATTTAGGGGCTATAAAGTTGGGGGTATATATTATTATATATATTATATAATAATATATACGTATATATTATATATAATACATATATATAATATACGTATGTATTATATATATATATATATTAATGTATGTTATATATATATATATGTTATAAATACTGTATTTTATATATACTGATTTTGGGGGTGTATATACCGTCGCTACGCCCATAGTGGCATTATACTCTATAGCATGCGCTGCTTTTCTACACCTCGCTTGCCACGTCACTATAGCTACGACTAAAATAGTCTAGCAGTTGAACGCGACAGGTTATCCGCACTCGCACTTATTGTAGAATGCGGAATACCGAAGTCCCAGAATATCTCTTCCCTTAACCCACTGTCTTGAAAACTGTTTATTTTTCAAATTGCTTCGATCATCTCTATTTCTACGCCATAGGGACACTCTTAGCGGCGTACAGCAACTCGATGCAGCAACCAGGGCCGACGAGAGGGGGGATAGGGGGTACATTTTTGCCCGGGTCCGGCGATAAACAAAGGGCCCGCGCTAACCAGAAAAAAGAGACGATCTTTTTTGCTTGTCAGCATTTATTTAATATGAGGACACCCAGTTTTTGCTCTTCGAGATTTTTTGAAGTTCTCAATATTTGTCTCCCGGCCCGTATTTTCTCTCGACGGCCCTGGCAGCAACGAGGTCATTCCGTCATTCATTGCATGCGCAAAGTGCACGACAATGATGAGGCCATGTGAGGCCGTAATGAAAGATTACTTGCTATAGGGAGATTCATTTGTTCGGCCTGGAAATTATTATTGTACACCCTGATGAAAATGCTGAATTACTCCCTAGTAGCACTTTTATGGCGTTTGACTATAGAGTGGTAGGCGGTGGAACTGGGAATGCGCGAAACTACGTCCCCAGCTTTCCAGTTTAATATGCTCAATCTTTGCATTGGAGGAAAGCACAAATAACCCTTTACAACAGCGCAGCATAATTTTTACCTGGGACGCAGGGAAGGCCAGACAGAGCGTATATAGGCCTATTACCGTTCAGACGCAAAACTGACGACGACCACAAATGATAAGTCTGATAATTAAATAGGTTTTCACATCGTTTGATAAGTGAAGACTGCAGGGAATTTGGGCAGAATAAGTATCAATCGATGCTAAGATGCGAAACATGCATGTAATAAAACAGGAAACAACAACAACAACAACAACAGGATCAAAACACCAGATCAGTATTTCATAAAAACTGAAATGATTGCAGACGTGTTTTTGTCGAAACTGCTTCCATTGCTTAAGTGCAGCATGTATGTAGCTCGGCGATTTTGTTTGACTGGACAAAGCAATATATTTTTTAAAAGTCTGGAAATCAGTCAATAGCGCTATTAACATGTACATGAAACGTGAACTCATGAGCACACGGCTAACTTGCGCAGAAATAACGATAAGAAAAGACTTAGGCTTAATACATTTCAAGTTCGAAACGATATGACAAGTATGCGATATCTCTACAGTCTGATATAGAGTTCTGTTGATTTTACGTCTGGGGCGGCTTCTTTCATAATCATTCATTTCTCATTTATTGCCTATAAAACCCAACTGATATAAATTATTTCCCTAGTAATATAGTCTCAGCCTTAAAGAGTGCGGGTGTGTGCGCGCGCTCGTGTGTGTGTGTAATATGTAAGCTGCATAATAAAGATAGCTAAAAAGTAGATTGAAGTTATCCTAGAAACAAGCCACGCAATAATTTTCCTCAACAAGAGTCAACACGACCGTGATTTTCTTCGAGAACCTTCAAGAATCCAGCGGAAACAGCAAAAATTCAGCTTCCGTCTGTTTTATTCCGGAGAACCAAAGAAGCTGCATCAATATGAAAATACAAAGTTTTGTAAACAGATGTCTACGCAAGATTATGGGCATCTGGTGGCCAAACAGAATTAGCAATGAAGACATTTGGGAGAAAACGTCGCCAAGGACCCGTGGAAGTTCAGATTAAACAAAGAAAATGGAGGTGGACTGGACACACACAAAGGAAACCTCCGAACAACACCACAAGACAAATGCTTTCATGGACCCAAAAAGGAACATTTGAAAAAGAGGAAGACCGAAGATCTGGATTATTATTGATCTGGATTATTATTGACCCCAGATCTGGAAGATTATGGAATAGAGCAACAGATAATAAGCTAAACATTAACGAACTAAACTGGAATGATACAGTTCCATTAGCCGAAGACAGAACTGCATGGAAGAATCTTGTCAGTGGCCTATGCTCCACAAGGAGTGATGAAGGCTGATGATGATGATGATGATGATGATGGTGATTATGATTATGATTATGATGATGATGATGTCAATTGAGTAAATTGGTGTTTACAATCCTTAGAGTTCATTATGAGCCGACTTCATAATTATTATTATTTTAAAAATAAGGCGTTCTTTTGCATCCGTTTGTTTTATATCCATTCCGATTACGTGAGATTATTCACGGACAGCTTGCAATTGCGCCGAATCGTGTAGGCCTATAGACTTCGTTTATGTCGACGTGATTCATAGCTGACCGCGACAAAGAAGCTAAGCGAATGAGGCCAATTATTCTCCTCATGTTCCAAAAAATACCAGAGCTATGCTGCGCGAATAATATGCTTTTATGGAGAACAATTTCAGAAATTGCGATAACAACCGAATATTTACGCCGTCTATACAGAAACAGCTGATGATGAAGGAGACAGGAGCAAAGACGATAGTTATTAAGTTGTCCGGCTCACTTGAAAAATGCCCGCGCTTGCATCTCTTTAAAGCTAAGAAATTTCCTGGTCACGTGCTTAAACTGGCACTTTCTAGAGCGCTTTTAAGAAAAGCTTTTCACTTATAAGATGACAAGTGGGAACGCTGACTGAAACTTGAAACACGGAGTCGGATCCCCGACCAGGGCAATTTCTATAGGATTATCAATTTGGAGGGCTGTTGGTATATTTTGGGGGTCCCCTGCAGAAAAAGTAAGTCTGACAAGCAAAAAATGGTCATCCGGTTCTCAGATTAGGGGAGGTGTTGAGGGGTGTCAGTCTCAGATTTGGGGTGTTGGGGTGTAAAAAATATCCCTGTCCCCGACCTCTCTATTCGGACTGGGACCTGTCGTGGGATTTGTGCAAAAGCGCTTAGCTTTTTTTGGGGGGTGGGGGAGTAGGCAGTGGAGAATGTACGAAAGTCTAAAGAGCTTGGGAGGACTAGTTTATTTGCTCGTTTTATTCACCGTAGAATGATGTTGATGTGCCCCCTAATCGCGGAGTCCTGGCTACGCCACTGAGTCGGCGCAATTATACTATCCATTGCTCCGCTTCGTAATTTGACATTCTAAAAAGGGGGCCGAACTCTATAGATAAGGACGAAAACAGGTGTTGGAGAGAACATTTGAAGGACGCAGAAGACGCAATGGACTCGGGATGCTTTAGGCCCCTACGTAGGTCGATGATGTTATGAAATCCACGTGAGGCGCAAACGTATAGCGAAGCCAATGGTGTTGCCATCAGGAAGGAATGCGTTATAGGTCAAAGTGAGCAAGATACTGTTGTCAGAAATACCCACTGGATTCTACATCGTCGAAAAACTTTACTCCAGGCGGGTAGCTCATTCTGTCCAATTTACAGATATAAAATTTCTAAATTTCTGGAAGACGAGATTCTTAGTAGTTTTGCATCGTTTAAGAAGCGCTCCCGGAAGAGAAATTCTAACGGATTCACTGAATTTAATAGGAAAAGCAAACAGTCGGTGAGGCAGTGTCGGCTGCAGTAAAATGCGCATTCACAGAAGCAGAGATACTGCCATTAGAAGCAGGTAATTGAGGCACTCCGTGCTGTTTGTCGTCGCCTGCTAATGAAAATAAATATTCTTCGTTTAATGATATAGCGGATTAGACGGTTATTAGCATGCTGAGTTTTCCCGAGGGCCGTCCGCAGGTATCAGATAATGAGCCGCAAGATTTAGACACGGAGCGCTTTAGCCTTTGCAAGCAGAGAGAACTCCAGAGCGTCAAATAGACTGTTAACTGAGAACCTGAGATCTTGGGAAGGGAAAGATCCGCCGCCACCACCACCACCACCACCACCACCACCACCACCACCACCACCACCACCACAACCACCACCACCACCACCACGACTACTTGGAAAGGTTGCACAGAATACCAAACTCGCTCGGGTTGGTGGGTCTCGCACCCAAACAAACGGGGCTAAATGAAGTCTTCATGGCTACCTTTGCTTAAGGATGCCCATCGTTAATGTTTAGAAATGCACTCCAGATTGTATTAACAACGGGAGCCGTTCTGTAAACCTCGGTCTAGTCTAAATAGACTCCGCTTATTTGACTGTTGTAATCAATTACCCTTTCCAGGTGTCGTCTCTACACACATGTGCAGGATTACTTTCAAAGAAACCTACAAGCGTATCCAAATTCATCAAGAAAATATATATTAAAACTAAGCTTGTAATTATAATAGATCTCAAAATTAATCCTTTTATCATCCTAAACCTACCCCCGGTACGGCGGTACCTCTCTCGTTCTCTGTATATCTGCCTGTCTGTCAGCCTCTCCCTTCCTCTGTGTTACATTTGAAGAACTGCTGCATAAAATACCACTTACCTATTAATAGCTTAAAGGCATATATATATATGTATATAAACACAGTATATATATGCGGTTTTATGTATCTGCTCTTGACCTTTTGATTACCGCAGTCGGCCGGTGTCCCTGCGTTATCCGTTGCTGGAGGCAAAAGTCAGAATCGGATTTTTGTACAAGGGCTTCACCTTGATCGGCGCTTGCGTCGGCTGAATGGAACCACCTGCTCCTGGCGATCGACGTGAGGCGGATGAGGAGTCTGCAAGATACAGCAGGCGGCTTCATCCGCTCCAGTAAAAACAACTCCTGCACCCGCCGACTGCCGACACCTGTATGATTCCCCAGCAGACGTCAGCCGTGTGCACTGTCGTCCTCTATACTTGTATGGTGTATGGAAATTCCCCCTTCGGGCGAAAAGGCGCCATTACCGAAGCACACGGAACTCATATTCCGTTACAATCGATTTGGCGACTCCGACAGCGCCCTCAGGACTTCCAAGAAACTTCTCGCTAAGAGCAATTTGTGGACGGGAGTTATAGTTTCACAGACGAAACGAGCGATAGACGAGAATTCCAAATGTATGACTGGCACAGGCAGTTACATTTAGAACTGCTATAGACCGATGCTGAGTTTAGGCAATCATGATTCATATGACCATACAAGAACATCCGTTTGGTTTGCCAGTGCAGATCTTCAGTCCATTAATAGACTGTTTGCAATTCGAAAGAATCACTTCCTTAAAAATGTACAGTGTCTCGCCAGTCACCGTCAAACTTCAGACGGAAAAGCGGGAGTTATTCTACAAACCATGAGCCTACCACTCATCTTAAGTGTTTTCATGTTGTCTACATATAAAATCCCATTAAGTTTATTTATGCAGAATAAGAACGTATGTTTTATTACGGATTTTCCGGTTAAATTAGAAGCCAAGCCGAATAAAACAGCCAGTTGAATGCTTGAAAACGAAGTTGATTTCTGAAACCAAAATTACCAAAAGAACAGACAAAAATGATTCAATCAGGTTTTATCTGACTATTCACTGTTATGGAACTCCTCGATTCATTTTGATCATGTATGTATGTAGTGCCTTGGTTTCCTATTGTAGCGACTTCGTTGGCGGAAATTTTCTTCTCTTTAAAATTCAATTGTTTGATTGACAGGTGCTGTCTGCCGGCACGTGTCAAAACAGTCAACAATTGATTCGGCCACATGCTTCGGCACTCTTTAAAAGCGACCTATGAGTAAGCGGTCCGCCGGTGCATGGGGATGCTCCTAGAACACTATATAAACCACTATCGCGCACACAAGACACAAACTCCGCCATAGCCCGTGTGGCAAGCCCTGGTTGAGAAAGGAGGAGCCAAACACACATACAAACACACGTAGACGCCCATCGTCTTTGATACGGTCGCGTCTATAAACAACACAACACCACACACACACACACTCACACACACACACACACACTCACACACACACACACTCACACACACACGTGCAGTTCACTCAGTCTCGCACTGGCCATCGAAGTCTGTATTGATAAGCAGACATCTACTGAAGCCTGTATTACTTACTAGGCAAGTATATTGAAGTCTATATTTTTAGGAATACATCTATTGAAGTCTGTATTACTAGGCAAACATATATTGAAAGATTTGAAACCTGTATTACTACACAGACACATATTAGAGCCTGTATTTTACTAGGAAGGCGCCTATTCTGAAATTTCTATTAACCCCTTAACCGTGTATTTAACTGTAACTCAATGTAAAATGGACAGATATATCCGGGATCCCCAGTTAAGGGGTTAATAGACAGAGCTGCGTCTGCTGCATTGCGTGAGTTTGTGTTCTTATGCTTAATCGTCGTCATCTTATTCTAGTGAATTTAGGTCGATTAGTTGTATTATAATTGTGTCTGTTTAACTACTGTATAAGCTGGAACCAGTACGCTCTTTGTTGATTCGAACAGTATGCTGACATTAAATTGTACGGCCAATGCTGAGCAGCATAACAACGGCAGACAATAAACGTAACCGTACCAGACCGGACGGCGAACCTTGTGCCTCGATCACCCATCAACGACACGATGACGCGACACTATTATGACAAAGTCACAATAACGAGCAATGAATAGAACATATGGATTACATATATGCATGTATGCATACCATATACATACACATTATTATTAAAGACTTGGAAAGGAGAATACTTGCTTTTGAAAACCATTGCTACAGGATAATACTGAGGATTAGATGAGTGGAAATGATCATTAATTTGAGGAACTGTACCAAATAATCCAGTCAAAAGTGACCTTGAAACAAGAAGGTGACACAGAGAAAATGCATCATTTTGGACACGTCTGCCGAATGAAAGATGGCAGGAAGATCAAAGCCCTGATGTTAAAAATAATGGATGGTTCTAACAAGAGAGGAAGGCCACGCAGAGAATGGCGTGACGACGTCATGGAATGTCGTGGAAACGCAAGAACTGAGTCACGGAGCTCTAAATAGAAGGGACTGGGAACAGACGAGCGTATATCATTAGCGGAGACCTTGGGAACTTTCCCGAAACTCAATAATTCTCCAGTTGAGTAACACTTATTTAGAAGCTAGCATTTTATTATTCTTAAATTCTTGGTTGTCACGAAAAGACGTGACTGTCATGGTAGCAGCGGTTTCCTGATTAATTTCTGTTGGATTCATCGACGATTTATTATGGTCATTTTATCATGAATTGTAGTCAGATTATTTTTGGGGTCTCTAAAAAATCAATATTCACTATTGATTTCTTATTTTTGACAGCCCTACACGACTACTGTCTGCGTGATACATTCGAGGCAAAATGTCACGACAACGAGGTGGTTGTCATGACTTCCGCTCGCTACGGGCGACGGAGGCTGGGAAAATGCATTCGCAAGAACTTCGGTTACCTCGGATGCGGTCAGGAGGTCATCAGTCAAACGGACAGGATCTGCTCCGGTCATCAGCAGTGCCGGATCGATGTATTCAAGACGTTCGGAACTCTGAGACCGTGCTCAGAGCTCGAGTCTTACCTGGAAGCCGATTACGACTGCGTGCCAGGTATCACTCAATGCTCATGACGGTCTCTATTCAGAGTCGTCAAAGGTTCCATATGGGTCACATGCAGGGCCATACTAAGGCGGGGGCTGAGGGGGCTGTAGCCCCCGGCCCATCATGAAAATATGCCCACCTTAATCCGGCCCTGATCACATGAGTGATCAGGGCCGGATTAGTGGATTAGACAGTGGCGTAGACCGGATTAGACAGTGGCGTAGCGAGGCAAAGTGCCGCCTCCGAAAAAATCTGGCAACCCAAAAAAGTGACAAGAAAAAAGTTCTAGACTTCCTGAAATTCTTGACAAGCAAAACAGCCTTATCGCATCATTAAAGCAAAAAGTAAAAAAGCTCGAAAATGCCACCCCTAGAACAAGTGCGCGCGGCCCGGTGCGGTTCGCCCCCACTGCCCCCTCGCTATGCCACTGGTCGTGGGTCAATTTGAGTGACTCATTTCCATCATCTCTGCCACCCGCATATTCTTCACTATCTTCACCAATCAAGCTCGTTGCTGAGATGCCTGTCCGCTCTGCCGAATCTCTTGTGACATTTCGATCCAGACGCTCAAGAAACACGTCTGCTCTCTTTCGCCAATCTGTCATAACCGGGACCGGAAAATCAGACTGACTTTTAATGGATTCCATGATTTAGGATTGCGATTCAAATCAAGGAGCGACCATCGACTGATGTCAAGAACATGATTATAATGGCGCTATAGAGGTTCAATGATGATGAATATTATGAAGTTGAAGATGATTAAAATGAAGGTGAAGATGATGAAGATGAAGATGATGATGATAATGATGACGACGATGACGACGACGATGATGATAAAACTGATTGTAGGACATTCTCCCCCCGGACATTATCCCCTCCGTACACCCTTTGAAATAACACAGCCGGACATAACCCCTCTTTGTTTTCTCTATGGGCTTTGACTAAAATCATTATCCACACAATAAACCAGACACTAAACACTAACCCTAAACGATACTGACGGCAGCCATGGCATCAGATAACCGATAATTATCTTTTAAAATTAAGATCTATTACTTTTTTGCCGGGGGAAATATGTCCGGGGGATAATGTCCGGGGATAATGTCCGGTGGATTATGTCCAGGGGGAGAATGTCCGTATATCATAAAACTGTACTCTCTCGAGGTCAAAGTTAACTCCTTAGTGCTTATTAAACGCAAATTAATTATTAACCACGCGGGGACGGCGTCTTCTTCTAAGATTTGATCTGGCTAAAGGTCAACTTCGCCTAGCATTTGGTCCGCAGTGATCGAAGGGTTTGTGCTTAAGCCTTAAATAAGTAAACATACAGGAGCATCATACAAGCATCCTTCTCTCTCCTTCCCTCACTCTCTCTCTCCTTCTCTCTTCACCTTATTTATTTATTTATTTTTATAGAGGTGCACTAGATTGATGATTAAATGGCAGTCCTGCGAACATGAACAGGGTGCTGTTAAATCTCAAGGCGCCGTTTTGATCTTAACGCTGTGGAGGTTCGACGTCTCGCTACCTTCCTTTTTCGTTCTATTCCCTCCGTCTGTGTTTTCCTTCCTTCCTTTTTCTCCCTTTCCTACCACTAAATTTCTTTTCGTCTCTCACTCCTTCTATCTATCTATCTATCTATCTATCTATCTATCTATCTATCTATCTATCTATCTATCTATCTATCTATCTATCTATCTATCTATCTATCTATCTATCTATCTATCTATCTATCTATCTATCTATCTATCTATCTATCTATCTATCTATCTATCTATCTATCTATCTATCTATCTATCTATCTATCTATCTATCTATCTATCTATCTATCTATCTATCTATCTATCTATCTATCTATCTATCTATCTATCTATCTATCTATCTATCTATCTATCTATCTATCTATCTCTCTCTCGTTCTCTCTCTCTCTCCCCCTATCTTCGCCTTATTGATATACGTTCGTGCCCTTCTGAAATTTACTTGGCGATTATGTTTGCTGTATTGTTGTCGTAGTTTTGGACATGAATCAGCGTCGCTGCTTTCTAACCGAATCGGAACCAACAGTCACAGAAAAAGCGCTGATCTCGAGCTACTGGGCCGAGCGGATGGTGCCCAAGGGCCAAAGTTCGTGCACGCTAAGACTGAGGGCGAAGCCAGGTCAGCGCTGGAACATATCGCTCGTCGATTTCGACGTCGCCAGGTCTCACCCTGCGGTGCCTCTTTCCGGCGACGGCGGCGGCGGCGGCGGGGGGTCTCCGGCGGAAGACCCGGCGGACTCGGCCCGACTGCCCGTCTGCCGCCAGTACGCCGCCGTTCGCGACGAGAAATCCAACGCAAAGTCCGTCGTCTGCGGCGGGGGAACGGCTCGAGATAAGGTCGTGCACCTGTCGACAGGTCATCTCATCCAGGTAGAGATCTTCGGTCGAAAGAGGGATCCGGGATCCAGTCCACAGTTTCTACTCCGAGTCGAAGGTGAGCGACTGTTTGGGTGACGTATTTTGTTTCTGGAATAGCTGTAGGTTTTTTGCTTGCATGATTAATAATTGGAGTTGTGGACGGTGTGAGTGAGGCGGTGTTGTTCCTGTACATGTGGGTTTTGACGGTGGATCAAACTGCTGGGGCGTAGGCTAGCTTAGGAGGATGAGTGTTGTGGGTCAATTGAGGTCAAATAGATTAAAGCGAGGTTGGTTAGGTGTAGGTATTCAATTATTCATCACCTTTCTATCTTATTATGACCAACAGGTTATTATGAGTCTCATACCTTCTCCAAATGAGATCTTACTACTTGCTACTTACTACTACTACTACTACTACTACTACTACTACTACTACTACTACTACTACTACTACTACTACTACTACTACTACTACTACTACTACTACTAGTCTACTACTACTGCTACTACTACTACTACTACTACTACTACTACTACTACTGCTGCTACTACTACTACTACTACTACTACTACTACTACTACTACTACTACTACTACTACTACTACTACTACTACTACTACTACTACTACTACTACTACTACTACTACTAATAATAATAATAATAATAATAATAATAATAATAATAATAATAATAATAATAATAATAAGGTTTAGAGTAGTTTAGTAGGGTCTGCCCTATGTGAGAACCACTGCGTATGACTCGTTTTTTTTTATATATATATATATATATATATATATATATATATATATATATATATAATTGTTTTTCTTCCGAAATTGCATTCGTTATACGCCGTTGACGTGTACAGCAATTGGTTGTCCTGATCTCGAACCGCCGAACGGTGTGGTGGTGTGGAGGGATGGTGACCGGTTGCAGATGAGATGCAACTCAACGACGTCCGACCAAACGCACGTGATGATCTGCGTAAACAAGATCTGGACAGGAGACGTCAACTGCAACAAAGGTATACACGCTCATCAATTCCCGTCAACAACAGACACTGCTCTGCGTCTTTCAGGCTCTGTCGTCGTCTGACGTTGATGAGCATTGCTGTGCTCGTTATTGATTTCTAGAGCAACTAAATTTGCATACAAATGCATTTTAAATCATGTAGTCAGGTTAAACATTCAGACCAAACACGCGATTACCAGCATACATGTAGAATATATCAATATATATATATATATCATTATATATATATATATATATCATCTTAAAGAAAAACTACTTAATTAATACAGCAAGTCCTGGTAATTAAGTAAC
This sequence comes from Metaphire vulgaris, assembly GCA_018105865.1. NCBI lineage: Eukaryota > Metazoa > Annelida > Clitellata > Crassiclitellata > Megascolecidae > Metaphire > Metaphire vulgaris. The sequence continues at coordinate 9,871,512 of CM030838.1, read as the reverse complement.
ACACACGCACACACACTGTCTCTCTCTCTATGTGTGTCTCTATGTATCTCTCTGTCTGTATATCTATTTCTCTCTCTCTCTCTCTCTGTCTATCTCTCTGTCTATCTGTTTCTTGTCTGTCTCTGCCTCTGTCTTTCTGTCTCTACCTTTGTCTGTCCCTGTCTGTCTCTTTCTCTCTGCTCTGTCTCTGTCTGACAGTCTCTCTCTCAATGTTTATATATATATTTATATGTGAATATATATGTATATATACATACTGTGCCTATATATACCGTATATGTATACATGTATGCTGTGTATAAAACGGTCATAACTATTGGAGATTTACATGATAAGAAGTTATGACGCGATGCTTCAAAACAAACCAGAAAATATGTTACAGCAAACTGAGCATCATGCCGAAGCCTTTCTATTCCATTATGGAATTGAATATTGACCGATGGATGACTGAAGGAGTGAAAGATGGAGCGAGGAGGAGGAGGAGGATGGGTAGGGGAATATGTCCAGATGCATTTTCGTTTGTCGCTTCCACTCGGCTGAAGAGGAGATTGTCAGATTGACACTAAATTCACTTTCGTAGCTATGAAATTTCTTTTCCCCCTCCGACAATGCAGGCTGTCCTAAATTCGTTACGAAGGATGTCGACGGGCACCGTAGTTGCCAGTCAGTTCGGGTGTTTGCCTGCAGTCCATCTTAGAGAGACATATAACCAGCGGCCGATAGCTAGCCTATCGACAGCGGAGACGCGTATACATAGGGGAATCCGCGGACCGCTGGCGGTCAATTCAACTGTATTGGCGAAATCTAACTGCTTCGCTGATTTTCAATTACGACCCGCGTTCGATGAAAACGCACTGCACGAAGATCAAAACCGAATTAGAACGTATCCGATCGAGCGATCCATCATCCCGCGCCAACTGCCTTCGCTACCTCCTTCCCTCCCTCCCTCCCTTCCTCCTTTCGCCTTGTCCTCTTCCGGCCACCCCCCAAAGGACCGAACGGGTGTCGCACGCGCCCTCTCTTTTCTCGACCTCGGGGGCGTCGTATCGCTCGACGTTCGTGCGACCGTTGACCCGATCGATCCGTCGATCTCTCCACGCTCTTCCGCCGCCGGTCGAAGGTCACGTGACGAGGCGTTCGACCGAAAAGCCATTTTCTTTCCGAGTGGCATTCAGACAAATTAGAATGACGCCATCTGGGGTGTGGGGTGTGGTGTGGTGTGTGGTGTGGGGTGGACGTTCGTTGTTTGATGGTCGGTCGTCGTCTTTGGAAGAAGAGGGGAAGATAGGGAGCTGGGGGAGATGCTTTCAATTTTTCCTTTTTCCCCAGCAAAAGTGCTAATTAAAATCAATTTCAGCAAAGCAGTGTTCGGCCGAAACGAGTGATGAAAAAATATTTTCGTTGAATTGAAACAGACTGGACAGAAATTTCGTCGATCGCAGTTTGAGGAGATGTAATTTACATGATGGATTTCAGTTCAGGTGGCGCTACGTAAATCGAAATGAGATTTTACCTAGACAACAATAATTATTATGACGAAGTAAGTTCAAGTTTGTACTTGTAGAAATGCGAGTCGAATCAAAAAGCAAACCAATACTTGAAATAGCGCACAACATATACATACGATCACCGTAAAGAAAATTGCTGACAATTTTAGCGATGAAAGTTTCGGCAATTAGAGCTTTCCTTGAATAGGAATAGGCAAGTTAGGCAACTACCGGTGAGAAGCGTAGCCAGGAATTTGATTTGGGCGGTGTAATGTAATTTGGGTATAAATCTTTAAAAACATTGAAAATCCTATACCCCGCCCCGTCGCTACGCCCCTGATACCGGTGCTGTGGGAGACATCGTCTTTCGAACCAATCATCGCATCACAGCTGAAGAAATTGCAAGACTGAGAGAAAAAATAGTTGCAATTTTATTCCAGCTGGTAAATTGAGATTAACTTTGAGATTTGAATCTTCAAACAATTAATTATATTAGATTAAAGTTTCACGACAGGATTTTCAACCAATGATACTCGTCATCATTAGCGTAAACACGAGGGTGGCTCTGGGGGTCTGGGCCCAATATTCGGACCTAGACGGGTTGTGAAATTTGTTCAAAGTCGACGAGAAAATGTTATCAGTTGAGGGATAGAGTGAATGGTGATTCCGATGGTCTGATAATTATATGTTCAAAATCTTAAGGTTTGAGTTTATTATAATACATTTTTGGCAGGTCACCGCGGACCCCTTGACCATGTTGAGGGAAAAGCTCATGACGCTTCCCCAAACGCCCATAGTAGTCGAGTCCAGTGGCGGCTCCACGTGGCCCCTATTAAATTCATGACCCCATTGGCCCCCGGTTGGGACCCTATACTTACTGTTACATATATATCAACAAATGGTTGGCCCCATGCTTAGAAGTTGCCACCCCATCGATCCCCCACTGCCAAAAATTGTTTAAATTGGAGCCGCCACTGGTCGAGTCTGGTAAAGGCTGTCTGTGGATACCTCGGTACCCCCCTAATTCTGGAATCCTGGCTACGCCAATGTTCGCCATTTACCAGAGAAATGTGAGTTCCGGGGAAGTGAAACTCAGTTCCAAATGGATCGAAACTAGGCACTGCATGTCTTATAGCTACGGGCGCCGTCTCACAGAGCGTTTGATGTATAGGTTTTAAAATCCTCGTTGTGTGTCGTGATTGCAAAAACCGGTCTGACGTACGATAGTGGGTCGGTTTTTTTTTCTGTGTTTCATTTTGAACGAATCTGTGGCCAGAAAATCGTCCGGACGTCTAGAAATGTTCGGAGAGCTTCGAACATCTATCATTTCACGTCTCTCCATCCCGTGTAATTTACATATTAATAGGCACTTCGTCTGTCATTTAGCACCCGCGGCAGACGCAGCTTCTTCGCTGCGTAGGTTTCTTCTGTGCTACCCTGCGGCCAGGACGAAATCGTCTTTCGATGGAAAGGATCGAAAATGGAGAGGGAAAGGAGGAGGGGGAGGAGGAGAAAGAAGAAGAAGAGGAGGAGGAGGAGATTGACGTGGCGCCGTCCAGACGATGGCTTTTTGGCGTGAGAAAGAGGTCATCTATACATCGTCGTTTTGAGCAAACGTTTGACGCAGTCGAATGGAAATTGTTATTTATATATTATAGGTCTTACGGTGACGCACAACTAGAATGGACTGCGACAGACGCACAGACGTACAGAGATGCCAACGTGTGCACATCTCGGCTGTGCTGTCTGTTTTCGAATAGGCCCAAATGTTAGCGCAATGATTTCCTGTATTCTTTAATCTCCGTCGCAGTTTAACTGCGCATTTTAAGATCGGACGTTGCCAGGAGACCTTATTAAACGAGGGCTCTGATTCTTTGGTAACATTTGTTGAAGGTTTGCTTTTTGAAATAGCAAATATTATGAAATTATTAATTGCCAGAATCAATATTTATTCGCATGTTCTACATCTCCTTCGTATATTGAATGCGATCCAACAAAACTCAAATTTTGCTGCACTCAGTGGCGTAACCAGGATTTCCGGAAGGGGGAGTTTGGTTTTTGGCTTTGACCGTGACCAACTTTGCAAAATCCTGACAAGCAAAAAAAACTTATCACCTCTAGTTTACGACGTGACAAGCAAAAATGGTCCTCGCCGCTTACTTAAACCTTTACAGTCTATAGCCAAGGGAGACTGACCCCCAAAGTCGCGTCAAAAAATTAAAAATGCATGGAACTCATAAAAAATATATTGTTTTCGGCGGCCAAGGGGGTTTTTTAACCACAAAACACCCCACTTTGACTACGCCACTGGCTACACTCACTATTTTACACTAAGAATTCGGAATGTGAAAATTAGGGTGATTACAGGTATCTCTGAAGTTTCGAATCGAATCGTTGGCGAAGCCGACAAAATTTTTTTTAGAATCTATTGCACGCTTTCACGCTTTTTTCACGTGCATACGCTTTTTAAAGCAATTGATAGACGTCTCAAATAGTCTGTACCAAAACGGGTTATTAACTAGATGAGATCCTAAATTCACAACACGAAACTCAATTATTCGTGGCGTTCAACTGATTATCTCGCTCATTAGGAAGGACAGGATGAAGAGGTGCTATAGGACAAAATGTCAGCGGACAAAATGTCACGGACAGACTGTCATGGGGACAAAATGTCAGCGGACAAAATGTAACCCTAGCTCTAAACCGTGACATTTGTCCGTGACATTTTGTACGTGACATTTTGTCCGCGAACATTTTGTCCGGCCACGGATGAAGAAGGTGATAGCAATGGCGACCAGTCGCCAGGGAAGCAACAGATATGTAAGGGGTAATAACGTTGGAATAATTGGCAAGCGAACTGAAGAGGATATCATATCCGATATCGTATCTGAGCGCAGGAGAGGAGTATGGAATGTAATACGCGTAACTTGAAATTTTCCTGGTAATAATTAGAGGCGTAGTATTTCGTTTATTACTGTATATAAAAATTGCTATAACTTCATTCGATCCGAAGCTGTCTTGATGTAAGCCAGTAACCGAATATTTCCATGGACTGTGTCTCACCTTTACGCACCTGTGGCGTACAGATGCAATACTTCATACAGGTAACATTCATGCTTAGTCGGCCCATCAGCGTTTAATCTAGACTCTGAACTCCGGGGGAAAACTGCCAAAACCGGGGGGAAGTCAGCTAGAGGGCTGCTGTTAGTTGATGTAGTATGCAAAAATTTCCGGGGGGGATTTGAAATTTTCGGGGTAAAGGGCAATTTCCCCCCCGGAAACGGCCTAGATTAAACCCTGCGGCCCATTATAACCGATGCTTGCATAATAAGTAGAGTAATGCATACCTGAGAGGAATATTTCGCTGGTCAGTTGTGTTTTATTTATTCATATTTATTTATTTTTATTTTTGTTCTAGTACTGGTCTTATCATTCTGGCAAAGAATTCAGCAAGATTGGTCTTCGAGACCAGCCTACGGTTAGTCAGGTTTATCTAAAGCTGCTGGTCATTCGCGTCGACCATAAAATTATTAATCGGAACGGTCACGAAAAATAGGTTTCAGAAGCAAGGAGTGCACCCAAAGAGGCACTTTAATAACGCTCGTGAGATCTTTAAGAGCTACTTCTTCTTTAGCTCCATCGTCTCAGTCGCCGTCAGGCAGGCCCACCGAGAGAAATTCCGGGCCTCTGGTGCAGAAGGGCAGTCACGAGCCCCTAACAAGTGTGAAAAACTGATGATGACCGTTTATTTTGTTTTGCTTATCGGTCTATTTCAAGATTTAGGAATTTTAGGCTGATGTTAATACATCATCACCGGCCCGGGCCCCTACAGGTCGCCGGGCCCCTGTGCATTCCCCCAGCCCCATTTCGGCGGCCGTGGTCTGCAAGAGCAGTTAATTATAATAGTAGGCGGATATTTAAACATATGTACATATGATTCAACGAAATACTAATTTTAAAATGTAGTCTTGTTTGGTGTGCTATAATTATTTCATATCCATACTCTGCGGACTAAACTGCGCAATGGATGCGCATGCAGGGCGTAATTTCGTAATTAGCGTAACTCAAAGTATTTTGATGTGTTAGCTATTTTTTATATAATAATGTCGATAATTAACACGAATTGCCAGGCATTCCATTTAATATTTATTGTTAATTATGTATGTACAGTATGTATAATATGTGTGTATGTACGTATTTGGGGCTATCTATCTGTCTGTCTGTCTATCTATCTATCTATCTATCTATCTATCTATCTATCTATCTATCTATCTATCTATCTATCTATCTATCTATCTATCTATCTATCTATCTATCTATCTATCTATCTATCTATCTATCTATCTATCTATCTATCTATCTATCTATCTATCTATCTATCTATCTATCTATCTATCTATCTATCTATCTATCTATCTATCTATCTATCTATCTATCTATCTATCTATCTATCTATCTATCTATCTATCTATCTATCTATCTATCTATCTATCTATCTATCTATCTATCTATCTATCTATCTATCTATCTATCTATCTATCTATCTATCTATCTATCTATCTATCTATCTATCTATCTATCTATCTATCTATCTATCTATCTATCTATCTATCTATCTATCTATCTATCTATCTATCTATCTATCTATCTATCTATCTATCTATCTATCTATCTATCTATCTATCTATCTATCTATCTATCTATCTATCATCTATCTATCTATCTATCTATCTATCTATCTATCTATCTATCTATCTATCTATCTATCTACCTATCTGTCTGTCTGTCTGTCCCTACATTTTATAATAAAAACTCGCATGTATGGTGTCTTTTTCTGCTCATATAGGAATACTTCTGATGACTCTACTTGGAGTGGTTCTGGGCATAATTATCGGATGCTCGTTGTTGACAATTTCGGTTCTTTGCCATCGAAGGTAAATAGATTTCTTGCCTGTGCTTCTCAATCGGCGGACAGCGGTTCTCACTCAAACGGGTGAGGCTGGCTGGGTCGCTAAGTCAGAATCAGAGTGACAATCCGTCAGAGTGACGGGTTGCCACCCTGCCCACCCGTCACTCTGGCGGGTGGCAACAAGCCGGACGTTTCAACGCCTGTCGTTCCTCCTAAATTATATTGACGACAAAAATCACAATTAGAAAAAGTGCGATCTTTGCACTTTCCCTAAGATTCGTTCAAAATCCACTCGATGAATATATAGAGTATGAGCGCACCCTTGAGTTTTATCACAAAATTAAAATAAATCTTTGCCTGTAGACATAATAAAATATATTTAAACAAACACGTTGACAAGCGACTGTACCCGGTGCACAGTGGTTAGCGCAAAAATTCTAGTTTAGTTTAGTTTTAGTTTATTTGATTTTATTTTTTTCTTCGTCATACTTTACATATTACAGACAGCAATTATATAATACAGTTATTCCAAAAATTCAAATAAGAATTTCAACAAATTAACATAGAGAACTTTAATCTTGACTAGTAGATACATAATTATTATATGTGGTATAATAATAGCAGACCTTAGATAATGCATGATTATTAAAACAGTGGTAAATCTAGTAGTTAAGTACTTCGAAGATAAGGGAGAATAACATTGGTCAGCGATTCATTTTCTTGATAATAAAACCAAGAAACGATTAGACCGCTGACACGTTTTACCTCTTCGCAGTTTATCAAGAGTTTTGCGCAATAATCCTAACCGAATATACTCGTAGATCACTGCGTGTTTATTGACGCTCTTATTGACGTTATGAATCACCAGGCGATCATATTTATACACGAGGTCGATATATGGATTCGGTGTTTTATTATCTTAACGACGTCTGAAATAATAAGAAGCCGGACTATAGTAGGCTTAGGCGTTTCAGTAGTCAAAGCCACGATATATTAAGGTTCATAACATTCTGGCCTATCTAATATATAAAAAACTGAGTTGAGCGTGACGACATATCAAATATCGATGATACACTATCTTCGTATACGACCTCGTGCAGATATAATTCTTGAGTGTGCCCGATGTATGAATGTACGATGTACACCGCCATTGTTTGATTTTGATGGAATTAGCAATGAAGCAAAGGAATGCGAAAAGTGTAAAAAAGTAATATATTGTGAATTTGTATGGCTCTTCTGTCGTAAGTACCGCAGTAGCTGCTTATTCCTATAGGCGCTTAAGTGTATACCGTTGAAATTGCAAAAGCCGAAGTATAGCGGTTAGCCAGGCAAGGTCAATTTCAAAGATCAGTTGCATCGATCTTTGTTTTTTTCTTCCTAAGTGTTGCCGGTTGCGAAGGTACTTACTGTACCTTTGCCAGGAACAATGCGAGCAGTCAGTGCCATGCTTAAAAATACATTGGACTTAATTTCCCACCCCCCTAAATTATTCATCGGGCGAACCTTAGCTATCGAACAGCACTGTCAAATGCAATACTTCCAGCGTCTTGTTCTATTTTGCATGAAGAAATTCAAGACGAAACAATAAAACGAGCAAACTGTCGAACGAGCTCCAGAAGACCCTTCTCGTGCGAAAGTCGCTCGATTCCCTGAGTCGCAACTGTACTCGGTCGGTCGACAGCGTCGCAGCCATCGACTTCGTCATGACGCCGATGATGATGACGTCATCCTCCGCCGCGGCGGCGGCGGCGGCCGCGAGAACAATTTGGCCGCCGCAGACGACGCCAGGCGGCGCCAGAACGGACGACTACTTCGTCCCTCATAAATATTCATTAAGGACTCGTACTACGGAAGCCGGTGACGGACGCGATGTCGCGTCGTCGGACTTCGTCGGTTCTACGGTGTCGAGCAGCGGCGACCCCGTCGAAGACGGCTGTCGTTATCACGCCTGCCTCCTGCAGAAGACGGCCGCGACGGCGGGGGAAACGGAAATGGGAGGCGACGGCGGCGAAGGGGGAGGAGGAGGAGGAACCAGTTCGTTCAAGGGGACGCCCGGCTGCGACCCCGTTGCCTCCGGCGTCGTCCGGCCGACGTACTCGGCGAGCAGCGGCTATGGAAATTCGTCGGGGTCGCTTAATCTCGCCGAGCACATTTACGAAATTCCGGAATGAAATAGAAATAAATTTCTATAGACTCGAAGGAAGTCTCGCGCTGATCGCTTCCATGAAGATGTGCACACATCCACGCACGCACGCACGCACGCACGCACGCAAGCGGACGCGCACACATGTTTGCATGAAGAAATTACTCGCAAACACTGTGACTATCTTAATCAGACTCTCGCGATGACATTCGTGCTCTGTTGACATAGTAACGGTTGTCATAGCAATGCCTAAACTAAATAATCTTATGAAAACGAGACAGTGGAAGATTGTTATTTTTCGCCTTGGAATGAATTATCAGTTATTTAGTTACCATTTTAATCATATAATATATACTATATATATATATATATATATATATACTAGGTGTTTACCCGTCAAAAATGACGGGTTAGATTGGCTGTTTTACCACCCGATTTTGTGCAAATGCAATAGCATCTTATGACGGGGAGATTGGCTGTTTTACCACCCGATTTTGCGCAAATGCAATAACATTTTATGACGGGGGAGATTGGCTGTTCTACCACCCGATTTTGCGCAAATGCAATAGAATTTTATGACGGGGGAGATTGGCTGTTCTACCACCCGAATTTGCGCAAATGCAGTAGCATTTTGCGCAATTGATTGTCCTTAACTCGCCGCCTTTTCCTTCAACCGAGTTAACGCCCATTCGCGTGAATTTTCTGAAACTTGATAGTCAACGTAAGTGTACTGATTTGGTAGTGTCGAACGACATGCAGTGGTTGATTCTCTTGTTTGCTGTGCTGATTTTTCACGCCGAGCAACAGCCTGCTACTCATTCTCACTTGATTGTCGGAAGGCTCGTGAACGCTGGACTTTTTTTTGTTTTGCACAGAGGGTTAGAAAGAGGGATAAAATAGCTAAACAACGGTGCAAACCTCATCTTCTTAGCTCTTATATAGCCCGAGATGTAGCAAATTCAAAAAAATTGGAAACTTTCTCAGAATTCAAAACTTTCGCGAAATTCGCCGATAATACTTATGTTCAAACATTGGGGTCATCGGGTTAGAATTGATAGATCTTTGCCAAATGTCAACCGATTTTCAAAATTTTTGGTTTATTTTGTTCCTCTGACATCCCTTTAGAACTTTGCCGCTGACCAAAGTGGGGTTACCGCTGAAAATATTTTGCTAGGGGGCTTTAAACATTTTTCGGGGGAGAGGGTGATATTTTAGGCCGTAAAGTGGACTCTACCCTCACATTTTTTGTTTTGCACGGACGGTTAGAAAGAGGAATAAACAATCTAAACAATGGTGCAAACCTCATCTTTTTAGCTCCTATATAGCCTGAGATATAGCAAATTTAAAACGTTACAGCAATCATTTCTGAGAACGCTTTTCCAAAAATTAAATCCCAAGTACGGTGACGACGTCTGAAAATTTAATCCCCACTTGAGGGGTTAAATATAAAAAATAGGTATTGAGGCTAGGAATGAATAAATATATATATATATATAATAATGGAGGGCAGGGCATTGGGAGAGGGAAGGGAGGTTTGGGAGGAGGAAGGTGGGTTGTACGGGTTTTCGGAGCAGCGTTGTGTAGGTTTGGAAACGGGGTTTGGGGCCGGTGGGGTAGGGCGGAGCGCTGATGGGTTGGGGCCTGGGCGATTGGGAGAGGGATGGGTAGTTGGAAGGAGATAGGGAGAGGAAAGGGGAACGGGGGTTTAGGGCCGAGGCGGGAATGGGTTGGTGCTGGAATGGGTTGGGCCCGGGGCGATTGGGAGAGGGATGGGGAGAGGGAAAATGAATGGGGAGAGGGAAGGAGAACGGGGGTTTGGGGCCGGGGCCGGAATGTGTTGGGGCAGGGGTGATTGGGAGAGGGATGAGGAGAGGGAAAAGAGATGGGGAGAGGAAAGAGGCACGGGGGTTTGGGGCCTGGGCCGGAATGGGTTGGGGCCGGGGCGATTGGGAGAGGGATGGGGAGAGGGAAAAGGGTTGGGGAGACGGAAGGGGAACTGGGGGGTTTGGGGGCGATTGGGAGAGGAATGGGGGAGGGAAAAGGGTTGGGGAAAGGGAAGGGGGAACAGGGGTTGGGAGGTCGATTGGGAGGGGGATGGGGAGAGGGAAGGAGATGGGGATAGGGAAGGGAAAAGGGGGTTTGGGGCCGGGGCGGGAATGGGTTGGGGCCTGGACGATTGGGAGAGGGATTGGGTGAGGGAAGGGGGGACGGGGGTTTAAGCTGCAATTAAGACGCTTCGTTAAACGCTCCGTTTTGATTAAACAATATTTGGTTGTCAATGACAACAGCGTCTTGCAATACCCGCCGTGTTGCGGACGGACAGACGCGACAGACGGACAGACATCGAGAATTATATAATAAGATAATTACTGAGGACGTATCTTCACAGAAGGCCTTTGTAGGACCCGGACCTTATTAAGGAAATGTGCATTGGATAATCGTTTTTAATTCAATCTAGCAGCTCATACATCATCATCATCATCATCATCACACTCCATAGTCCATAAGGACCGTCGGAGCCAACGGTGTAAGAGTGCTCGCCCATGGCCCTTTCCTTTCTTTGGCCATGTGTATCGCATTTTGGGTGGTGTCAAGTCCAGTCCATTCAAGAATGTCATCGATCCATCTTCTCTTTGGTCTTCCTCTTTTTCTCATACCATTTGACCTGCCCATCATCACTGTCTTTATTATTCTGTCATCCCTCATTCTGCAGATGTGTCCAAATATCGATAATTTTCTTTCTTTGATCTTCTCCACAACAGTCTTTGTTCGTCCCAGGTCTTTGCGAATAGTATCATTTTTGATCATATCTTTATAACTTATTTTCAGCATTTTCCTATAACATACAGCTCATACAGGTGGTCATAAATTATTATCTGATAAAAAATGGACTAATAATGTAAAGCCGCGTTCTTGTAGATATACGATTAATATTGTTAATGTTATTGTTATTGTTATACGATTAACCCCTTAACCGTGTCTTTAACTGTAACTCAATGTAAAATGGACGGATATATCTGGTATCCCCAGTTAAGAGGTTAATAATGTTCATAGACGTACGATTAATTAATTACCGTACTCTTTGAACGCTGCGCAAACCCGATTATAATTAATCTCTACGGAATTGAAACGCTATATATATATATATATATATATATATATATATATATATATTTGCGAATCATGTTACTACGTGCTGTCTTTGCATGAGCGATTATGCCGATATACTTTAAAATGTAACGCATTTACCGTGGTAAGCAAAGGAGAGGCTAATCGAAAAGTGTTATGCAATGCGTCAATTTCTTTTCGACGGTTCAGAGTGGACTATATATATTCGACTTTCAAAATGCTCTTCCAGGACATTTCACAGCCATAGATGGACGCACTATGCCTTCCGGGAGTGCAATCAAGCGACATTGTGGAATAGTCCTTCTGCATGGGCGCATAGAAAGATAGCGTCGTATATACATGAAATCTTACAATCTCGTCAATGACAAAATCATTTCTCGCGCACATTTGCCTCAAAGCCATGATATACAGCAATCACTGAATGCTACGCATCAGCTGCTGCTGCTGCTGCTAAACCAGAAGAAGAAATAACAGAGTTCCATAAGGAACGACAGCATATCTTATCAGAGACATCAAAAACATACTGATAATCACAGGTGACTTCGATGCAAGAATCTGACAAATGGAACAGGATTGCAGACAACAAAAATAGATCGAAGTGCAAAACAGGTTTACAACTGTGGACCATGGCAGGAGAGCAAAATGCCCAGCTCATCTGTGACAACACCTGAAAGATATTACCTGGAATGCAGCAACATCAACTCGGAAGAAGTGCAATATAAGGCGTAAACACTGCTGGATCTGTGAAAACCACTCGATCTGATCGAGAAAAAGGAGCAACTAAAATTGAAGAAAAATCCATCTCCGTCATACCTGACGAGTTCGGCGACATGGACTTACTCGGTGACGGACTATTTACTCACAGACAGGCTGTCTCGTGGGAATTCGACGCCGGATTTTTCAACGTGACGAACGTTTCGCACTTCGATCTATCATTGTTGTCTGCAATCCTGTTTCGTCCGCCATCGCGCGGTCCATCAACAACTTCTTCTGTCCCTCGCTGACGTCTCTCGTGTTGGGAAAACATCCTACGAAAGACGGCTCTCTTAGAAATTCACGGCGGCGAACTTCTTTTTACCATCCGAGTGGATTATTGTATAAGGCGACTGTCGAGCGGTATGGCGCTGTTGACGACGATAACACGATGTTCGTTGAGTTTCTTTATTCTTAACACAGCTGCTTCGTTACAACATCAGTTGGTTTCTTCCGCTCTCCTTCTGTCTGTCAACTACTCTAAACCATGGGTTTATATACGCATTTTCTAATTGCAACTACGTAGCAGATGTTTTAAATGTTCGCCACTACAAATTTGCATCTTCTATCAAACCGAATAATTTGAAACGATTATTCTATAGAGTATAAATTAGGCCTAATTATTGCCATTACATCAACGTCCTTCGTTCGCCACGGCGTGATAGATCAGTTATTATAATTAAAACGATTATTCTAGAGTACAAACTACTTAAGGTAATTACACCAACCGTATACAAAATAATTAAAACGATTATTCTTCGAGAGATGGAGAGAGAGAGAGAGAGAGGAGGGGAGGGGTATCGTCAGACCAGTGCAACACCTGTGCCCTTAAACATTCAATTTCGTTTTCCTTCCTTCATTGATCATTTCAGGACTAGGACCCATCCTACATCTGCTCCATCTATCTAAAACAACCGTCTCGGTTGTACAGTATATAGAAGTAGAGTTCATTAGACGATTGACGACGTTAACATATCTCCTTTGAACGGTCTTTCAGCTGTAAGTGTGTTCATTACAGTTTATCGTTACTGCAGCGCCCGCCTAATCATCGACGCATCATTATCTGACAAAACACTCAAACAATCAAGAATTAGTGACATAGTTTAAACACACATTAATCAATGTCAATGTATAGCATTAATAAAGCTCAGCCTTATAACAATCTATTCGAATAAGTTGTATATGCATGTGTATGTGCGTATGTCTAGCGGCTGGTGCTTAATAATTCTGCGTTCGATTTTATATGACGCATCGCTTACAGGGACCTAATTAACTTAATTGAAGCTATCAATAAATATCTAAATTTTAGTTACTTAAAGTAACTTTGGGTACAATCTGAATTCTTTTCCTATCTCAACTGGTGTCGTAGGTAAACTCTGCCCCTGCTGTGCATTTATTGTCACAGAGTAATAATTTGGCAACGTCAGTAATTCTTTATCGGAGGTAAATCTTTGCCAAGTAGGCGTATTGTCCCTCCAAATTATTGGAACAACAGAAAATTGTCTATCGTTTTCAATCAAGTTTTCTAACTCATTTCGTAATCTGCATGGGACAAAAATCGCGTTTGGTAATGTACAACAAGGATCGCCATCTTTGTCATCGCATACACTTTTGCGGCCCTCGGGATAAAAATGTGTGCCCATCAATGCAGTATTCGAACCACTTGTCCACTGCGCAGGCGAAGGTAACTACGCGTAACGCTTTGAGGTTCCGCACTTTGTGTGACTGCGTGGTGAAGGTCGCGTTAACACCGTCAACAGGTCCTCTGACGTTGACTTCGCCACGTCAACAGCGCTAACCGCAGCGGGAGCGCGCTTCCGACGACTTTTAATTAAGTCTGAAGAGGAGCTATATAAAAACTTTATTACATTGCATTACGTTACAAAAAAGTTCTGAGGCAAAGTGTAAAGATGTTTATGAAAAGCTAAATGAGCAGAATCAGAAGCTCTATGCGCAGTGGCGGCTCTAGGATTTGGCAAGTGGGGGCCGTTGGGGTGGCAACTTCTAATCATGGGGGCCAACCATTTGTTGTTTAATGTATGTAGCATTAAGTATAGGGTCCCAACTGGGGGGCCACTAGGGGGGCCAGGCTCTCAATAGGGGGGCACGGGTCCCCCTTGACCCCCCGGTGGAGCCGCCACTGTCTATGCGCAGAACTGGAAGAGAACGTGAGAAAAGCTATAACTGTGGGACGTTTAGACTCGTTTTCCAGACAGTGAAATAGCTCAGCGGTTCTCTCTACTGTACAACCTAGAACAATAATTATTGTCTAAGAACGACGACAATTCTGACAAGAAACTCGCAGATTCAAAGGAAGTATGTGAGAGATGGAAACAGCGCTATAAACACCTCTTTGACGAGAAAGATGCAAACACAGAAAAGCTATATAAATATTTTCGAAAGTAAATCACAGCCGCCGAATGAAGAGATACACTCCATGTTTATTCTAGCCACCTTGACATTGGAGGAGATTTTGAAATGTTTGGGGAGGACAAGGTCTGAGTCTCCACACTTTGAGGGAGGGAGATTTCCATCCCCCCAGCCAACATAACATTTTTGTGGGGGGATTTTAAAACTTTGGGGGAGAAATTCCTAGGAATAGGATACTACGAGCTATTTTAAGCCAATCAGTCGATGGTCGCTCCCAAGTAGGATCATAAAATCTCAGCTCAGAAAATACTTATCTATCCCAGAAACGAAAAACTACTGACGTCGGTGCTCTACTACAGGTAAAGCATCTCTATGAGACGAGGAGATAGGAAAGGTGCTTGGCTTTTATACCGTGTTACATAATTTAATTACAGGTGCAAACATAGAGATTTTTTACAGCAGGATTATAGAATTCGCGAGTAGAAAACAGAAACTGGCAGACCAGCCGTCATTATTTTTAGGCCTGAATGACCAAGGGACTCAAGGAGTGGTGGGCGCCCGAGGCCAACTCAATAAAAAATGTTTGACGAGCAAAAAAAAGTTTACCCAGTCAATTCCCCCCCCCATCTGGTCGGCGCCCGGAGCCACCGCCCCACTGGTCCCCTTTGCACTCTACTGCCCAGTGACTACGTCTGTAGATCTCCTAGGACGAACAAGCCAGTGTCGTTGGGGGGGGGGGTGTATCTTGTCAATAAAACACGGCAACTTGTTCACACGAAAACGACGCAGGACCACACGAGTAAGCCACTCTCTCCCCTAGTACTGTGCGTGGGATATTCTTCTCTTTTCCCTGGGATATGGTATATAACAACCGTCATAACTGCAGAAAAGAACCCCGTTCGGTCCGCCGGACGTTTCTCGTACTGTACAGTGTGATGAGATTGTTTGGCGTTGAGCACAGCATGATTCCAGCGGCTCCAGATCTCAACTAATTCCGGCAAGAAACGTCGACGAAGTCTTTGCCTTCGAACTGAAGACAGAAAGGTTTCCAGGGTGCGTTCGGCCTGCTCGAAGTCAATATGCCCTTCGCATAAAAGGTAAAGGTAGTCCCATACTCGATTTCCGAGCGTTGGGGCCGGCGCTGATCTCCGGTTACTATAGGCAAGCAGCAACGCAGGTGGCTTGCGCCATTAATCTAGAGTAGGTTGCCATTACTTTCTCTAGACCCACGTTTTACCCTTCGCAGCTTAACGCTGCTACCAATTTATCGACGCCTAAGCGATGAACGGCTTGGTTGGCCGCCGGCACCACGGCTAGAATCCGGGATGGTCATCCATCCAAGTACTAACCGCGCTCGACGTTGCTTAACTTCGGTGTTCTGACGGGAACCGATCGCACAGCGCCAAGTAGGCGGAGTAGGCCGGGTGCCCTTCACATAGTCACGTACAAATAATTATCTGTGACGAGTGCCACAGTGCATAGTAACATTGACAATAACTGAACTTTGAAACAAGACAATGTGTTATATTGCGAGACGTTTCCTAGTATCTTTTATCATAACATTTTGTTCTTTGTTAATTTTCCAATATAGGCCTACTTGTTTTGATTAGCCTACTTGACGTTTAGTTCATCAGATTTCAGTATGATTATAAGTAATTTGAAGGTCAATCTTGTCATTTAGGTACTTACTGATGATATGATATAGCAAGTATGCCGATAAAATTGACCGGACGAACGGCATTTACATGGGGTCCTTTTGGACCCCAGTTGGTAAACAACGTATAGCAAATGTGTTGGTAGGATGAGGGTTAATAGACTGTTGTAAGTGAACCAAGGCAACATAAAACAAGATTAAATTTTAAAATGCATAGAATAAATTTTAGCTGAATCGGAAAATTTCAATTAGAGCAGATCTTAAAGCACATTTTGCAGTCCCACTCAGTGATTAGTGCAAACAAGCAGATTTTGCAGTTCTATAGTCAGTGACTGTGTAAAATTGTTCATTCGACTGCATAATCGAAACATAATCAGGCGAAAAACCAGTCAGAGCAATACGCATTGCATTTTGCAGGTGTTGGTCTGTTATAACACTGTGACGACGTTTCGATTTAATAATGTTCAAAACATAAAATGCTATGTAACACATATACTGTATGTGGATCCAAACATTGTCACGACAGAAATTGCTAACTTCTTGGCTACAGGGTACTGAAAATCTGGAACAAAATTGGCTCAAAAGTTAGTAGGCCTAAAACCAACTTCGCTGAGTTTATGTTTCAAAATATCAGACGCTTATGCAATTCAGAGGCTTCTGCCTGCAATAATGTCTGCTTAACATTTGCGAAAACTGAACTCCCAATATCTGTCCAATCACCATCAGGCAAATTCAATGTATTCAGATGTCCCACGATGTCAACAAGAAATGGTAACTATGCAGTCTTTTCAATATCCTGATTAAAAATTCAAAACTTCAGTAGTTTTCTTTGTTTTTAGCGATTTCAGAAACTCTGAAATATTTTCTCTCAGTTTCCAGAATCTTTCGAAAACTCTCCCTTTGCTCAACCGTATGATGGCATTGTGAAGCGGCAAATCTCCAAATTCTTTCGACACATTTTCAAGGAATTAACGCAAAAGACGATGCTCTAGCGCTGAACTGCAGCGTAGAAAAAAATTGACCGATTTCACAAAAACAGTGACCATAACTACATTTAGCTCTTCATAAAGTTTTCAGCACGGAGCTGCTCTTTTGCAGTGACAACAGTAAGCAATTAAGCCAATATTACGGGCTCAAAATTTCTCAGACACAGAAAGCTGTGACGGTCCACAGGAAACGTCCTCGCGGTCCGGATTGTGGACCGAGGGCCGCGGTTTGAGTACCCGTGCCTTATACCATAAGTTCTCAGTGGGATTAAGGTCTGGTGATTGAGCTGGCCAATCAGTTGTCTTAACTCCATTCATTTTCTTTCAACTGGCGACAGTTTTCGCTCGGTGACACGGTGAATTGTCATCCTGGAAGAAATAGCTGCCGGGAAATAGTTGCTCAGCTGATGGCAGCACGCGCTGCTCCAGAATGCCAATGTATTTTGCTGCATTCACCATCCCATCAACGATATGAAGTCTCCCAACACCACTGGCTGCCATGCATCCCCAGACCATGACCTTGGTTGGATGCTTCGCTGAGACGCTTAATAAGCACTCTGGATTGTACTCTTCAAGTGGAAACCTCCTCACATAAGCATTGCCCTGGTCACCTAGAATGTAAAACGTGCTCTCATCACTGAAAAGAACCTTCTCCCTGTCAGTCTTTCTCCACTTCGGATACTTGGATGCCCACTTTATCCGTCTCTTTCTCTGTTCAGCTGTCAGTAGGGGTTTCTTCCGTGCCGTGCAGCCTCGCAGACCATACTCCAAGCATCGTCTCCTCACAGTTGAAATGCAGACCTTAACTAGACCCTTCTTCCATTCCCTCAGAAGACCAGGAGAAGTTAGCTTGCGGTTGCCAAGGGATGTTCTTATCAAGACTCTACCATCCCTCGTAGTCGACTTCCTAGGTCGACCGCTACGGTCCCGATCTTTGGTGCTTCTGGTCTCCCTGTACTTCTGCAGAATGCGGACAACCGTAGGCCTACTTTGACTGCAGCCAACCTTTGCTGCAATCTTTGGAATGGAATAGCCCTCCTCCTGCAAAACCACAACTCGGACTCGGTCCTCACTTGACAAAAACTGCCTCCTCCTAGCCAGGTCAGAATTTTGAATGAAAAAGCAGACAATCCATAAAATATTGATACTCCGCGAACTGCAGAAATACTGTTCACTGATTGGCTGCAAAGTATGAAGTCTTATTGGTCGGGAAAGTATAACTTTTCATTGGATAATTACGATCTAAATTTACCGCACAATCCTGCTGATGGTGCTCGGGGTTCATCTTCCCATGAGAAATCGGGCCAAATGCCAGAAAGAGCAGCACCATGCACAGAAATTTGTGCAGAATGAAATTTCTAATAAAACGGTAGGGCCTATATAATAAGCCAGCATTGTATAAGGGGATTTGGCGAGAATATCAGACTAATGTCAGAAATAGCGAAATCGTGCTACCTCTGCAAGACTTTTTCACACCTCTGTACTAGTAAACTCTGACCAAACCCAGGTTCATGTATTCTACATGTATCTTGTCAATTAACCTACCTATTCGTCAATTACGGTAACCACCATGGGCGGTTCCAAAAACTCTTGGTGGGGAGGGGGAAGCAATGAATTTATACACTGTAGGAAGTTGGTGAGGAATGCAATGAATTGCTATAGGAAGATCCCGCCAATTGTCAAAGGAATTAGGCCTACATGTAAACGATTTAGAAGAAATCTGTAGATGTAATTTATAAAATATAATGTTCAGAAATGACAATGTATTAAAACCATTTTACAGTAGTCTGGTTGTACAAAGTCCTAGTGCAAAATCGAGTTTTCTGATGCTGGAAGCGAATTTGTCGATGACATTATCTATGGGTATGTCCATATCTTTGTGGATATATACATCAAGGCAAATCCGTTTAGACTATCATCTTCCATTGAAGACGCATTTTTGGTGGTCCGTTGGTGGAGGGATGCATCCTAAGTCATTCCCAACGTGGAACCGCCCCTGGTAAATACCAAGTGTGCATTCCAGCCATTCCCCAGCAATAACGTTGACATTGAGAGCGATTGTGCTGCTTGCGGCAGGTGATGGCCAGCGCTACAATAACTGGGCAATTTGTGTGATATAATATTCAATGCGATGTGAATTTACGGGATTTATTATTGTTCTATGTGTGTCACGTCATGCTGGATTGGTGGAGCTTGATTGTACGTTGGGCAGACATGTGTTGTAAACAGTGGCGCAGCCAGGATTTTCGGAAGGGGGTTTTGGTTTTGACTTTTGACCGCAACCAACTTTCGAAAAGTCTTGACAAGCAAAAAAGGTAATCCTTTGAATATATCCTATGTCTTTATGTCTTTCCCTCTAAAATTTTTCCTTTCAGATGCTAAAAAGGTCGTCAATCCTATAGCGCTTAAAAACTTTTGGTCAGCAGCCCCTCAAAACCGCGTCCGAAAATTAAAAATGAATGAAAACACATTTTAAAAAATTATTCGTCGACGCCCAAGGGGGGGTTAACCCCCCAACCCCTGGCTACGCCACTGGTTGTGAAGTTATTTTCGGATTTCACACATATGCTAAGGATGAAACCGGGTGTGCGTGTGATTACGGAATTTTGTGTTAAAACAGCACTATAATCGCTTACGATTATTTGAGATTTCACGATTTCCCGGGGATTATACTCCCGGACTCCCGCTGAAATGGGTTGGAGGCTTCCGCCCCTCAAGTTTGCACCTACGGATTTGAAGTGCGCAAATATATTAAGCGATTGTGTCTGTAAACTGGTAAAAACTTCTTTGCATTGTAGATCTGAAATATCTGTCGATGATAGACAGTGGCGTAGCGTGGTCTTGTGCCGCCCATGGCTCCTGAAAAAACGCCGTCCCCAATCTGCTATTCTTATGCCTGACAAGCAAAAACAGGTCACCAGCTATATGAAATGGCCTGACAAGCAAAAAAGGTCATCACCACTCAATTTGCCGCCCCCTCCACATGTGCCGCTCATGGCTCGAGCCATAGTAGCCATTGGGACTCTACGCCTCTGATGATAGAGTTGCTAGATATACCATCATCAGAATCTATGAAGAAATTACAAAATGTCAGTGAATTTCAACTTTGAGCTTAAGAGACATTTAGCGCTAGAAGTCAGCTTTTCATACTTTTGAATTGATGATAATTTTTCAAACTATGATCGTTTTTCTCGCCCAATTTTTTTCGGAAAGCTTTTAAAAATAATTTCTTTTGAGGAATTTAAAATGTTTAGAAGGAATAGATTTCTTTCCAGGGAGGCCTGTATTCAATAAATTGTCGACTATCCCGAAATTACAAAATGTCAGTGAATTTCAACTTTGAGCTTAAGAGACATTTAGCGCTAGAAGTCAGCTTTCCATACTTTTGAATTGATGATAATTTTTCAAACTATGATCGTTTTTCTCGCCCAATTTTTTCGGAAAGCTTTTAGAAATAATTTCTTTTGAGGAATTTAAAATGTTTAGAAGGAATAGATTTCTTTCCAGGGAGGCCTGTATTCAATAAATTGTCGACTATCCCGAATACAAAATAATAAGTAACCTTATCTACCAAATTTTTAAAGTTCTTACGTTTCATACGCTTACTATCATGTATGCAGTTGATCTAACCTCGCGATATCTGCAAAATGGATTAAGTTGAACTCGGTTCCTGTATAAACGCAGACCGAAATTCACATGACTTATCTCTGAGATAAGCCTGTAGATATCGATTCTATGTCAAAAATCTGGATATCGCCATGCTTAACTTCGACCCATTATAACATATTTGTCATTGAGATTTTGGGTAGTGGCTAGACTTTTGCGTAAAATGCCTAGAGTGGTTTTCAACCAGCTTTGGTCAGCCGTGATTCTCATTCTAAAGTATCGATGTCCCCAGTTTTTGTATGAAGGCCGTCGTCTTTTATACTAGAATTCTATTACTCGTACTAGACTTTAGGCAGTTATACGAATGCCATTATCGGTGTTTTTAAAAATGTTTTTATGTCTTATCGGAAACGTTTTATCAATGTCTCGTAAAACCATATGTAGACCAGATTGTTCTAATTATCTGATATTAGCAAGTGCGTATTTCGTGAATAGGCCTAAATTGTGATATTCAAGAATCAAGAACATAGTGTCATACGAAGTAGACTTACTAGGCTATTCCTCCAATGAATGCAGCTATTGCAGACGGTTTACTTTTCCCCTCATTATAATGTCAGATTGTTTAAACTTCGCAGTTGAAGAGTCATAGCCGTACCTGTGGCCCAGATCGAATAACTGACATTTGTTTCGACCGAATTTTCAAATTAGACAAATTGTAACAAATTACAGATAATACGCGATTTGAAGGTCGTCAGACTTGCCAAACGTTAAAGTTTCCAGAACATTGAACATGTCACTGAATAGCAGAAAACCACTTAGTCACAGATGACTAAATATTGTCCGTTAAAATATATTTAGTTTGATATGATACAGCACAGAGTTAAAATCGTGGCCTGACAAAATGTCCGCGGACAAAATGTCAGGGATAAAATGTCAGGGATAAAATGTCATGGGGACAAAATATCATCGGACAAAATGTCATCGGACAAAATGTCACGGTTTAGGGTTAGGGTTAGGATGACATTTTGTCCGCTGACATTTTGTCCTAGCAACGTTAAAATGAATAATGCAATGAATTGGTAATTTATTCAGCAAACAGCTCGAATGCAAAGAAAATTTAGGAGACAATTTCTGTTGTCATATTGAAAAAAGATCGTTAATAGAGATCAACACAAATCAGCCGTTTGCTGCTTTTATAGTTCCAAATTCAATATTAGGACCTATAATTTAAACAGTTGACACATTTAATGTCGCCAGTTGATTTAATCGTATTCGCTAAGTCTTGACTTAAAACATATAATCGCATGTCTGTCGCCAGTTAGAGTGGAAACCCGCAACGGCAAGCTCGATTAGCCAGGTCAGCATTGATTTCTAGCAGTCCTATATGCATGGGCGTCCGGAGGAGAGTGCAAGGGGTGCAGTTGCACCCCATGGAAAAATTTGGAAATTATGAAAAGTAACATAGTTAAAAAGTAACAATTAGTCGCATAGCAATATACTATAACTATAGTACTAAGTTAAAATATGAATTTATCTAAGAATTCAGCTAACTTAACATGTAGCGCTAAATTATTTATAATTAATTAGTCCAATAGATCTTGACAAATTTGTACAGTGCTTTTCATTTATTTTCTCATTTGACCCTGTTTTGCACCCCTAGAAATTTTTTTCGTTTCTTGCGTCAAATTATATCGGTGTTTTGCACCCCTGGAAAAAATTATGTGGACGCCCATGTCTATATGTAGGCACTTATATGCACAATTGTACATGCCTCGATATTATGGATCCATATATCATGCTTTGGACGAGCCAAGCTCAATTTAAAGCCAGGAATAAAATCGCAGATGACAACAGGTAGGCTGGTTCAGCGATTCTTGTCCGCAGAGGCCTAAACGCCCACTCGATAGATTGATTACGACTTAGAGTGATATCGGGCAAGTCTTGATTGAACCACGCAAATCGATCACGTTCCTTCGTATAAATAACCGATAGCCACGTGCACGGTTATACCGCCGTATCTTATGCAGTCTGTATAGGTAAAGCAATCGTCTCTGTCGCTCTGCGATGACGACGAAGATGACGATGATGACGATAGTTTCTTCATTTTACTCTATTTTTATGTCATGCGATCGGGCTTTCTTTGCTTTATTATTATTATTATTATTATTATTATTATTATTATTATTATTATTATTACGAACATTTCTATAGCGCAAATAATCGCAAAGCAGCAAATGCGCTCATGTCAGTTGCGAACCGGATCAATCAAACAAGAATGTCTTCAGTTGTTTCCTAAAAGATAACAGCGTCATGGTTGAGTCAGAGGGACGCAATGTTGCTGGCAGACTGTTCCAAACAACCGGGCCAGCAACGGCCAGGTTGCGGTCACCGAAGCCTGTCCGAGTTCGAGGCACTGCGAGTGTGCTGGTCAAGGCGGAGCGCAGATGCGAACGACCAGGCAACTTAGCCGTCGAGCAGAACATATCAGTTAGATATGGCGGAGCAGAGCTGTGTTGGGCCTTGAACAGACTAGAATATTTTGCGCGTAAAAGACGTCGACGTCTTTGCTGTCATTGACGCTTCCCCCTCTTTTTATTTAATCTTCCAACATTTCATCAACAAAATGGAACACAGGCTCTATTGAAATGCCTCTGGAATGCGTGGGCGCTATTGCATTTCCGTTAAAATAATTATTGAGGAACACTTTGTTTCAATCATCTCTGGCGCTTGCTTTTCTTTCCCGTCTGTATAGGTTTACCGTCTCTCTTGACTTCAGCTGACCAGACCATTCGAAGCAGGTGAAACTATGTCGTCACTGAAGAACAAGAGGCTCCCAGTCGTTGCGCTGCTTCTACTCGGATTTGGCATCCCTTTGACAGAGGGTATTATTTCTACTTACATAGACGAAAGCTTGTAGATTTAGCTTCGAAAAGTGCATAAATTTGAATAATAAGTTCAAAAATAAATGGTCACCGCATGCTTGCCTTTTAAATAACGATAGCGCGTTTGACAGTTCACGATGAGTTAACGGTCTCGAAAGATAAAGGCATACTCGTGCATTACAGGATGTGATTCAGTCTTACGCCCCGCTGCCTTCTCTCAACCTTGGTCATTATAACCAGTCCTTCAAAACTCCTTAGGCTATCTATTCTATACAGCTGGGTGAAAATTTCGAATATCTAACTTGAAACGTGCAATTGGTTTGATTAATTATATATATAATTATCATAACATTACTGAAATATAGCTTCAGGTACTTCTTAAGACTGAACCTTATGGTAGGCTCACCATCAGCAGCGCAGTCTGAATGGATATACACCGGTTGCACATCTGTGGCCACCGTTACTAAATTAATCAACGGCACGCTGGTGCAATTTGGTCAATCAGATTGGTTTACTGTAGGCCTACTTAAAGACAATTAAACGTCTTTAAATGGACAATAACAACGAGTCTTTGATGCGCAATGTTGACGTGTTTTTGATCTTGCACACGAGCCAGCAATCGTTAGAGGGAACATTGTTTATAAGACACATTCGTTAAAGTGCACGTGCGCTTTTGCGTTGATGTATGTCGCGCTTAATTCTCAATCTCATGATTTTGAATGTTGTAGGCTGGGATTACTCAGGTAAGAGCATTGATTATATCAACTCAAGTAATCAATTTTATATGTTAAGCCTATATAAAATGATAGGATTACTGCTACAAGGATACTATAGTATATATATTATATAAGCTGAGCGTCTATTAAACCAAACCAATTATTAAAGATTTTAAAGGGAAGCACTACATGTGAACCGCGGACCGGATCGGACCCGCCGATGTGTTCTGTCTGGCCCTATAGGAACAAATTAAGACAAGTTAGACAACACAGATAACTGGTCCGAGAGGCCGAGAACTGTAATTTTGCTACAGAAATAATTACAGTATATATATATCAACTGACTGGGTTATCCATATCTATTGGCCTACAACTAATCTTCGTGTCAAGCAGCAGTTCATTGCCACGTCTATTAGGCCTAAATTTACTTTCGTTCGAGTTGCAGATCTATGTAAAAAATACGGTATACGAATATAGGCTATATATACAGAACACGCATTTCGAGATTGCGACCTTTGAGTATTCCGAGAATATTCAGTCTGGCCCTTGGCCTAAAAGGTTGTGCACACATGAATTGTAAAACAATATTGTGACCCGTTAGGAGCATTCGCAGTCAATTATTTGAGAAAAGTCACACTACTTCAGAAATACAATATCTTCGGTCTATATTACGGTTTCTCCATGCCGTTCGTTCTAATTAGTTGCGTTGGTATTTTCTAGCTTCAGAAAACGACTTGCCTCATAGAAAAGACTGGGACAAAACTGTGATAATGTTATTGCATTAGACACCAACGGGTGCTGAGCCCACCGTTGTTGATGATGATGATGATCACAGCCCCTACCAGGGTCGTAGCGACAGGGGTATATATCGGTATATATACCCTCCCCCAAATCAGTATATATATATAATACAGTATACTGTATATAACATGTACACACACACACACACACACATATATATATATATATATATATATATATATACATATACATACGTTTTTCGTTTTTGGAAAGCGCTCTTGACTTTACTAAAGTTTGCTTCGATGCCATGTTTACTGCGCTTAAGAAATTGTCTTGTATAATAATAATAATAATAATAATAATAATAATAATAATAATAATAATAATATAATTTATAATATATATTATATATAGTAGCCTATATATATATATATAAATATATACCCCTCAAATTTATAACCTTCCCAAAGAAAATTCCTGGCTACGCCCCTGGCCCAGTGTTTAATCTAGACTCCTGGACTCCGGGGGAAAACTGACAAAGCCGGAGAGAAACTGACAAAGCCGGGGGAATTTTGCTAGGGGGCTGCTGTTAGTTGATGTAGTATGCCAAAATTTCCGGGGGGAATTTGAAATGTTCAGAGGGAGGGCAATCCCCGCCGGAAAGGGCCTAGATTAAACCCTGCCCTGGCCCCTACATAATTTAGATGTTTCTGAACAGACACGGAGGGATGGTCGGCTGAATATCCGAATTGCGCAGGACAAAGACAGTCGCCGATCAACATTTTGAACCAAACAGCGACATATAACAATGGCCTCGATCTCAATTTCAACAACTACAACAAGCGGGACACGGGAAACTTCACCGTTACCAATAACGGACATTCAGGTACAACGTCACCATAGACCCTATAAATACATATGCGCATTGCGCAGAAAATAGTGAAGCAATGGAACATGGAACAGCTACCAAAGCTCTTCTCCATAGCCCATCCTAAATCTGCATTAGGTATTATATTTGATGTTACCGTATATCCCATCCACGATATTTCATTTACTGAGTGCAGATCTCAAATGCGCATGTTTAGTTTCACGTTTCTGTTATTATGACCCGCTGAAAGAGCGGACTATGTCAGACATGGACACGGGTCCATTTTCAAACACTCAATCCAACTCAGCACATTCAATCCAGACATCCAGACCCAATCCAACTCACGAAAGTAAACCATGATTTTCTTACCCAGCCCACCATAAACACGGAAATTTTTGACCCAATCCAATCCAACCCATGGTTTGACCCAACCCATGCCCGGATTATGCTACTATTTATTTTGTCTTTAATGCAGTGGTGGTAGCGGTGGCAAAGGATGCCGGCATCTGCATAAGCCACGGCCTGCTGCCTAACACCTACACACTCGAACAGTTTCATTTTCACTGGGGAAGCGACGACACAAAAGGTTCGGAGCATGCCCTAGATGGACACTTCTACGCTGCCGAGGTAAACAGGCATTAATTAACCCCTTAACTGGGCAACTATTTGTAACTCAATGTAAAATGGACGAGCATTACTCGGAGCACCCAGTTAAGGGGTTAAGTCAGTTACGTGTAATCCAAAAGACAAACAGACCTATCTAAAGTGTGATGCATAAATTACTTAACTATTATATAGCGACAAGAGAGGTGCAGGCCCATTTCCAAAGAGGTAGATGGACCTCCAATACTAGAAGATGAAGCTGTGGAGGCTCTGACAAAGATGAAGAAAAACAAGTCAGCGGGTCCAGACAACATAGTAACTGAGTTGGTACTTACAGCCAGTGAGATAGGAACAAAGAAATTGACAGAAATGGCTAACATCATACATGAAACAGGATACTTGCCACTGGAAATGTGCCAGTCAATATTCATTGCAACACCCAAAAAAACCAGGAGCAACGGAGTGTGGAGATCACAGAGCCATAAGTCTTATATGCCATATAACGAAAGTAGTTTTAAGAGTACTGTTCGAAAGAGCAAGAAGAAAGACTAGAAATGCAATAGCAGAAGAGAACAATATGGTTTCAAAAAAGACTGTGGATGCAGACATGCAATTCTTGTACTGAGAATGCTTGTGGAAAGATGCATTGAGATGCAGAAAGATTTGTATTTATGCTTTATTGATTATGAAAAAGCATTTGATAGTGTGGAGCACAAAACCTATTTACAGTCTTGGAGAATTTAGGAATAGATGCCTTATTTTTGCTACCTTAGAGCAGGAGGACTACTTCCAGTGGGTAATGATTTTCATGGTTCTTTGCAGAATGCAATAGAGTCTGTTCATAATACTTCATATGTACTCACCTTCCTCCGGATCCGCGTTCACCCGTAGCGCGGCGCCTGTCCGCGACGTTCCGCTACACCGGATCCGGATTCACTGGAGCGTAACTGATGAATCGACGGCCCATTCTGAGTCGTCGTTTCAACTCCCCGCACCCTTTTCGAAGTTTTCGGCGGGTCATAATAACAGAAACGTGAAACGAAAGATTATATAGGATTTATTTTGGAAGCAGGAAGCTGCAATCAGGATAAATGGAACCATGGGAAAATGGATTAAGATACGTAAAGGGGCAAGACAGGGGTGCGGAATGTCACCAGACTTGTTCAACCTATATGGAGAAGAAATCATAAAAGTAATCAACGAGAAGGAATTGAGGGAGTAAAGAACAACATCGAATTAACCCCTTTACGGGCCATATAATATTATTTGTAACATAATGTATAATGGACGTATATGTGCGTCACAGCCGGTAAAGGGTTTAATAATGTGGCGAACCGGATGCTCGAGGTTCCTAGGCCTTTAAAACTCAAGATGGCTCTGCCCGGTTTGCTGCACGGGGTAAGACTCGACACTTAGTTAAGACACGTGTCCGTTCGTCTTAGCTTTTTGGCTAAGAGTGCTAGGCTCTCACAATACGCACTCTATCTATCGCCCGTTTCCTTGATGCACCGCACTCTTCATATGACTCAATATATCTACGCATGTTCCTCCGGCGTGAAAGAATTCAAATGAGTAAAAAAATGGTCGTCGTCCGACTTTAAGGGCGCAACTTTCAAACCTTGCCCCGGGCGCCAGATCTGATAATTTACACAAATCCACCGATCTTTTCTGCTGCTCTACACAAATATTTTGAAATACAGTACATTCTGCGCTGTTGATTTTCAGATGCACTTCGTTCATTACAACAGTGACTTCTATTCGAGTGTCAGTGCTGCTGCCAATAAGTCGAGTGGTCTTGCAGTTATCGGAGTCTTTGTCACGGTGAGTAGCATCACGCTTTCAATCGGCGATTTTCGCCGTAAAACTCAGACTCTAGGCCTATATTGTATATATATATATTCCTCTTTTTTCTTCTTTTCTTCTCATCCACCTCGTCCCCTCCTCCTCCGCCTTCTTCTTCCTTATCTTCCATCATGTAGGATAACGATGAGTTTGAAACGAGAAGACTCATGACTCCAGGTCTTCGTGATTTTTGTCAAGTGTGTTCGCGCACGTCCGAACGAATTTTTAGCAGGGGTGCAGTTTTTCAGGGCATAGCTAAAAAATTACCATTTACCGTAAAACCAGACCTGATAGGCAAAAAGTTCATCACCCTTCCTTTATCGTCTCTTGAAACTCCTGGCAAGCAAAAAAAACAGCCTCATCTTCCAGGGGGTGCGGCGCACCTCCTGAATTTTTTCCAAGGGTGCAGCCGCACCCCTGCACTCACACTTCTTACGGTCGATCTGTGTGTGTTGCTTCTTCTAAGTTCATATTTCTTTATTTACCTACATATTATTTTATATTATCTACCCATCTCTTGGCTTGCTGTCCTCTACTTCTATTCCCTACAATTAGGACAGTGCAGAGCTTTCAAAGGCAGTCGTTCTTCCCCCCATTCTTGTCACGTGTCCAAACTACTATAGTCATCTCCTTCGGATTTTGTCTATTGCCGTGTCCGTCATATTCGTTCTTTCTTTGGTCACCTCGTTCCTGATCTTATCTTTTTTGCAATTCCAAACAATCTTCTTGACCTTTCATCTTCTTTCTTTCAACTATTAAAAAAATTATCAATTTATCTCTTTCCACAGGCACATTCCCATCCTCATTTAAAAATTCCCTCGTAACTCCACTTCTTAAAAAACCAAACCTTGACAGAGAGGATCTCAACAACTATCGCCCCATTTCAAACCTGTCTGTCCTCTCCAAACTCACAGAGAAAATCGTTCTTTCCAGACTAACTGAGCATTTGTCAAAAAACTCCTTATACAACACTCACCAATCCGCTTATACAAAACATCATTCAACAGAAACCGTCCTCACATACATTTATGACAAACTCCTCACTGCCATTGGCTCTCAACGAGTTACTGGTCTCTGTCTCCTTGATCTTTCTGCTGCCTTTGATACTATAGATCACAAAATCCTACTGAAACGCCTTTCCCTCTGGTTTGGAATATCTTCTGTAGCTCACCGCTGGTTCCAATCCTATCTCCAATCTAGATCTTTTCAAGTTTCATGCCAGAATCAAACTTCATCACCTTCCGATCTATACTATGGAGTACCACAAGGATCTGTCCTTGGACCGGTTTTGTTCAGTCTCTACACTACCCCACTGTCATCCTTAATCAACTCTCTCAAATTGAATCATCAACTTTATGCAGATGACACTCAATTATTTCTTTCGTTTACTCCATCTTCCTTTAAGGCATCAATCTCTGAACTAGAATCAGCATTTTTGTCAATCTCATCGTGGATGTCAGCTAATCTCCTTGCCCTCAATCCTTCCAAAACAGAATTTCTTTTAATTGG
Source organism: Metaphire vulgaris (assembly GCA_018105865.1). NCBI lineage: Eukaryota > Metazoa > Annelida > Clitellata > Crassiclitellata > Megascolecidae > Metaphire > Metaphire vulgaris. The sequence goes on along the minus strand of CM030838.1, from coordinate 9,841,314 downwards.
ATTGCCAACAACAATTAAAATAAATTAAAAATCCATACTGATTTTAGCCCCAGGCACAATAATAACCTCTGTTCCAATTGCAAATAATCTTAGATTTACTTTTGACTCTTCCCTAAATTTTGAAGCTCACATATCTCAACTATCAAAAACCTGTTATGCTCACATTCGTGATCTACGTCGCCTTCGTCCCTACCTTGATATTAAAACTGCTTCCACTATTGCTACTTCAATAGTTCACTCTAAGTTAGACTACTGCAACTCACTGTTTCACAATCTTCCTAAGGCTTCCATATGTAAACTCCAATCGATTCAAAATGCCTTAGCTCGTGCAGTAACTAAATCGCCTAAATTTTGCCACATTACACCATTACTCAAATCTCTCCACTGGCTCAAAATAACAGAACGCATTGAATATAAAATAATATCGATGACTTATAACTCGCTTCATACATCAAAACCAGTCTACCTAAGAAATCTGATAATTCCACAACAACCTGGATCTACTAGATCCTCTTCACATGTAACTCTCCTTCGACCTCTGAATCAATCATCTCTCAAAATTTGCAATCGTGCTTTTTCATATGCGGCACCTGAGCTTTGGAACTCAATTCCAATATCCCTTCGCTGTCTACATCAAAGCCAAATAACAAACTCTGAGTCACAATTTTCTCCCCTTCTTGCAACATCTCCTCATGTTTTTCTTTCTAAACTAAAATCATTTCTCTTTATAAAATCATTTCCTCCATAGCTATAGCATCCTGCCCACTTGCCCTTTTGATTAAATGACCCGGCATGAATGACCCACCTTTGGCTATAGCTACTTCATTTGAGATTGAGCGCGTAGGAATAAGGAGCTACTTCGGTGCATCTTTTGAAAGCGCTTTAGAAATTAACGAGATTTTACTTACTTACTTACTTTTACTTACTTTCTTCGTCTTCCAGCATTCTGATCCGTACATCAGAATTGGCAAATATCATTGACTTGAAAAACCATACTTTTTGTGTCTAGTGTCTATACAGTAGATAATACTGTTAACGTCTGCCTATTTAACGCCAGTCTGGGCGCTCCATTAGTTAAAAATAAATATAATAAATTAATTGTTTTGTATCCTAATGGGTTCAGAATTGATTTTAGAAGTTTGATTAATTGATTAATTTTTAAGATCTCTAATGATTATTTGTCAATGAATGTCATAAATGCTGGAGTGGTAACAACACTGGACAATGGAGCAGAAGGTCGCGGGTTCAATTCCCGCAGGAGCCCTAAGGTCGACTCAGCCTTGCTCGCTAGAAGGCGGTGGCAAAATGAGGAGTAGCGTTAAGCTGCGTGGTAAAACGTGGGTCTGGGGAAATTAATGGCAACCTATACCCCAGATTAATGGCCTATACCACCCACGTCTCTGATTGCCCAGACCGGAGATAAGCGCCGGAACCCAACGCTCGGACTCGAGTACGGGACCTACCTTTACCTTTATGTGCATGATAGAATTATGGTGTTAAACGAATTTTGTTCTGACTGTCCATTGTAGGTGAATCCTAATGCTAACGCAATTGTTGAAGTCGATGAACTTATCAATCGCTTTTCAGAGATCACACATGAAGGTTCGAAACTTCGCAGTTACGCCTACCCGTAAATCACCGTTCCAAAAATCAGTCGATTTAAGGAGACGGTTCATACAATCCGTATTTGATACGTAACTCTATTTTGAGCACTCGGCTCCCATATTGAATGCCTGCTCCCACTACCTCAGTGTTTATTCTAGGCCTTCGCCGGAGGGAATTCCCCCAAGTTAGAAATTTCCCCAATTTTTAAAAAAAATTTGGCTTGGGGTGAAATTTTTTCCCAACAAAATTTGACGACGGGGAGAGGGAAAAGAAGGTCGCGGAGAGGGAAAATTTGGAGAGGAGAAAATTTGGAGAGGGAAAATTATAAGGATGACCTTTTTTGTTCGTCAGGCATTTCGAAAGGGAAAAATACAACGATAACCTTTTTTTGCTTGTCAGATATTTTGAAAGGGAAAAATATAAGGATGACCTTTTTACCTTGTCAAAGAAGACAAACTTTGTCCCCTCCCCAAACATGTTAAACTCCCCCCAATGTCTAGGTGGCTAGAATACACACTGCACTACCCCCACCCCATACGTTAGTGCACTCATACATGAACTACTAGAAACTGGACAGCCAACTTAGGCTAGAAGAATTTGACCGCTATACATCAGAGGGCTGATGTGTAACTTCGAAATGTCGAAACGAAAGAAGGTTGCCCCGATAAGAAATAGCATATCTCCGCTAAATATGGTCTTATTTACGAAAGTCTTCATTTATTACGTTCCAATTCCATTCCCCTACAACTTTGCCCTTCACTGGAGATAGCCTACTCTTCAAAAATTTTAGCTGCAGAGCTTTAAGGATAATTTTTTATTTCTTTTGGGAGGGGGCTGTTTTAGGCCGGAGAATGGGCACTCTCGCAAATTCTCTATATTTTTGCACGGATGGTTAGAAAAAGGAATTAAAATGCAAGACAATGGTGTGTATCTCTTCTTTTTAGCTTTCCCAAAGCCTGGGATGTAGCAAATTATAAAAGAAATACAAGCATTTTTCGAAACTGATCGAAACGACAATTTATCAGATAGAGGGTGCGGGGTAGGAAGACTTTACCAAACCCTGCCTATGGATGACATCTGGCCCTTCGAATTCGTTACTGAACTCAGAACGTGCCATTTGATTTTGACCACAAGATGTAGAGACCTAGGTGGAAGGCTTCCTCCAGTGATGGGCAACTAACTAAAAAATATTAGTTAAACTTTAACTAAATTTCAACTAAAAATAAGTAGTTAAACTTTTAGTTGCTAACTAACTTTCTAAAATAGTTAACTAAACTAAAAAAAATTAGTTAAACTTTTTGCAACTAATTTTACAACTATTTTTCATGTATCAAATATGTGTTCATGAAAACAATTCAAAACATAGACGATGCTGGCAGCATCAACACGTCAGTCAATGGACCATTGAATTGATTAATCATTGATTGTCTATTTAAGTCTTAGTCTAGACTGCAGGAACACAAGTTTGTCAAGAGTCTCATCGCTTTACTTTTGGTCGGCAAAAGCGGCACGTGGCACTGAAATTCTTGCAGTCATTATGAGTCCTTTAACTTCAATTTGACTTCTTCGCAACACATGTTTACTAACTCATTTTCACTTTTCCGTTTCTAGAAAACGCTACTTATGATGTAATCAATGGATGTAATTCAATATTGTATATAATTTCAACTAAAGATAAACGACTTCATATAAAAGCATTTCCCGCTTACCAACGAGATCAAAGATCGTAAGTAAGTAAAAATACACTGGTCTCTGACCAAGATCAGTGATATATGGTGTTATCGTTGTCATGAAAAAATTACCCAGAAATAGATAAAAAGGTACTGTAATTTCGGATCACCAACTAAAATTTTTTAGTTAAACTATTTAGTTATTAACTAAATTTTTTTAGTTAAACTATCATTTTAACTAAACTATTTATATTTAATTAAACTATGAAGCTAACTAAAAAAAAGTAGTTAAACTTTTAGTTAGCAACTAATTAGTTAACTAGTTGCCCATCACTGGCTTCCTCGTATTCTGTTGATGGCCTCATGTTGTGTTGTTGTGGTCCATCTTCCGTCTCGCAGGCTACTGGCTAGCCATTGATAGCATGATTCCATCATTTCCATGCCACTCTTTGCTTTGGTATTGAAGACAGTTGACAAAAGTGCATGGAGATCTGAACAACTGACTTCCGCTGTCCAGGCGACATGATGATGACGACGACGACGACGATGATGATGATGATGACGACGACAATGATCATTACGACGACGTTTGATCGTCTTCGTTAATTAGATGTTCTATTGAATTTAGCAGCATTCAACGCGTAAACCGGTGCACACAATAATGATTTCACACTTCAGTGCACCTTTCTCGTGCGCCATTCAATGGCGTTTTGCAGATATGGAAGCCCAAACTCAGACCTATAAATTTAATACTGAAAGTCTAAGTTGATGGATCGAAAAACGAGAGACTATGAGGAATTAAATAAAGAATGTTTTTGTGTTTTTACCTAAAACGTCAGGCGACGCTACAACGATGCCTTCTTTCAGTATCGATTCACTTTTCCCAGCAAGACCTGACCACTTTCGCTATGAGGGCAGCCTGACAACTCCTGCCTGTTACGAAAGCGTCACTTGGACCGTACTCAGCGCCAGCATAGAGTTCACTCCAGAACAAGTAAGCTCGAGCCTTGTTGCTCTTTTAAATCACAACACAAGTTTATCTGCACGCTAAAGACTACTCTATTTGTACAGAATTTTCATGCAGAAGAACGGTAAAGAGCGGTGTCGTGGACTGTTTCAGCACTTGGTAGCAGTGGTGGCTCCACAGAGGGGACCCGGAGGGCCCGTGCCCCCTATTGAGTGTCTGGCCCCCAATGGCCCTCTTGTTGGGACCCTATACTTAATACTACATACCTAACAACAAATGGTTGGCCCCCATAATTAGAAGTTGCCACCCCAACGCCCCCTCCACTTGCCAAATCCTGGAGCCGCCACTGCTTGGCAGCTATCGGTTTATGTAATTACGGTATGCAGTGCATCTTTTAATTAGCTCTTAACAGTGGTAACAGTAATGACTCAATTAAGCCAAATTTAGCTTTAAGCCTGTCGTCATTTTATATTTTCAGCCTGCTTCTATATAATTATAGTGGCGTAAAACCTCTGATAAAAATAATAATTATTCGATATAATATGTACTTACGTTTTCATGTTTGTATAGATGAGGGCGTTTCGCAGTCTTCGTTCGAATATTCCAGGAGACACCGATGTTCCACTGGTTGATAATACGAGACCTGTTCAGCCATTGAATGGACGTTCGTTGTTGAAGAGTTTTATATGAACCATTTATAGGTCTACAGTCGTCTTCTTCGCTGCATAATTACTACGAACAGCGAATACAGCGCTTCTTAATTTGGTACTTTCCCGTTATCCGGGCCCCGTGAAGAGATATTAGGGTTAAGGTTAGGCAGGGACGTCATTTGGGGGACAGTAGGGGGCATTTGCCCCCCCTGATTTTTAGGGATAAATTTTTTTTCGCCAATGTTTGTGCAGCCCCTAAAAAGTGCTTGATGTCGAGTAGGCCTAATCTGAAGTAACTAATCGTAAAAAAATGACTGACAAGCAAAAAAAGGTCAACTTTTTCGCAAATTTGTCAGGTCGGAAAGTGTCTTGCCCCCCCTGAAAAACAGTGAAATGACGTCTCTGAGGTTAGGGTGAGGGTTAGGGTGAGTGTTAGAGTTTTAGCCTAACCCTAACTCTAACCCTCACCCAAACACTAACCCTAACCCTAACCGCCACCCTAACCCTAAGCATTTCTTAGTATCTCTTCACTGGGGTCCGGATAACGGAAAAGTACCCTTAATTTATATCACGAAGCACGTCAATTTCCTTGTCATGATGACATCACAAATTATGTATTTATTAATTTAGACCTACAGTGTATGTAGGCAGTGTTGGAGTTGTGAAATTTGAGCGGGGGGGGGGGGGGTTGAGGACTGAAATTTAATGAATGACAGCTAGAGACTTGACAGAGACTGCATGTACCCTATATGCCGATTTTTGTCAGGGTTGCAAAGTTAGCTGGGGGAGGGGGTAAACTCCCCCAACCCTCCCGGCAACTCCAACACTGTAGGCCTACAGTATGTAGGAAACAGACAAATGCCTGAAATTGATCCAATAAGTAATAAATTTAAGGCACGTAAAAGTCTGCTTACGGCTTATGGTGGATCGTGATTGTATATTTGTGTCATTATTCGGGTATTAATTTAGGCCCTACCGATACAAATTCAATAGTCGCTATTCGCTAACACCTCAATAATCCGAAATCCATAGGTGATTTACAGTAGGTGTCGGTGGCTGCAAAATCCATAACCATCAGTGGCGTAACTAGGGGGGCAATGGGGCACTTTGTTGACTGCCCCCCGGGCCCCGGGCGGGGGGGCCCGAAGAGGGGTCTAAGCTAGGGTTATAGGTTAGGGTTAACCCTAACTTAAACTTAACCCTAACCCTAGAAATGATGGAAATGATGTGGTGAGGACCTTTTTTTTGCTCGTCAGCTCGAAACTCTGGGGCCCCCATGTCAAAGATGCCCCCCGGGCCCCCAAAAGTCACGCTACGCCACTGATAACCATGTGTAACAAACGGAAGAACAGGTCAAAACCGTCAAATCGCCTACGTGGCGGTTCGCCTAGCTACGACTGTAGCCTACAGTAGGCGAATCGTCGTGTATGGGAAATGACCACCAGAGATGTAGCAAGTACACAATGCTTCAAGTACAAGTACAAGTACCTGGCCTCCGAGTACAAGTACAAGTACAAGTACTTGCATTCCAAAAATTCCGAGTACAAGTACAAGTACAAGTACCTGGCCTCCGAGTACAAGTACAAGTACAAGTACCTGGCCTTCGAGTACGAGTACAAGTACAAGTACCTGGCCTTCGAGTACAAGTACAAGTACAAGTACCTGGCCTCCAAGTATTAGTACAACATTTTTGACATTGACATTTTTTCCGCTGACATTTTGTCCCCATGACATTTTCTACATGACATTTTGTCCGCGACATTTTGTCCTCGGACAGTTTGTCCGGCCACGAATAAAACTGACACTATTAGCATCTAAATATCATCACAGTTGCACTAAAAAATAGAGATGATAGTCTTGCATCGGTCATATTAACCCTATGCGGTTTCGCGATCAAGCCAGCTTGGCTAAATACGCGTTTAATTGGTGCGCCAGAAGCAGGCACACTAAGGTCTCTAATTAATGGCTGCATTATACAGCCTGTTGAACTCTTTTCTATTAACTTCACTGTTCCAAAATACGATGGTATCAGTGGCTTCATCATAAATATCGTTGAGTTCCAGTTACTTGGCCATCTGTGAGGATGTGCTTGTCATTAACCTAAAGGAACAGCATTGCTGGTACCATTGAAGTACATGTAGCCAGAGATGTAGCAAGTACACAATGCTTCAAGTACAAGTACAAGTACAAGTACCTGGCCTCCGAGTACAAGTACAAGTACAAGTACTTGCATTCCTAAAACTCCGAGTACAAGTACAAGTACAAGTACCTGGCCTCCGAGTACAAGTACAAGTACAAGTACTAAAAATTTGTACTCGAGTACAACTCGAGTACAAGTACAAGTACCAAGTACTACATCTCTGATGACCACTAGGCCTATATATGTATAATATTGGTAAAACGGCCAGGCGTTGACCCGCTGACCATAATTCCTAGTTATTATATAGATATCTATAGTTCTACGTGGTTTCTAAGCCTTTCTAACAATATAATCATGATGGCACCATAAAATTTACACATTAATTCGTTTATAGGCCTATGGAAAAAGACGCCCGAAAGTATTGTCACGAAAAATAACTGTAAGGCCAATGACAGTCTGTATACTGTATTGACGTGAGCTTGGATGAAACAATGGGGGCCCAACCCTATACTTTCCCCTTCCCTATCGTAGCCTCTCAAAAAGTATGGGGCTCGAGCCTAGGTGCCTAATAGAAGTTTACGCCTATGGCTCCCTGTTGTTAGTGGGTCCTCCAGAACGTTACAACTTACAACTTACAACTAACAACTAAGAATAAGCAGCTACTGTTGTGCTGCTTCCAAGACGCTATAGAAATCCACGAGATTTTGCTTTACTTATTTTACCTACTTACAGACTGTCTGAGTACCTGGTAAAGTCACTAAAATGGTCTAAAGACTTTATCTCATATTGCGAAAATACTCAGTGGCAACATTAGTTCTCTTTCTTTGGTTAGTCAAGACTCAAGATGGCGACTATGGTAGCTGTTGGGCGTTTAGCGAGAGCCGTTCTCTCTAATTCGCGATTTATTAACAGAGCTTCTGCTTTTGTCGCGGGTCGAAATAATTCTCTCAAAGGTAAACTAATCGTTTCTGTCTTTAAACACTGCTTTTCTCCTTATATAATCCCGTTGCACGGCGAGGCTGCGGAGGACGCCATGTGATGCCGGTGCTTTAACCTTGTAGTGGACTGAGGCTGCTAAGACGTTTTACCCTTAGGATATTTCTCACCAAGCGTGGCACGTATCGCTCTTAAAATGGTAGATGTGGAGACGAGCGGCGCAACCGAAAGTAGTCCGAAAACACTGAAAGAAATTCCGTTGAAAGGGTTAGGGTCAGGGTTATGGTTAGGGTTAACTCTAACGCTAACCCTAAATCCTAACGAAACCCTACTGATACGTACTTATACATTACGGGTCGAATAGTGATACCTTACGCCGCTCATCTCCACGTCTACCCCAAGACTATTTTAGTTCATGTCAGATTTATTTTTAGGCTGTGGTAATTTTGATTATATGCTAGAGTAAATTTATGTTATATATATATATATATATATGTATATATATATATATATATATATATAGCCTATATGACTAGCATTTTTAAAAATTAATGCTTAATGTTACATGACATGAATGAACTGTAACCGATATTATTCACTGTTAAACACGATCTTGATAAGATAAAGGCATGTAGTATTAATTCACTTCTGGAGTTTATTGACTAGGCCAGCGATTCTCAACCTTTATAGTGTCGCGACCCTTTTAATTCAATTTCCCATGATGTGGCGACCCCCAACCGAAAAATTATTTTCGTTCATAATGCAAATTGCTAAAAAAGAATAATTTAAATGTTCGAAATCATTATTATTCAATTGTCTCCAATGTCTATCCTCATGAATGACAATTATAGTAAAACAACTAGTAACTACCAATGAGTAAATTTTGTGCAATAACAATACAAGAGACAACCCTACATTTCTGAAGGTCTCGGGCGACCCCTGGCAAATCGTCATTCGACCCCCGTGGGGGTCGCGACCCACAGGTTGAGAACCGCTGGACTAGGCAGTGTCTATTATGCGGGCTGCCTGCATTCTAACTAAACAGCTGATTGGTCGAATGAACCTAACCCTAACTCTAACCCAAACCGCGTGATTCATTAGACCAATGAGCGGTTTAATTATAATGCGGGCAGCCCGCATAATAGACACTTCCTATTGACTATTCCTAATTGAATTGCAGTCCTGAAGACGTTATTATATTTTATGTAGATTTATAGTTGAGAATGTAATTGGTTTGTTTTTATAATATGTGAACTGTTTAAGTTCCTATCCTACTCATTTTGTGTGCTGTCATTTTACAGAGATTTATTATTTTTAGTAAATCTATTTTATTGATTGGAGTCAAGAAATCAATGTAAGATCTGATTTCTAAACTGTTCATTTAGATATTAATTTACTATGAAATGTTGAGGATTGGATTGAATTTTTAAACAGTTAATGGCCGTATTCTTGGTGGCAGAGTGCATTCAGCGGCAACACCATACACGGCTAGTATTTGTCGACATGCTTCAACACAGGCAGCTGCTGAAAACGAGGAATATCATACGATTATCAAAGACACTGAAAGAGCTAAAGGTGATTCCGATTTGCTTTATATTTTTCAATTTTATTTTTTAGTTTAGTGTTTAACATGAATATTAGACTCGCCTGTGTGGTGTAATTGTATGGCTTTATTATTTAATTGTATTTTGTCATTGGCTTAAATTATCATTTATGTTTGAGCCTACAGGTCCCTCTGATAAATTGGAATTCCAGGCAGAGACTCGGAAGTTGTTGGATATTGTGGCCAGGTCACTTTATTCAGAAAAAGAAGTAAGAAAAGTGGCTGCTAATTCGTCCATTAATAGTTTAGTCACAGTGTAGAATATAGATTGACAAATAAAATAAAGTTGTTGTAGTCTTATTCTAATTCTTTTTATGTTGGGTTGTTATTAATTCTTTTAGTCCCAAAGCTGGTATTCTTTTTTAATCATGTGAAATGCAATTTGAGATTCCAAAATACCAAACTATGCAGGCAGTCTTTATTTCTTTTTGCATTATATTTCAATTGGCCATTGCATAGATTCTGTTATCTTGCTATTATCTCTGTTTCTGATGTCATATCTATCTCAGAATCATTAAAAGGTGTTTACCATATTTAATTATTCTCACAGTCGAATAGCAAAACGTTTATTTTAATATCATACTATTTAAAGAGACATTGATTATGATTTAATGGTGTAGTTAGAACTTAAATACAGTAGTGAATTGTTGTAGAATGCTAAAATTGATTTTGACAATGTATGAGTACCGTATTTTGCCCATATAAGATGCACCCACGTATAAGAACCACCTACATATAAGACGCGGGTTTTGATGATTTGTGTTTAAAAAATTATGGATAAGACGTACCCATATATAAGACGTACCAAAAGAGTCAAATACTGAGTCTCTATTCAGTTACCTGTTTAATTACTATCCTATCTCACCTGAATGTGGCTGTCCGTAGAGAGCAAGAGATAGGAGAGAGGAGGGATAAAGGAGGGAGGGTAGGATAGAGAGATTGCCTTGAATTGGAAGAGGTTCCGTCAACTGTCATAATGTTAAAATAGACCTGCATCAATAATTTAACCATCTAACACTAAATCTTTATTCAGTAATATGACCAATTACAATCACCTTTCATTTTCATGTTCACTGCCGGCTGAGAGAAAGACAGACAGGGAGAGACAAACAGGCAGAGAGAGAGAGAGATCACCTTGAATTGGAAGGGCTTCCCTCCACTGTCGTTGACAATCATATAATGTCTACACATAAGTTGCTTTACTGTTTATTGTGGAATCTATTCAGAATTCTGATTAATCACAATCCTCATTCACTTAAATGTCACTGTCAGCAGAGAGAGTGAGAAAGACAGACAGAGAGATACTGACAGACACAGAGATTGCCTTTGAATTGGAAGGATTTTCTCTTCACCAATTCTACTTGCATCTTCTGCAGTCTTGGATTTATTTATTGATGATGACTTAGATGGCAGTTATTCGCGTTCCAAAAAATTTAGGTAAGACGCACCCAAGTATAAGACGCACCAAGGGGCTAATTGTGTAAAAATCGTATAAGCCGCGTCTTATATGCACAAAAATACGGTAGTTTATATACTTTATGAATTTGAAATCATGAATCTTAAGATGTTAGTGAATTGATCTGAGGCTGATCATTTTATGGTTTAGTAAGTCTGTGCCTGCTCTGTATAGTTTTCTGTTGATTTTTGATTGAATTAGATGAGGTTGAATTGTTTTGCTAGGTGTTCATTCGAGAGCTCATCTCAAACGCAAGTGATGCCTTAGAGAAGCTGAGATATCTGCAGATGCAAGGAAAGGAAATGGAAGACAAGGAGCTTCCTCTTGAAATTCACATTGCAGTTGATGATAGCAAGAAGACATTTACGATGCAGGTATGATGTTTCTCTGCAATGCGGTTCTACGGGACTTTCTGCTATTTGTTGCCTTCGATTAAATTATTTCTTATGCTTTTACAAGAATCTGATATTTTATGTTGTCAGAAATGTTTATTCTCTGTACTATATATTTTATTAAGATTTCCTCAAAAGAGTTCACTTAATTGAGGCTGAGGCACTGTATGTGTGTGTGCACGTGCGCAGGTGTGTGTAAATAACTATATTTTAAATGTTTTACTTTGCATATTTATTTATTTTCATTCCAGTGTAAATTTTGAAAAGTTTTAGTGAAATAAATGCTTCAAGAGTATTTTGACAGCAGATCCGATAAAATACAATTTCTAGGCTATAGGAAAGTTCTCAGCTTTGAAATTATGGTGATTATGGTGATGATTCTAATAGGGAATTTTAGATTTAACATTGTTTAATCAGAAGAAGGATAATGTGATTACCAGCTATAAATGGAAGGAAATGAATTATGTTTTATCTCTTCAGTTATTCTGTGTTTGTTAAGGATACAGGACTTGGAATGACAAAACAAGAAATGATTGACAATTTGGGAGTGATTGCTCGTTCAGGTTCTAAGGTAATGAAACACTTTCCGTTAGTTTGATTTTGCTCCATTTTGAAAGTATTGATTTTGAGTTTAATTAATGTTACTATGTCAGGCTGCTCAGAAAACCAAACTGTTACTTTTGACTGAAATTTGCATATTTTAATTTGAAGTTGATAAAAGAGAGATGCGGTATGCCCATTTTCCAAGAGCCTTTCTCCAGGCTGTAACAGTAGCTGAGTGAACCACTTGCTGTGTCACCATTTTCACCTTCAAGTTTCAATGTTTGATGAGAACCTCATATTTGAAATTAGTATATTTTTGTTGCTGCTGCTTCTCGCTGCAGAGAAAAATTATCAAATTAGATTAAGTTATTCTTTATTGAAGTTGGTCTTTTCTTGAGCACTGCTACTAGGACAAGACAAGCAACTCAGACTTTGATCCAGTCTGCTTTGCTTTTTATCTGTTGACACTTGCTGTTGATGCCTACTCGTTGACACCAAGGGACAGGAAGATTTTGCTAGTCATCTGGAAGTAGCTTTACAGTTGATTATTAGTTTATTTTTGAAATTTACACTTGATTTTTCGTGGCAGGCCTTTATCGAAGAAATTGAAGAAAAGGGAGGAAAAGTGGACAAAAACATTATCGGTCAGTTTGGAGTTGGCTTTTATTCATCTTTCATGGTTAGCAGCAAAGTTGATGTCTACTCTCGATCTTACGAAGTTGGTTCACCGGCTTACAAGTGGTCATCAGATGGGTTTGTAATTTTTCATCTCACTCTACAGAGTGTATTAGTCACAGAAGTGGAGAATAATAAAAACATATTTGCAGGCAAAGGTGGAACATAACATTTATTTTTTGATTTTTCAACTAGCTAAATTTTGGTTAGCATTTTAGTGCTATATGATGTGTAGGTTTATATTGGATTTTTAATAATGGACATCATGTTTGCAGTCTTGGTTCGTATGAATTGAGTGAGGCTGAAAATGTTCAGCGTGGAACAAAGATTGTAATTCATTTGAAAGGGGAATGCTATGACTATGCCAAGGAAGAAATTATCAAAGGTTACTATATTGTAGTTTTATTTTTTGAGAGTTGAATGAACTCAAAAGCATTTTTATATTCATTTACCTCTTCGTTTACTGTTGGTTGCCATGCTTTTTTAATAGCAGGCATGCAGTGAATTTTTCAGAACTATTCTGTTTTCAGTCATTGTGTGATTTTATCAAAAATATTTTCATTTCTTAATGAACTTGTTTCTGAGTTCATGCATCAGTTCAAAATATTTTTGGTTAATAATTTTTGTTGCTGAAATGTATCAACTCCTTGAGCATAAAATGTTCTTTTAACCTCTTACCTGTCTTGGTCCTTATGGGGAAGAGGCCCCCACTGTGCCACCTTATAAATATTTATGTATAGTAAAGTCCTTCCCGAGCTTTCAAGGCTAATCTCAAGGCTCATAGGAGTGGTGTTGATCTCCGTTTCAAAGGCCCTCAGTTATGCAGCTGGTCAGTTTACATGATACGAAGCCAGTGTTCTCGTGCAATGTGCCTGTTTACTCTGTGGATTAATCTCCTACTCAGCTGCCATTGCCTTCTTGCAAATGAAGGCTATTGCTATTTACAATATGCCCTGTGCCAAATTTCAGCAGATAAACTGCCTATGGCTGTACCAATGTTGCTATTGATCATTATGCTGCCATGATGTATAATACGGCACAGGGCGCTCTGCATGCAACATTAATTTGACCCATGGCTTATGACTTATTGAATTTAAGGAGTTAATATAATTTATAGGCATGATTGAATTGGTGAAATGTTTACATTAATCTGTGAAGTTTTAAGATTGAAAAACTGTAGATAATAAGTATTAGAGTACTTCTTTGATGAAAGGTTTTCAATTATTTGTTTGCAGATGTTATTAAAAAGTACAGTAATTTTGTTGGTGCTCCGATTTTTCTGAATGGCAAGAAAGTTAATGTTGTTCAGGTACTCTGTATAATGGCTAATAACACTGTAATTTGAAGTTGTAACTATTTTGCAACTGTTTTATGTTTTGTTTGTGCATCTAGGTTATTAGCTGATGCTTAAGCCTTTGCATTTATTGTACCACAGCAGATGTAGCAATTGATAATTTAAAATATAATGATTGCTTGACTAGCACACATTTTGTACTACAGTTGATATTTCATTATGCTTTATGTTTTTTGTGGCTTTGAAACTGCAGATGCAGCTGCATTGAGGTTATATGGTTATTGAGGTTATATGTTGTGAGATCAGTTAAGATATTTGTGATAAATTTCGATAGTAGACGTTATTTGCTAACTAATTGTGAATTGGTGGTGGTGTGATTTTTCAAGGCTCTGTGGACCATGGAGCCAAGAGAAATAACAGAGGATCATCACGAAGAGTTCTATCGTTTCATTAGCAATACTTTTGATAAGCCGCGTTACTATCTGCATTACAAGACCGATGCACCGATTAACATTCGTGCACTCTTCTATGTTCCAGATTACAAGCCAAGTATGTAGTCTTATTAAAATCAGAATTGCTGTAGAATTTATGCAGATAGCTGAACAATATTCAGAATACACTGTGTATTAAATAAATTTGTTTCATATCAGGATTTCAATTTTATATGGAGCCATTATTTTAAGTGAGGCATTTTTAAAACAGAAATATTTTAAATTAAAGAAAATGTTTGAAATATGTAGAGAAATTGAACAAAATGTTTTAAGATAAATGATGTCATATTGAAGTTAGATTACATGATGGGTTCTATTTTCTCTGAAGCCATTATATTAATGAAAACATTTTAAATACAAAATATTGAAAGTTAAAAGAATTATTATTTTGGATTTTACTTATACTTGAGTAATAGCTGATTGTTGGAATTTCCTTCAATGTGGAATAGGAAACGGCAACACTTGTTTTGAATTTTTGGCATATGTTTTGTTCTGGTGTTACTCATACTTGCGAGACAGTAGAATTTGATGTTCCAAAATTCATAGTATTTGATGATGGAGCAATTATGAAATGTAAAGTTTTGGATATCTTTGCCTTTAATGGATGTATATATATACACATATATATATAATATATATGTGTATATATATATATATATATATATATATTATACTTAGCATTACATTATTTTATCTATCTTATATTCTTGTGTTTAGCATTATTCGACATGAGTAGAGAGACAGATGTTTCTGTTGTGCTGTACAGTCGCAAAGTTATGATTATGTCCAAAGCCAATCACATATTACCGCGTTGGCTAAGATTCTTAAGAGGTATGTGACATTTGTATTCAGTTGTTTGCACTTTCATGGAATAACATTCCGTGTAATATTAATATTACTCTAGTTTTTGCAGTGCTGTTGTCATGCTTATATGTTGCTAGTGTTTTTGTGACATGAAATGCTTTGTGCACTGTCTTTTATGATTTTGTTATATTAGCTCTGAAAACATGAATTCGTTGTTTGTATTACAGTTCTGATATTAGCAGGGTTTGCTTGAGGTGCTAGAATTGCAGTGTTTCTTCTATAAAGAGAATAATTTTTGTGAAGTTTTATTTTATTCTTTAGTTTTTGTTACAGAATTACAGGTTCAGGGCTCCATTGTTTCCATTCCTCTTTGCGTCTTGCTTCTTCTTTGATTTCTGCATAGGTCTTGTGACGCTGTGTCTGTTTTCATCATCCAGTCCCATAGCATTCTCCTTGGTCTTCCTTTTGTCTTTCTTCCTGATATACTTCCCTCAGTTACTGTTCTGACTCTCTGAGTAATGATTCTCCTCTTAGTACGTGTCCAATCCAGTTCCTCTGTCTTTTTTTGATGGCGCTGATTAACGATCTTTGTTCGTCCACCATCTTTAGTACTTCATCGTTTGTTTTCTTGTCCGTCCACTTGATGTTTTCCATTCTTCTCCATATCCACAATTTGAATGCTTCCAGCTTTTGTATGTCCTTCTGTTGGAGGGTCCAGGTTTCTGAGGCATATAAAATTCTTCCATATAGAATATCATTTATTAATTGTAAATATTGATAGATGCTGAAGGCTTTCATTAGCTTATGCAAATGTTATGACGTAGGTGTTGTTGACAGTGAGGACATTCCACTTAATCTCAGCCGAGAACTCTTGCAGGACAGCAGCTTGATAAGGTTGATAATGTCTATTTTATATTTACCCCATAATATTTGCAACTTTTATGCTTGATCATATACCATGAGTTCATACTTTGTTAACATTTATACATTTTTCAGAAGGCAAAAATGACCAACCATTATTATTATTATTATTATTAATCTTGACAATTTCTTAAGCGCAGAAACATAGCTAAGTGACTAAAGTCAAAGGCGCTGTACAGGGAATGAAACATTAAACAAATGCGTCTTGAGATGTTGTAGGAACCGATCCGGAGAGGTCTCGGTTGTCACAGCCATCGGGAGCAGGTTCCACGACGCCGGGTTTCCACGACGAAAGGACCGGTCCCCTAGCCCCGCTGTCTTGAGCGGAGGGGGGACGACGAGATGATTGCTGGCGCCGGAACGGAGAAGGGAGCGACGTGGTACTGTCGTCGATCGGCGGATTAGTTCCGACAGATACGCAGGACAGTGGGGGTCATTCAGCGCACGGAACGTGAGCCAGTGGCGCTTGAACTCCACACGCTCAGGGACCCGCAACCAGTGCAACCGATCTCTAAGGAATGGCGTTACATGGCCGCTCCATCTAGCACCGAACACCAGGCGGGCCGAGACATTCAGGACCGACTGCAATCGATTAAGTTGACCGACCGGTAGTCCCCATTGACAAATGCTAATTAATATAAAAGTACTCGGCTTTAATTTTAGGATAATTTTGAACATATTGGCAGCAGTAATTAATTGCCGAGTTGTTGCTGTATTTTGATGTTTTATTGTCTCTGTCATTTGTACTTTTAATGGTTTGAGGTGATTATGTTATCTTATTTTTTTGTTAAGGAAACTGCGATGGGTTTTGACCAACCGAATTCTTAAGTTTTTCCTTGAGCAGGCAAAGCGTGACAAAGAGAAATATCTAAAATTCTACGATGACTATGGACTGTTCTTTAGAGAAGGAATTGTTACGACTCCAGAGCAAGAACAAAGGGTGAGTAATGTTTTGACATGCTATAAGACGTTGACTTTGTGCTTTTCTACTTATTATTTTTGTTTTTCGGATTTGACTGTATTAAAATTGTGTGGTTTTAAAATGTTTGATTTTGGTTAAGATTAGATAATTCCTCCAGCTGATTATCAGCCGGCTGCTTTTCAACCTCAAACAATTGACAGATTTTCGGCCGATTACTGATTATTATTATTATTATTATTATTATTATTATTGATTTGTTGAATTTTCTTTGTTCATTCCTTTGTTTAACGTATTGTCAAATGAATTTGATAAATGCTATCATGTCATTCCATCTGTAGTTCACACTTGCTAGGCAGCTGTGCAAGAATGGAAGAAAGGTTCAACATCAGCCAACAAATTAAATAAAAATTTAACCAAGAATATGGTTACTAAAATGCACCTGCGTTACGGGAAACTGAAAACTGAGGCTAATACATGAGACTAATGTATTGTTTCTGTGATGAAGCAAATGTATATAATAGTACGAACATATAAGGCTCCGCCCACCTACCGGCTAAAAGGCTTGATTTAGACTGTGACCTACTTATGACCCATTCAGAAATGGCAATCTGATGTCATTGATTATATTGAGGGCAATGCATTGATCTCCTATTGTCTGATGACCAATACCGATTATTGGCAGGTAAGCAGTGCACATCTAGTTATTTTGTTTTGACCGTTGGTTGTTTTTTGTGATTTTGAGTTTTTGGTTGCTGTCATAGGAGGAAATTGCTAAACTGATGAGGTTTGAATCATCAAAACTGGAACCTGGTGAGAAAACAAGTCTGGATGAATATGCAAGTAGAATGAAAGCTGGCAGTAGGAACATCTATTACCTATCAGCACCAAGGTATAGTAAGATATTTCAAATTTTGACAGATATTTATCTTTTGAGCTATTATCACCATATATGTTGTATGTGTGTTTTTGCAGTCGGTGTGATAAAAAAAGGTAGTTTAATATGGAAACGGTTTTTCTTTTATGCTTATTTGCAAGCTTCATATTGTCATTGTCCAGAGTTTAGGAATTTTTGCTTAATTAGCTGTACTTGTAGCCCGGTTAGTTGTCTTACTACAGCTTGATAACGTGTTATACTTGTTTGTGCATGTAGTCGGCATTTGGCAGAGTCTTCGCCTTACATGGAGGCAATGCAGAAGAAAGACACAGAGGTCTTATTCTGCTACGAGAATTACGATGAGCTGGTTCTGATGAATCTGGCTCAGTTTGATAAAAAGTACTTGAAGTCAGTGGAGAATGAACTGGTTGAAGACAAATCAGACACTTCAACTGTCGATGCTGGTTAGTATAAGTGGTGCCTTTTTGTTGACTTGATTGTATCATTTATTCTGTTGCAGGACGGGAGCTTCACATGTATGGTACAGTAAATTACAGTAAATGTGGTATGTACAGTACATGTATGTACAGTGTGTACAGTGGTGTGGTATAATACGGTCTTACATTCTTCGGATGGCTAAAATCTGTAATTGCTGTTACACTGGCGCCTTAGCTTTATGCCTTTCTTATGATTGCCGTGGGTTGTAAGCTTCGTGACCGAATAAAATTGCAGTTTTGGATATGTGTGTAACTGTATGTGTATGTGTTAATATGTATGTAACTTGCAATATTTTCTCATTAAGAAGTTCATTTGACTTGTTTTTCAACTGTTGCACAAGAGTTTTTATTTGTGGCTTGTACATTTTTCACATAAACTTTATAATAAGACAATGTAGTCAGTAATGACTGTAGGCATTCCAGACAGGGTTTTGTCTATTATTGATTTTAACCTTGACAAATCTTCTATAAATCAGAGATGCAGGAATGGAAATTTAAATGTGCATGAGCAGCACTTCTTCAACATACTCAGTTTGTAGCCATTAATCGTTTTTCTTTTAATTTAGCAAGTTAGCATTGCATAATTGTGGGCCATTTTTCATTTTATTTGTGCTGATGTTTTTAGGACCAAATGGTCTAACTCAGGAGCAGGCAGATGATTTGCTTGGTTGGCTGCAAGTGATTCTTGGTCATCGTGTTAGCAAAACTAAAGTAAGTTTGTGTGTGTGTGAGAGAGAGAGAGACAGAGAGAGACAGAGAGAGAGAGAGAGTCATGCTCAAGGCAACACTGCAATGTAATAAGAATCAAGAAAAAAATTGAGATGTTTTCTGTTGTAAAAGACAATCTAATCAGTGAATGAAATCCAGTGTATTTAAGAAAATTCACTTTCCATATAATATCGACACTGGCTTTATTTTCCTCATTACTTCCACCTTGGCATTTTCCAAGAGGTTTTGCCAGAAATAAATTTCATACCAAGCAATTTTTTGGATTGACATTTTCCAATATGAGCATTGACAAATTGTATCATCATACAGATGCATTTCTGTACCATAGACTGAAAGTAGGCTGCAGTGTGTAATATTAGTTTCTTTACGTTCTTGTCCAGAAATAAAAAAGATAGCCTGGAGACCGTAGCTACTCAGATCTTGTGATATAAAACCCTGTGAACTTTTACAGTGTATTTCTACCTTGTCGACGTTAAAACAGTACAGAAGTTCCTAAAACATTATTCACTTATGCTGAGAGATCTTCCAGTAGTGTCAAAGTATTCATTTAACAGGTTCAAATGATGTGCATCAGGTGAGACCAGGCTGTTTGCCCACAAATAAAAGGTGATCTAGTCTACTGTGCATGATGAGAATGAATCCTTGGGAACGTTGAATAAATCTGGTTATATTTTGCTATGAAATTAGAATTGAGTTCATACAAGTCATCACTTTGGTAAAGTATCTTTGACATTATTACCAAAGCAGATGGCATGAGCGGCAGAGTCATCTAGTTACTATGGCATGATTTAAAGTGACTTCGGGGGCATTACTGTATGTGTGAACGATACTAGGGGCACTAATGGGGCTTGGGCATTGCTCCGTCGGCCTAACACTCCAGCGTGTAACTCACTCTGCCATCTTCCGCCGCTTATTTCGAAATGAGTTGATCTGAAAAACTTTACCTGGTGACAAATTACTTTTCATAGTTTCGTGTATTGTCGATAAAACTGTAGGTGACAAAACGTCTCGTGTCTCATCCGTGCATCATCACTGTTAATGAAATGGGAGCTGCTCGACATTTCCTCAAAACGGCCCTCGCGGACAAATCTGAGGAAGAAAAGAACCGCGTTCTTCAACCTACTCTTGAGATCAATGCCAGCCATTCACTAATAAAGAAACTTTACACCCTCAAGTCATCAAATGCAGATTTGGCACGTTTGGTTGCAGAGCAGGTTAGTAATGTAACTATTCGATAAGTATATTAACTATAACATGAAGGACATATTTGAGTTTTTAGTCATGATAATATGATGTGCTGTTTCTGTTCAGCAATAAATTCCTGTGGCTGCATGTCCCCTATTACTGCTATTTTGACAATATGGAAGGTGCAAAGCAATACTGGCATGGATGCAAGTACAGTTACCGGTTTCAGTGTTGCATTGATTGATGTATGATTGTTGCTGATAGGCAGATCATATATGTCTGTATGCTTGTTTTTAATGCACAAAAACAGCTTGGAAATTAAATATAGTTTTAAAAATGTATATTTTGGCATATTATGGGCCACAGAGACTGGCCAAATTTTATGTCTTCTTTAATAGAAATGATTTGAGTTGTAACTGGTTTCATTGTAACTGCTTGTGCCAAAGCTGGTAGAAATTCTTGTTTACACGTTCAGTTGCTTTACTGTTTGCAGCTTTACGACAATTCCATGATTGCTGCAGGACTTGTTGATGATCCGAGAAAAATGTTGCCAAGACTCACAGATATTCTTACGCAAGCTTTGGACAAACACTGAATATATGAGTATTTTGAATTAATATATATCTAGGACTCGATCTTGTATAACTCTGTGGAAATGTTTAGCTCCACAATAGTTGGCTTTTGTATTGTGCAATGGACACTATTGCTTTCGTACTGAAAAATTCCACATCAATACAATATATGAAGCAATACTGAAATTTCTATAATAGTTGCTGTCATTCTACAATTTTTTATTTATAAGAAATCATTCATAAACTGTTAAGAATATCTGGTTTTACTCATGACAGATGTAGACACTAGACCAAATTTTTTATTAACAGTGTCGACGGTTATGCACTTTATTTGCAGGAACTAGACATTAGAAGAAGCATTTAATTCACTGCCATTAATTACATGAGTCAAAGAATGTAGAAATAATTCAAATGTTACAATTGTAAAGCTTGTTATGCATTAATAACAACATTGCTGTCGCCTTGAAAGTATATACTTGCAATGCCAAAGCAACAGTTCTATAACAAAATTTTATCAACTAAATAGTTTGTTTTCCTGACAAAATTTACATTCAAACTGCTTTCACAAGGTCAGCATAAGTGCCCACAGTACTGTTTGCCTGATCTGGCAGCAACTTTACTTCTGTTGAAATACAATTTAATAGCAGTCATATTTTATATGATTCTTTAGGCATAAAATAAATTATTCATTAGAAATGCAGGTTGGTACAGTGAAAGAACCTTAGGATTGGTAGACTGATCACTTGAAATATGGGTAAAATACTAAACTATACAGACGATCGTATATAAATCGGTCAGCCATTTTATATGAATTTTAATTCAAATCTAGCTTTTAAGTAAAGTAGACACAATAGTCAATGACCTCGAACAAATTCTTAAAGCAGTGCAAAAATATGTTGCCTTTGATTTTGCTTTGAAAAATATTCTAGGGCCTACACATTTGGAACAAATTATCACAGTGGAAGGCTACTTAAGTCTTGAAAATTAGGAGAGATCACAATTTGATCAGAAGTAACATTTCTGAATTATTATAAATTATCACAGGGAGTAAAGTTGCCAAACTTTTCACTCAAAATTTATTGAACTTTAAAAACACAGAAAAACCAAATAAGACGCCCAACCAACACAAATTGAAACTAGGCAGTTGAGTGGAGTGTCTTAAATATAGAATAACATATACAAACATATAAATATTACTAATATAATTGCCGGGTACATAACTGACATGGAAGGTAAGAGAGGCAGCACCATCTCCTGATCTTATGGATCAGGACTGATCTTCATCACTCCCAGGGACAAGGAAGCATGAATATATATCACAGAGCACGTCTGCTTCAGAATGGAAAGTGAAAAGGCATCCCTGGCAGTGGAAACAGCACTGACTAGTAGGACTACCATCCTGGGGTTATACACGAATAACCGCATTCAAGGCTCAGAGATAGATATTCGTGGGCAAGGATGTAGCATCCAGTCTGGCTGTGAAACTGTAACATAACTTAGCCACAAAGTGGTTGGCAGGAGGTAACTCCAGTGCTGTAAAAGCGCAGAATAAGACGATGGCAGAGAAAAGACAGAAAAATCATGCAAACTTTCATCTCTGCTAGATGGCCTTGATAGTCACCACATCTAAAAGTGCACTGATGATGATGATGATGAATTACATGATTATAACATTAAATTAGATGCTACAGAAAGCCAGTTAAATATTTTACTTATGCATGTATACTTTATTGGAGACTTAAATAAGTTATCAAATAAATAGTTCCATTGATAGAATGCAGCGTTTTTGAATTAAAAATCTGGAAGCCAGTTCTCTAATAGACAATACATTTCAACATGTCTAAAATGTGAAGCTAAAACAAAACTGTTGTAAAATCATAAATCAGCAGTATTGAAGCTACCATTGGCTAAACCTTAAAGCTTGGAATATTTAGAAATAATAACTGTCCTATGAAATCGATAAGCTATGTTGCAATAGAGGAAGATTGGCGCAAAGTTATCGTCTTTCCAGAAAGGAGAGGAGCAAATTCCTCGACAATTACTCCATTGTCAGGAGCACCTCTGTCTTTGCCCGTGTGAATGTATTTGTTCAGTATTGAGTACACTTGGTCGTTGAGGATCTGGAATTTTCTGATACGATCAACCATCTTCCGCAGTGGCTAAAATAAATTTCGCCCCTTTAACATTGTTTGCAGGATTATTGTCATATTCTACCGAAACACTCAAGACTAAGTGCTTTTCTTATTATCTCCGTCATGGTTTATGGCGGCAGTGTTGTAACAAATTAATTAATTAAGTAATCAATTAATTGATATTCTAGAAAAAGCAATGGGCTGCAGTGACTGTTAATTATGGTGTGGTATAGGTGTGAAATATCACCAGTCAATATTTGATTTATTTGCTAGTTGTTTATTATTGGATAACTATGAGAACATAAAGAACTACGGGATAAGCATTACATATAATTGAATTCTTCAGAAATTATACATTTTCAGGGGCTTGGCTAGAATAGGCAATATATCAATGAATTCCATTGGATTGAAATTTATAATTCTAAGTATTATGTTGGTAAATAATCGTGAATATTTACAGACATTTTTAAAAATGCAAATTTCTTAATTGTGAGAAACATCTTCTACTTTGATTGTGAAAAATTCTTAGTCTTACAACTCCTTCACAGACTCTATCCATTTGGTCAACTTTGTGTATCTTCTGTAGATGATAGCAAAAGTCCATTGCCTCAAAACGTCTTTGCTGACCCAAAAGAAACACAAGGACACAACCTCCCCACTGAAGACCTTCACCAAACAATTCTCTGTTCAGAAATCACATATACAATTTTATTAGAACTAGATTAAAAATCAATTAAAATCATACATGCTCATAATTGGAGTCTTAAAAACAAGTTTTTCTCTAAAAGTAAGTAAATACTCATGAATTGTGAATTGATACTGTATACTCGGGGTTTCCCACACATATTTGGACCATGACCCACTTCAGCGGTTTTGTAATGTGCTGCAACCCTAATCATAGCATGTAATATTTTTAAAATGCATTAGACCATCTGGCGAACGTTGGTTGAAATGAATCTTCTGAGTTTTGAATAAATGCCAAAACAGAAGCTCTGATTCAATTTTAATGAAAATATGGCAAATATATTAGGCAGAAGCTGTGCATGGAGGGTTGCAGGCATATAAATTTCTTAAAGCCTAAGTCTACTTGCAACAAGGGACGGAAGATGGCAGAGTGGGTTACGCGCTGGAGGGGCAGGCTGACATAGCGGGTTCAAGCCCCCTTAGTGGCTTTCACACAGACAGTAATGCCTCCTAAGCCACTTTAAACCATGCTAAGTAACTTTCAAGGCTTGTGACATTGTTGTATTGGTTAGAAAATGACACTTTTGAATCTAATTTGGGCAACCCACTAGACTGAGCCCTGCAACCCACTTTTTGGTTACAATCCACAGTTTGAGAATCACTGCTGTATAGCACTTTCAAAAGAAGTTAGGCACCATCATAGCTGCCTATATCTGGCATTTAGTCTAATATTGCAATAGCTACAGCTGAAGAGTAGTGGTTAGCCAGGCAAGGTCAATTTCAAAGATCAGTCACACTGGGGAACATGAGGTCAAACATGAAGAAAAAAGGTGTGCTTTAACACTGGCTTTGATAGAACTTTATGGCATGACAAAAAAGCACACATATGAGCAATGCCAGTTTGATAAAACTGGCAAAGTACAGCAGGCCATTACACTTAATAACTATAATAATAAGGTTGAAAGTCGTTCACTAAAAACTTATCATGATTTAAAGTGGCTTAGAAGGCATTACTGCCTGTGTGAAAGCCATTAGGGGCACTAACAGGGCTTGAACCCGCTCCGTCAGCCTGACGCACCAGCACGTAACCCACTCTGCCATCTTCCGCCCCCTAGTGTCAGCCCCATGTGAGAACCGCTTGATAGGATGTATAGATGAAAAAAAGTCATGTTGTAGTTCAGTTCGTGCAGCAACTCATGAGCTCAGCATATTCTGAACTCTTCTAATCTGCAACAATGCTTCTCTTTCTTATCAGCCTGATTCTCTAAATATTTCAAGAACTTAATTTATGTTTTATCTTGCACCTATTCACCATATTTAAACTCACTCGACAGTAAATTCATTTTGCCCAGGCGGACGGCAGATGACAAACTGCATTGCACTCCAAAGTCGCCAAAATTCAACATTTCCTTCAACATTCCAAGCTCCATCAACAGTAGAGAGTGAATTCCAAACAGGATCATTTTGAAGGCACGAACCAATATTCTTCAGAAATGCTCCAAACAGATAAAGGGCCGCTGAAAGCTTCTCTCGGCTGAGCAAACAGTTTTCCTTGCACAGACTTTTTTGCTGTTTCACAATAAATTAACAAAATAAAAATTGATTGCAGACAAAGTACTACCTGGTGTACATTATCTCACAACGAAAAGTAATATTCCAGGTGCCAAGTTTAATAGAATGAAAAGTGCAGCCCAATGTTTTGGAAAATATCAAATTCAAAATGTAAATTTAAACAAAAATCAAAATTCAACTAGCACTTATTGTCATATCCCTAAAATTATCAGCAATTTTCCACTTATAAATATGTATTTTTTTAACTGGAGAATTTCAATTATTAATAAACAATATCATGGTAACAAAAACAAAAATCACGGTAAAAATAAAAAGCAAATATCCACCTAGATTCACCATAATAGTTGATGGAAGAGAACTGGAACAAGTGACACAATTCTGCTACCTTGGGAGCCTAATAATATAAGATTCCAGATACCAGGAGATAAAGAGAAGAATAGCAATGGGAAAACAAGTTTTTTTGGACAGAGGAGAGCTGGTAAGAGGAGGGCTAAATAGAGAGCTAAAGAAGAGACTGATAAAAACGTTGATATGGAGTGTCACTTTATATGCCTCAGAAACCTGGACTCTCCAAAAGAAGGACATGCAAAAGCTGGAAGCATTCGAAATGTGGATATGGAGAAGAATGGAAAACATCAAGTGGATGGACAAGAAAACAAACGATGAAATACTAAAGATGGTGGACGAACAAAGATCGCTAATCAGCGCCATCAAAAAAAGACAGAGGAACTGGATTGGACATGTACTAAGAGGAGAATCATTACTCAGAACAGTAATTGAGGGAAGTATATCAAAAAGAAAGACAAAAGGGAGACCAAGGAAGATGCTACTAGACTGATGATGAAAACAGATGCACAGCGTCACAAGACCTATGCAGAAATCAAAGAAGCAAGACGCAGAGAGGAATGGAAACAATGGAGCCCTGAACCTGTTCCAGGACAGAGAACATGATGATGATAAATAAAATAAGATGTGTGTTTCATGTGATATAAAATCCTGTTATTCAGGCACGCCCAAAGTGGGGGTGCAGGGGGTGCAGCTGCACCCCCTGGAAAAATTCAGGGGGTGCAATGCACCCCCTGGAAAGAGGATGGTCTGCACCCCCTGAATCCTGAAAAACAGAGGGTGCAGAGGGGGTGCAGAGTGTACAGACGACCTTTTTTGCTTGTCAAGCTATTTTGAAGGTAAATTCTAGCATTGAAGACCTTTTTTTTGCTTGTCAAGGATTTGAAAGAGAAAATTTCACTTCAAAAAAATCTGCACCCCCTGACCAAAATTCGTTCCGGCGGGCCTGCTGTTATTATATAAAATTGGCACATATCAAAAACTATCTTCCCAGTTTCAATACATTTCTGTTCTATAACTTCATTTGACACATTTTCATTAAAAAAATTATTCTAGTTGCTTGTAAACTGCTGGTCAAAGCTATGCAATGATATAAGGCACTTCATGGCATTTTAATTATCTTTGTGACCATATAATTTTGGACACACTAAAAAAAAATTTAATTACTTCTTCAGTTCCTTTCTCACAAATTATTGCTTGAACATTTTGATAACGATATCTCAATTCTAATTCCTGCATCTTCTTTTTCATTTCTTCGTCACACCTTTTTTGGTCATCTGCAAAACAGACCAAGTTTAGATTTCAAAAGTTAAATAATAATTTAATTTTAAATTAAATTCAACATACAGCAAAATATTTAGCTGTGTTCAATATTTACAAAAAGCAGCCATTTGGGGTCTGGCTATTCCAGACCAAAACATTTGAAAATCAGTGTCAATGGCTGCAAATTGAATGCTGCATTTAGTCGAAATCTCTATGTTGTCAAGTCCATTAACTTTACATATCAATGTTTATTTACATATCTAAACCGTAAGTGCAAATTATCTTAATTATAAAGCCAACATCAGTTTTCTCAACCACTATTTTATTTAGCATTTTGCAAGATACTTTTATTTGCACAAGCAGAATCACAACAGCTTAATTTCAATAAAAACCATAATCAACTGAGAAATCTAAAAGAAATGATCCAAGAGGCATGCATATAAAGTGAAAAGGAAGGGATCAAGAACAGATCCTTGGGGAACAATAAAGTTCATATTAACCGAACATAAATGACCATCGCTGAAAATACCTTATGACTAAATTACCGGTATTCCAAAACAACTACAACGATGAATCGTCATCATTCTTGGTTCTATCATACCAGCCATTTGTCAACTTCTAGCAAGGATAATATACTTGTTCCAGGCTAAATGCAACTAACCCTGTTTACCGGTACTTTCAACAAACGGCTTTGGAATAACGTGCTGAAACATGGCAGAGATTACTTGTTCATTGGTTTCTTTGATTGCCTGAAGAATAAGTGATCAATAAATTGTGAATATATTAAAATAAAATACAAACTTCACCATTTCATGTATCATATCCTATTTTTTCCGTTTGATTTTTAAATATTTCTATTCTTATTTTACCAAGTTTTGCAACTGAACTTCTATAATTTCCATATAACTATTTAAAGGCTTATATATTTTACATTTATTATTAAATTTTAAATTTTTCTGTGACCAGTTGATGTTAATCTACAACAGAAGTGGGCCTCTGGACTTAGTATACCTTAGGGTCTCATCAAGTCTAACAAACTAGCAGCAACGATAGAATGCTCCTGTGCTGCAAAGTTTTGTGCGGTTCCTACCTCTATACTTTCCGGTGTCCTCAAAATCTTTTACCTTTCAGCCCCCCATAGTTTCTCCTAATGTTTTATCAGTAAGAACACTAAAAACAACATTATGCGACTGCTGACCGTTTGATTATGTTCTGGAGTTTCATGAGCAGATTAACTGAATTTAACTCCAATGTTGCAGTATTGCAAATAAACACTATTTCAACCTCCTACATACACGAACATTTTAAATACTTAGTATAAATTATTACTAATATGTAATTCAAATATCATGTAGGCACAGACAATCCCTATGCAAAATATGAAAAAAACTGGGTAACCTAATAACTTGTAAATGGTTCATGATAATTGTTTGTGGGATTACACCATAGAGCAAGATGCTTCATATCCAAAATCTTTTGGAAAAACATACAATTTCAAATAGAATTGTGATATTTTATTGCCACTGAAAAGACATTTCAGGAGGATGCATAGTAGATTACTAATCAAATGAAATTGTGCATTTGAAACTTCATGAGCCAAATATCACTTTGATGAAGAGAATTCCTCCTTCAGTTATAAGTTTTGTCTCAAAAACTGCTCATAAATTGGAGCAGTTTTTATATATCGCTCCTCTGGGATGCACTGCCAGACTCAGTAACCACAACTACCTTCTTCGAGTTGTTCACATTGAAGCTTAAGACACATTTATTCCATACCTCATACGAATGTTCCATGTAAAGCGCTCTTGACATTGGCCCGAGCCAAGCTATAGCACTATAAATCATCAGGTTGAATAAGAATAAGAATAAAATCAATTGTATACATAATTCGTGTGCATGCCAAAACATAAAGTACGTCACACAGCCAAATACTAAACTATTCACCATAGCATGTTCAAGCTTCAAAGCGACCAAAGTGGTATTTCCAATTTCACGGATACACTGGAAGACCTTCGGCTGGAGTTCAGTATAACCAACAATGGCAGCCAACTGGGCGAGGAAGTAACCCAATGCACCTAAAGGCAAAATCAATGGAACTTCTTAAGGCATTTCATAAACTGGAAACTATCATTAATTAGAGTATTTGAATTGGTGCTACAGAAGCCCAATAATAATCATAATAATAATAATAATAATATTATTATTATTATTATTATTATTATTATTATTATAAGAATAAGAATAAGAATAAAATAATAACATCATTTAGCCAATCAAAGTAGAATTTCTAACTCAATAGTTATGCACAATGAAAATAAAAATCTTACATAAAATATTCAATAACAATAACAAACAATGGTCTGATCTAGTTAGAAAAACACCATAAAATCAAATCAATCAAATCATTATTATGTTTCAATCCAATATTGTTCTTATGAATCCATTAACAATGAGACGTTACATGTGAAATACAAAAACAATAAACTAGTGTAATAGGTATGCACCAGATCAATGGCATAGGTCAATACCTGTAACTATACGCAAGGAGTTTCTACAACAAGTAGCTACAACTTAGCTAATACTGGTAAGATAGCTGGCATGACCAATTGACCATCCTTTGATGGTTGCATCAGCCATCTTACCAGGAATTGCTAATACCAACTTCATAGAATTAAAACAAATTCATCACTACATTCTGACATCCATTGCCATTCAATTCGTGCATGTGTTTGTCCTGTCTCAGATAGACTATTATAACAGCATCCTTCTCAGCCTGCTGGATAATCAGTTGAATGGCTCACAATCCGTCCTGAATGTTTCTGCTCACCTGACCCTTGGCTGCAGTTGGAACGACTATGTAACAACATCTCTCCCCAGAGACAAGCTTCATTGGCCCTGAATTCCTGAATGCAACATCTTCAAGTGATGCCTGTTTTATCGAACCTTGAATGATCCTTTTTGTCTGGACTATATCTCTTCACTTGTCTCCAGAACCACCTCAAATGACCATCGTTCCAGACCTTGCCCACGCAGCTATGAGCAGATACTCATTCCTCTTCCAGCCAAGACTGCCAAGGTTTGGAGATAGGTCGGCTTCACATGGTAATCTGATTCTATGAAACTCTTTGTCCATGAACGTCACAAAAACCAATTCTATCATATCATTCTGGAAGAATCCAAAGATCACTTGTTCAAACAACTTATACAAGTGACATTTGCTAATGTGACCTAGACTTGGGCCTCTGTCATACCCACGGCACTACAGAAGTTGTCTTCATAATAATAATAATAATAATAATAATAATAATAATAATAATAATAATAATAACAACAATAATTATAATTATAATAACTAGCAATAGCAACACTACCTGTGCCTGCTACCTGGTGAACTCACACAGCCATTAGCTAAGTGGTTTGTGCCAAATAAATTTTTGTGTCATTCACTATGTGACTTGACCTTGACTGTCAAAATTCTTTACCATTGCAAGACAGTCAGTTCCAGGCCCTTCAAGAGGGGGGGAGCAGAAGGGCAAATGCCCAGGGGCCCGGGCGGGTCCACAAAATGCTAACACGTGCAATACTACCGGTATATATTATTATGAACATGCAGAAGGCACTTTTTCACATTTGATATCTGTATATTTTTTATATTTGTTAAAACCTTGAGAATTTTTGAGAACAAACTTTGTCTGAAAAATACAAACTTTCAAACTTTTTAGGGGCCCATGACTCCACCCAGGGGCCCAGAATTTCTCCCAACGGGCCTGGTCAGTTGGAATTTTGGAATTTTGCAGACTCCCTGCTATCTGTATTACTAGCATCGATAGTTTCTGAGATTATTACAGCCTTGATTTATTAAAAGCAAAATTATGCTAGAATTTCTAAAATTCAACAGTTCCAAGTCAAAGTGATTCCAATACGGTACAGTGCTAACTACTGCATGTCTTTAAAATTTGCCTATGCCTGCAAAGAAGAGCATTAAACAAGCACACATTAGAACTCATTCTTTTCTCACGCATTTACATCAGCAGATGCAAGGAACATCATCTAATCAAACACATTAATTCAAACTATACCTCAGCGGAATAAGAAATCAAGAACTTGGAAGCATATGTTAATCTAATACTGCCAGAAAAGATGGTAAAATAGTCTTTTGATGAAAAATTAACCAAACTATTGCAAACAACAATACATGACATGGCGACCTGAATCGCTTTAAAGAAATACTGCAGTAAGCAAACTTCACAATTGACATTTTATATTATATTATATTACATGCTACTAAAGCCACCTGTCTGAACAGGAGCACTTTAAATAATTTAGATCAATTAATACAGCAAGCTGCATGCAACACTCTTGATACTTATAATAAAGTAATAATTGGCTGTATTCTTGAAATGCTTGGATTGAATCCAATACATGACATTGCCAAGAATCGTCAACACTCTTTTACACTTCAGTTCTTTAAGAAACCTCTTTATTTTGTCTATTGGATAATAACAGACTGTGCAATTGTTAGTTAAGAATGATGTTTATCTTATGTTATCTGCATTTGCAAATAAAGATTTCTATAGGAATAAAGTAAACAGTTTATAAACCTGACAAGAAGAAAGTGTAATTTACCTGGTGAAGTATATTCATATCGAGGAAGGATGCAGCGCTTGGGCATAACATTCTGCAACGGACCGAGATATGGCAACAAACGACTCTTTATCTGCCAACAAAAAAGTTGCTTGACACTATAGACACACAAAAACAGAGCAATCTCTTCTACAGAAATCAATAATTTTAAGCAATGCAATACACATGATTTTCCATCTGAATTTTTTTATAATTATCTGTTTATTTGACAATTTTCTGTCAGATGAATTAAATTATGTTGAAAAAGAAATAACTAGATCCTTCAAACTCATTTTATACAGGAAATAAAATAACTGCCACAATAGAATAAAAAAGCATAACAAACTGTTGACCGTACCAAGGACTTTACATTTGCAGTTAGTTCTTTCAAGATAAATGCAATGTCTTGGTAACCCATCACATCTACCAATGCCAAAAAGTGCTGATCCCCAATGAAGTTGCGACAGCGACCATAGATAGCAGTGTAACACTGGAGCAGTTGCTACAAAAGAAAATGGCTGCTTATGTCTTCAGTTTCATGGAAAATAATAAAATAATTAGCAATTCCAGGCAAAATCAATAATAATCAGACATTTGATCACCATTTCTGGTAATTTAAACAAGCATATCTATTTCTGCCCTTCACACAGATATCAAGTATAATTCTTTCACAGAAAATTAAATTTTAAACCACAAAAGAAACACTTGGGGGAAATACAATATTATTATTACACGATTGTTAACAAATGTTAAGTCATTCACAACATGAAGAATCATAAGTGCTGGACATATAAGGTCACTACACAATCAGTGGCTAGGCTCAGATTCAAACCAGCGAACCTCCGATTGCACGGCATGAATCATACCACTACTCCACTGCACCTCTCGAATAATAGTGAATTGAATACAAATAATACACATAACATTGTTGATCTTCCAAGTTAAACATAGCATTCAAGTAAACTGTAGATTGTCCTTGAGTTTTAAAATAAAAAAATTAGCCGCAAAGTCCATAAAAAACCTTGTTTCCCCAGAGATGACAGGAAGCGGCTGTCAGTGGTTTTCCTCTTTCCACTTCATCAGCAAAAGGTAAAACAGTTTTCACAAATCTGACAACAAAGAAATGGAATCATAGTTTACAAGCTAAAAATTTAACAGTCAAAAGACTTCCACTTGTAACAATCCATTAAGTCTTCTTGGTATGCTCCATGCTAGTCTACAAATACATACAGGTCATAGATTTAAACTAGGCTGACCAGATTAATAAAAAAAGTAAAATAAATTTAATTTAATTAAAGAATGATGCTTATGAAAGTTTTACATAAATTATTTATAAGAATTTAGCAAGAATTTAACAAACCTACTCGTTGCGGCATTATAGCAAAAGTGAGAAGCGACAAAGTCGTTCAGTTCAATGAGCGTGTAAAGAACTATTCTGCCATACGGAGAAGAAATGGAATGATTAGCTTCACCCAACAAAGCCTCAAAGTTGTCCAACTGCAGGTACTTGCTAAGCAACTTGTGCGTTTCTCGAGTTACTTTTAGGAGTCCATCCAGCTCCTGTTTATAAAAGAAATGATCAATGTCCTAGGATAAAAAGTACTTTGCGAGAACATTGTATCTTTGGTCCCATAATACAAAAACATATGCTCTGGGTTACACATATGTCATATAGATCACTGACACTGTCTTGGTCTTCAAATGAAAAATCTCCTAATTTTTTGGGTCACTCTAGTGAACATAAAAAAATAAGTATTCTCTGTGAATTTTCAAAGCTTGAAATTCAGTATATTTTGCTGCAACAGTGATATTAAAAAGGAATGTGTCCAGTCCAAAGAGGATATCTGCAAATGAAATGTATCTCAGCCAGTATTGAAAATGCAATGTGACCAACAATCATAAATTTGAAGGCAGTCAGTTATGTGCCTAGCATTCGCTGCATATACATGTATTCACTATTAACATACTGGCATTTTACATATTTAAGAGGCAAACACAATATAAATGAAAGCAAGATGACAGAATATGCAATGCATTAAATAATCCCTTGAGGCATAACAAATGCACCATTGTCTTCTTTAGACAGTTAATATCGAATTTAAGTATAACATGAATACTGGTTGCACTGGTCATACAAATAAAAATATTTATGTGCAAAAAACTGCAAATATATAATAAGTAAATACAGTAGTATTGAATGATTTCTGACCATAATTCCAGTGATGTCCATGCTTTCGTAGCGACCAATCGCTACATTTAATGACTTCAGAACGTTCTCGTTAATTCGCTGAGTGATTAGATGCTGAAGATCAACGGTTCGACCCAACATCTGCAAATATAGCACCATGAGACATTCTATTCTTATATTCCATTTCTCTAGTTCCTATAATATAGATATCAAATAAATATATTGGCAGTCATGTAGGTTATTAGCTATATACCTAATCATAGAGAACAACAATAATAATAATAATAATAATAATCCCTTTTCCTCAAAGCATTACAAATATTAAATATAACTTTTATCTACTGATATGTTCTATTCTCTGTAAAGTAGTTATGCACATTATAAAACACCTGAGTGGTTTTAAGGTAGTCGCTAGCATGTTTTATAACATATTGCAATAGAATTAGCTGCGCATTTCTTGTCTCCAACTGCACCTGAAATTTGATGGCCTCACATTAAATTAACTAAAAATTAATTAACAGAAAAACTCTGAAAATAACAGGATGTACAGAAAAATGTATAAGAAAAGAAACAAACTCAAATAAACAAGGAAAATTGTACTAAAACAAAAGCATGAGACTAAGCTCTCTCAAAAAACAACAAAGGATTTTCAAAGCTCCAGAAATGACTAAAAACTAAAAAGAAACATTAGCCACAAGCACAGAGAAAGAGTAACAGACACAGAGAGATAAAGAAGGAGAGAGAAAGATAAATAAAGTCACCTGAATATTTTGCTGTTGCAGACAAAGAGAGATGAGACAGAGAGAGAAAGAGGGAGAGAAAGAGAGAGAAATAAAGTCACCTGAATATTTCGCTGTTGCATTAGGGGCACGTAATTGATCTTTTTGTGTGATGGAAACGACACTCCCATTCTTTTACATTCCCATTTGAAGATCTTATTTAAAACTGATCTGCAGAATTGTAAAAAAATCAAGATGCAGCCATGATGCTAATAATAAATGGTCTTACCTTCAAACACCCCATATCTTTTCTATTGCATTCACACCATAACCTGAACCAGCCAATTTCACACTGACCTATGAATTTTCAACCAAGGACTACCGCATACAGGATTTATGACTAGGATTCTTACTCTGAAGCAGCAATCAACTGCTGCTATATGAATTATTATAATGGTGCTAAAGAAATTGTATGAATGACTGATTTATACATACAGATTTCAAAACACCATAAATAACAGGACATTTACAAATCTAGCACCTGCATTACAAACTGCAAATGGTTTTTAAGAAAACATACCCTTATAATTTTCTGCAAAATATACTGTAAGTATATTTTTTTCTTTAAAGTTCATAAGCATCTGCATTAACCTATATTCTTATAATATGCATAAGGATATAGTACTATTGCAAAAACTGCAAGCACAGTTTCTAAGAGACTATGCACTATGAGATAAATATTACATATTAAGCAAAATACAAAACAAAATCTTCCTAAACTTTAAAAGTATAGAATGATGCATAAATAGGTACATACGTGCTGGCAAGCTGTCTGTAATAAGAATAAATATCTTCACTCAGTTTGTAAACAAACTGATCGAAAGAAAGTATCGCCTTAAAAAGCAAACGGTTTAGTGCATTAAACACAGATATAATCACAGCCAACATTTTGATTCATATATATATATATATATATATATATATATATATATATATATATATATACTACATGTACAGCACCCATGGAGCTGGATGATGATGATAATTATATATTGATAGCATTTAAACACCTGAAATGCTCTCGGTTGGCATGAATTCAAAGTGGCAAAAGGCTCATTTTTATAACTTCTTAACAATTTGAATAAATAATTAATTATTGAAACTTAGTTAGCAAAAAACAGAATATAATAATTTTTAATAAGCTGATTTATGAGCCCGTACCTCTGCCTCGATTTCATCATACAGAAACTGTCGTTTGAAATGTCGAAGGGCACATTGTGCACTGTCGTTATACAAATCCAGTGGATAAAGGACGTATCTAAACAGGAATTCAAAAGGTTGACTTACTCTTGTGTAATTCTACAGCAATATATCATGTCCTAAGTTCTCTGTATACAATTCAGACTTACAACTGTCAACTCGACTGTTCAAGAATAAGCGAAGACTCTGAAGACCCAGACCAAGACTAAAGCCCCGGCATGTCAAAACCAAGAACAAGACCAAATTTTCAACAAACAAGAATATATCTATATTAATCACATTAGCCCTGGATTTCTCTATCAAACACAGTATGTTCCAGGACTAATATTTATTTTTAAAAACATGATCAATTCACTCTATACTGCCACAAGCAGTTACTGCACTGCTTAATCACTGAAAATACACAAACTGGCAAGCAAAATTTCTTTATTATTAGAATAAATATACAAGAATGAATATAATTAAAATGTGTAAATTTACTGAGTAAGGTAAGGATCCTTCTTTAACAGAATATGTTCTGTCAATATCCAAGGCATTGACATCTCAATAGGAAACTGAAAGTATAAATACATATTCAGATACTCTAAAAGTCACATCATCATTATTTTATCAACAATGCATAATTTTCTTACTTTGATGCAGAACTGACTGACAGATTTAAACATGTGCACACAATGTATCAAATTAATAGGAAAACGTAATGTGCTCTATTAATATGATCCTGAAAGGAGCTAGAGGAAATTCAGTAGCTCTTCTTTTCTTATTTAAAGTTTACAGTTAATTAGGGTTTTAGAGCTCTAAGCATATTTTAATTTAATCATTGGTCCTGTAATGTAGGGGAATTTCTCTGGTACAGGGTCCACCAAATAGAATGAGGTTGAGCTAAGAAGGTGCATCTATTGGCAATTGGTAACTAGTACTGTCAGTGCAACAAAGGAAAACAAGTAAGAAAACCAAGGTTTTATTCATGACACCATCCATATGACAAGGGAGACTTCAATACATTGAACTGAAGACATCAACCAATGCAAATCATTATTCAGACCAAACGGTGGAGCAGTGGTTAGCGCACCGGTCTGCCAATCTTGAGGTCCATGGTTCAACTTCCGGCTGCGGTAGAAACTTTTTGGTTGTTTCTGACAAAGCACACCCAGTCAACTCAGCTGTGAATGAGTACATTGGGTGTTAACTCGGTGGAAGGAAAGATGGCAAGGGAAAGGCTGGCAATCTGCTCTCATTCAGCCATTGCCATGTATAACTGAAGGCGCTAACCCTTCAGTTCTCTGACGGGTCCACGCTGGCCTGTGGCGTGTATAAACTTGTATGCAATGCGCACATGCCGTAAAGCTAACCTGAATCTTGTCCCCTCTTGTCATTTCCAGGTAAAATTCTCGATACCAGAGTTGAGCCAGATTACAGCATGATTCAAGAGACCCTGAATAGAAAATTTAAAAGCAGAAAGTGTTTTTTAATAAATTCTGCATTCTTTCAGATTTGGAATGTAGTTAATCAATCAATCAATAGTAAAATTTCTTCAGCTCCATTTCAATAATGCATCAAGCATCAGTCCATGGTTGCTTCAGAGTGAGAATGGTAGTAGAAAATCATGGCTGTGGTAGTTTGTGGTTGAACAGCCTTAGGCCAGACCAAAAGTTCTTGGTTCTGGTTAAGGAGGGTATACAATAGAAGAGACGTATCTCCAATGGAGACCTGAAAGTTGAAATACACTCAGAATGGCGAAATTGTGTGAAGTTGTGTCAGCAGCAAGTTCTAAAAGCCTGGGTACAGCAACAAAGATGGCATCGCACCTAATGGTGCTTCTGCAGCATGGTATAAAATGTGTTATGATGGCTATTTAGTGTGAAATGTCTCATGAATAACTAAAATGATAGAAATCAAATTTAAAATGCCAACATAAATTATCAATTGATTCCTTAACAGACAAATTAAAACTTTTAAAATAATAACTAGATCTGAAATCAAATAATAATTTTGCAAAATGTATTTCCCCATGTAAATGTTTTATTATAAAAGCAAAGCTACAACAACATTTAGGCTTTGACTAAAAAGTGTGAAGATCAAACACAAACAACTATTTACAGTGTAGATTCATGACGTATGACCATATGAAGCTCGACTGTAGAAAATCCTCGATGACCTTCACATGAGCCGTGTCCATGTCTTTCCGTGGAGATTTTCTACCACCTGCCTTGTCACCTTTCTCAATGAGAGACTCCAACATTGTTCGAACCAAATACAGCTAGATAATATTTCAAAAGTTTTCTGTAATAGCATTGATGTTTACAACAGCCCTAATATATGAGTATGTTCTTTTTTTCTTTCTTCAGACACTAATTCCAAGCACCAGCTCTAAGCACTAAAAATTTTCTTTGTATATATAAACAGAAATTCAGTAAAAATTAATTACAAAAAGGATAAATAATCAAGATTTAAAAAACTAACAGTAGTATTTTATTTTTGCACAATGTAATATGCACATGTAGAGGTATATCTTTTCAGGAAACCTTAATGTGCACTGCTTCCCAACCTTAAGTAAATTACAAGCAACTTCATAGGCATTTTGGCTACCATTATCATAATCTTTCATCCAGCCATTAATACTTTCATCACCAGTGATGGCATTTATGGTACAATGCATGCTAGTAACCTGAGTGAAAGAGGGATGAACAGATTTAGTAGAAATTTGTAGACCAGAAAATATATCAGCATTTTTCTTCTTCAAAGCTTGTAATTTTTCATTTGGAATTTTCGTGACAGCATCCGGTGGATTAAAGTCCAAACATATATTTTGTACAGCAGCCAGTGTACTACAAAGTAAAATAAATTGGTTATAATGATTTTGAAAACAAAATAATATGAAAATCACAGATGTTAAAATAACTCAAATTTTAAAAATACAGTGACTGCATATTAGTCATATAGCAACTACATAAATTATTAATAGACAATAATTATCATAAAATATTAAAAAATCAACATGAAATGATTAAATTAACAGTGCAAAAAGCCATCTCTGTTATTTGATAAAGTAAAGCACAAATGAAGAATCTAGGCTGTAATTTAAAAGTTCATTTACAAATATGCAAAGAATGCATTATTTTTTGCATAGACCTATGATCAATTTTGTGATTCTGAATAGGACAAAAATTAATTTATATTTTCATATTGTACCAAACTAATGCAAAATAATAAAGACTTCAAACATTTTGTGCAGATAAAATCTTTTATCAAACTAGACCATAGGCAATTTAACACTAGTAAAAATCCAAATCATATATTCACAAATCACCTTCTTATCACGTCCTTTTTGTGCTTTTCCGCCTTTCGCAGAGGTTCAGATAATCCTCCTTGAACGAATTCTTGCAGCTTGTAGTATATGTGGGTGCTGATGGCACGTTCTAAGTAGCGTTCATTACGTTTGATTAGACTCTGGACATCTTTTATGAGACCAATAAGCTCTGCTAGTGCATCCTTTTCTGCACTGCTATAGTTATATCTTGTAGCCTAAATATGCATATCAATAAAAATGTATTAAAATATTGTTGATTCCATATTAAAATGATATCCACTTAGTCAATTCAATCAATTGACTTTAATAATGAATGGCTATGGTGTATGGTTTAGAAACGGTTAACAGGCAAACCTGCATATATTCTGCTGCATTGACTATAACCAGCTTTGGTTTTCAATACAAGATAAATCCTCCTGAACCACATTAAATCCTGTTAATATTATTATAATTAAGCCAACAAAATACATTCTATTGGCGCTTGACAGCATAGTCATCATATGAAATTTGTTGGCAAAAGAAAAGAAGCAGGGACGCTCAAACATCAATGAATTCAGCAAACACAAATGAAATCTCAGCTAATGCATGAAAAGTCTGCAAGAAATATGCTAAATGAATCTTTTCAGGGAACTTTAATGTACAATTGTACATGCTACCCAACCTTAAGCTTAACCTTACAAGCGAATTCATAGGCATTTTGGCTATCATTATCACTTAATCTTTGGATTTGAATTTTTCAGAAAGATTAAAATCTTATTACCATAAGGTAAGTTGGGGCGGGAAGTTAGCAGAGTGGTAACAGTGTTGGACGATGGAGATGAAGGTCGTGGGTTCGAGTCCCTCAGGAGCCCTAAAGGTCGACTCAGCCTTTTTCGCGTTGGTAAAAATCTCTGAGATAAGTCAAACAGGTACGCTATGCGGTACACTAGCCCCATATCCGTGGCATTGCACGCCTGGCTGAGGGCTACAGAAACAGAGATCAGCGCCGCCTTATGAGCCCGTGAGGCTCGAGGAAGAACTTTGACTTTTGATAAGGTAAGTTAACTATAGATCAAACTATATCAAGCCAACTCTGATGTGCAACTCAATTTGAATTTGATATAGGGTGCTTCAACAGACACTGGGTATCGCTATCAATGATTGATTAGCATCATAACTGAAATGCAGCACTCGCAACGTATTTTAGATTGCATTTAGAATTCTTCCATCCTATCTGACGGCTTAACATTTTATAATTATTATAATTCAAAAATTTAAAATGCTAAATCAAGATCACAAGAAATCATAAGAAAATTCTCACCCGCTCATACATTTCAGCTTCAGCTGGACAGTTTCTACCATTCGCTTCAACTGGGTGAATAAGTTTCCAAGAAAACTAAAATAGAATCAGCCCAGATAAGTGCAGAGTTTTTGTAAATAAAACACAAATACCAAAGTTTGGGAATGATAAATTACTCACAAATATAAATAAGGCGGAATGACATCAAGCTGGCATCAGGTTCTTAAACTACCCTCAAGTATTCTGATGGCTAAATATGGCTATGTTTAAGAAACAGCAGGTAAACTTTTGCATATATCCTACTGTATTGTCTATAGATAGATAGATAGATGATAGATAGATGATAGATAGATAGATAGATGATAGATGACTAGAAAGATGCTCGCTTCCCTCGCGCTCGCCTCCCTCGCGCTCGCCTTGCTCGCTTCGCTCTCGCCTCGCTCGCAGTGCAGGATAATACTAATATCTATCCACATCGCGCAATGCTCACTTTGCTCGCAGTGCAGGCTCGCTTCACTCGAGGCAACGAATATTCCAGAACAACCAATCAGAACGCTCACCCAGCCAACCAATCAGAACGTTTGAAAGTAACCAATCAGAATGCTCACACAGCCAACCAATCAGAACGCTCACACAGCCAAGCAATCAGAACGCTTGAAGGTAACCAATCAGAATGCTCACACAGCCAACCAATCAGAACGCTTGAAGGTAACAGACATACAGAGGAAGGATTTTAATATTATAGATAGATAAATAGATAGATAGATAGATAGATAGATAGATAGATAGATAGATAGATAGATAGATAGATAGATAGATAGATAGATAGATAGATAGATAGATAGATAGACAGATACCATAAATAATTACAGAATTGATGTGCATTTAAAGCAAACTACAAATGACTGAAAATACTGGGAGTAACCAGAATTCTATCGATCTCAACATCCATAAAACTTACGGTGTACTGTTAGAAATTGCTAAGAAATTTCCTATGAAATCCTGGACATGCCATAAAACTCCTATACGGAAGTCCACTACATAGAATTCTTATTCTATGCTTTAAAGAAAATTGAAAGACTACAAGGCTAATGACCAACAACGGTTTAAATCTACCGGTCAGTACTGGCTTTGATAGTTACCAATTCTGAAATGCTAGTTGTCCAAGATGCAAGAACATGAAGACATTTCACTGTAACATTATAGACAGCCGTTGCACGTTCAAGAGGAATAGAATCCTCTTCAAAGGCTGTCTTTTTCTTCTTTGTGGCCTGTTTTTGATGGTGAACAATGCAAGACATGTATG
Organism: Metaphire vulgaris; assembly: GCA_018105865.1. Lineage (NCBI taxonomy): Eukaryota > Metazoa > Annelida > Clitellata > Crassiclitellata > Megascolecidae > Metaphire > Metaphire vulgaris. The sequence goes on along the minus strand of CM030838.1, from coordinate 9,799,707 downwards.
AACAATGCTATCAACAGTTATGATAATAACATCAATGTTTATACGCATTTATTTACTTAACATACACGTTATTTATTTATATGAGGAATAAACTGTTTTGTTTGATTGATTGACTGATTGATTGATTGATTATTACTATAAAAGTCATATTAATAATTAATATACAATTTATAAAAGATAAGGAAAGTAAAGAGAGTTGTAACAAAAACTGCAGATAAGCAATGTTATCAAATCAGTCAATTTACTGTAGTTGGTTTAACTTGGATATTGCTTAGTGGGTTTGTTCTGTCACTCTCATCCAATTTTCCATTTCTTCGTTTAGTTTCTACTTCTGCCTCCCCTATTTTCTCCTGCTTTTAGATCAATAATTAAGGTCAAAAGTTCAATTTCCTCCACACACTCTCTCTTTCTCTTCCATTCTTTCTCACCTTCCTCCTCCATTCTCTATTTTTACCCAATTCCATTAGTGCATAGCTGCAAAGCAGTGGGATGCAAAGGGGGGCTGGTGGGTGCCAGCCCTGGCCCCTGGGCATCCACCAGATGGGGGGACATACAAACAAGAGGTGAAGCATAGGTAGGAGCTATATAAATTTATAAATTGTACGAAAATCGAGCTCTGACTAAAAATCCAAATAAGTTTTTATATCCATTTGTAGACACAACAACATTTTTCCCATAAGACTTTGACATATCATACTTGGTTCCCAGGCATCACTTGACCCTGGGCATCAACCAACCTCTGCCCATCACTGCCATGAGGAGGATATGAGGGGCAGTGTCCCATATTTGGAATGAGACTAGTTGTTGGATTTTTGCCCAAATGATGAGAAATTCTCATGGGGGTTATGAGTGTTTGTCGACAGAATCAATAAACAAATTTTCATCACAGGTTTTGGGCATTTAGGGCATTTAAATAATAAATCCTAATCAAAGTCCTTAAAGTGCAGACCACACGCTCATGGTCTGACTCCAATATTACTCAAAAGCTTCAGCAGCTGAAGTGGCATCCCAGTCCCTACAACGGAACTCAAGACACACTCCCAAACTCCTAATCAGACTAATTGTGATGTGCATATATCTACCTTGATGGTATCCCCCTATCGTGCTATCCTGGATGTGCCAATGCCCATCTTACATCCTTTATTCCCCTTCCATGCTCAAAAATGCAGACATCACAGAAGTAAACAGTATACGGACATTCTCCCTCTGGACATAATCCCCCCGAACATTATCCCCCCCAGACATTATCCCTCCCGGACATAATCCCCCCCGGCAAAGAAGTAATAGATCTTAATTTTAAAAGGTACTTATCGGTTATCTGATGCCATGGCTGCCATAGGTATCGTTTAGGGTTAGTGTTTAGTGTCTGCTTTATGGTGTGGATAATGATTATAGTCAAAGTCCATAGAGCAAACAAAGGGGGGATTATGTCCGGCTGTGTCATTTCAAAGGGTGTACCGGGGGGGGGGGGGGGATAATGTCCGGGGGGATTATGTCCAACAATCGAAGTAAACGACATAAAAAAAGTGGGATCAAGCAAAACAATATCATACAGGAAACAAAATTCTTCAACCTCAGTAATGGAACCTGGAATGGACAGCAGAAATTCACAGATCACTTCGGTGTGTTTCTGACGATTCGCTGGCATTTGACTCACAAACGTCTGTTGGCTGCCGATGATGCTGCTTGATGCGCATTTCGGCCAGTTGTTGGGATCATAATTCTTCATCTTCTGAACATAGTTGAAAGGTCCGATCATCATGTCACCAAAGAGTGGCACAACCTCCACATCCTACAGATAATTATAATTACTTCATTCACGCACCATTGCAACGTCCTCTGCATATTTTAAAATTAAAATCTTAACACCGACCCTGCTGTCCGCTGAAATATATGTGACAGTGATTGAAGACCTAAGATCAATTGTGATGTCTCTAAAATCTTGAACCATCACTCATTTCTAAAGCTAATGGCAAATTTAGGTAAGATTATTACAAAACACTTGCATCTGCTTGAAAATAAAAAATTACATCTGCCCAAAGAGATTTCATTCCTTATTCAACTATTTAAACAGTCATGATAATGCTTCTCTTGGACTATGTAATTATCATGGGTGCCACTTATCAACCAAACTGTTTAAATTTATCTTCAAATTTAAATTGCGTTCCTCTTGTATTTTCACAATACTGTGAAAAGGAAAGGCTTGTTCTTCACAATTGGCCACATCATAATTATAGTAGTTACACAAGTGGCATTAATAAACAATACAAAATCTAAAAGGTCAAAGCACTGCACCTTAAAAATTGCATCAATTCTTTTCAGATTCAATTTGCTCAGCTTGTTTACGTTGACTCTTTCACTGTCAATGAGGTAAAGGAAAAATCCGATCATCTAATCCCACAAAAATAAACAAGATACAAAAAGTACATTTATAAACTATTAAAAGAAAAAATGAAAATGGTATAAATTATATTCAATTCAGTGATTTAATGCTACAAACTAATAATGAAAAATAATCTCTCTTTCTCTCTGTCTCTCTCTGTCTCTCTCTGTCTCTCTCTGTCTCTCTCTTTCTCTCTCTCTCTCTCTCTCTCTCTCTCTCTCTCTCTCTCTGTCTGTCTCTGTCTGTCTGTCTCTGTCTGTCTGTCTGTCTGTTTGTCTGTCTCTCTCTCTCTCTCTCTCTCTCTCTCTCTCTATATATATATATATATATATATATATATATATATATATATATATATATATATATATATATATAAGGCAAAAGATAAGGTTCTCCCACACTTGAATTGGAACATCGGGTACGGCGCTGATCTCCATGTACTACATGTACTAGGCAAGTAGCAATGCAGGTGCCTTATGCCAAAAATACAGAGTAGTTTTCCATTGCTTTCTCTAGACCCTCCTTTAGGATTCAATCCCATTTCTTCGGCGTTCTGCTCTAAGTGTCGCCAATCTGCCGCCTTCCCATCCTATATTTATCTATATTTGACATTAACTTATGTGCTTTTAAAAAAATTAAATCAAAGTCAAGCAACAAAGATGAAAGCAACCATCCAGAAAGAAATTACTTTGACTATTGTGTACTTTTCTTCTGGCAGAAGAAACTGCTTCTGGTCGTACCAAGAGACGCAAGTGATAATTATATTGCAGATTACTTCTTCAAAACCACTGATTGAAGAAAGTACAGTCTTAATACTGGTCAATAAAGTGTTATGATTTGCCAGAAACAGTGTCATCTCCTGCAACTCATTGACAATGTCAGGATTCCGATTTATTCTCTCCATCACTCTGGACAAAAATCACAAGAGCAGGTGACTGATAAAACAACCATTTAGCAAGTATAAAAGCTTTTATTTATATGATTTTCTTCTTTATATAGATCCTAATTCTATAACTAATCACACCACATAAACAATTAAATTTATACCGTATATCAAGACGAATGTATACAATCCCACTGAATATCTATCATATTAAGATCCTTATCTGTATGTCTGTCTGTTACCTTCAAGCGTTCTGATTGGTTGACTATTGGTAGACGGTTTAGACCGTTTAGTCTTTACGTCGCGATGCGTTGGTGGGCGAGCGTTGACTATTGGTAGACGGTTTAGTCCTTATGTTGCGATGCGTTGGTGGACGATGTTCGAAGACGACGTTGCTATTGGTAACAATTGTTCGTTGAATCGTAGTTTAACACGGTTTAGTCGAGTCAGAGGGCTGGGCGTGCGACGACGTTGCTATTGGTAACAATTGTTTGCAGCCTGAGGTAGTTGCGCAATTTTAACGTACATTTTAACGTACACAAAAAATACGTGTACAGCGTCACAAATGGCCACAGTTGCGTGATTTTAACGTACATAGGCCTAATTATTACGTGGCGCAGAGCTTGGCTAGGTGGCGATCATTGAAATGTTGTTCAGCATGAATTCAATGATTGGGTATTAGGTATTGGATTAGTATTATCCTGCACTGCAGCTGAAGCGAGTATCTTTCTAGTATATATATATATATATATATATATATATATATATATATATATATATATATATATATATATATATATATATTCAAAAGTGGCAGCATGTAAAGCCTTTCCTTGTGTGAAAACTTGTAAACAATAAATTGCATTACAGGAGCAGCAGCAGAACTTTATTTCTGCAGTGGCGTGGATAATATTTCACACTATGCACACTTCCTGGTTAAACATGTCCATCATAAACACTGCAAATAATTCAATGCAATATTTGAAAGCCTCCAATTGCTTTTGAGATTAAACAATAAACATAGAGGAGGGTCACTAGCAATACAACCAACATCAACTGCAAAAATAACATCAATATTCTCTTTAAAAACTAAAGCAGTAGCAATAATTAATCAATACTTTGACAATACTCCTCAGCCATTGCGTTCTGCAACTTGATGACTTCAGGAAAATGAAAATCGTTTCAAAACGTACGACAGACTGGCAGACACGAAGTAAAGTGACACAGAGCAAGCGCTGTATGAAGTTGTAAACTTCCAAATCATTACATTTAATTTTGGTTGAGGTTAGTTGGTAGAGCAGCATTTGGTAACTGCACATATACAGAACACCTCTTTAAAAGGATTACTCCCATACCAAGATTACTTCAAGGTTAAACTCAGTGATGGGCACTAACCAGTGCTTTTTTTCTAGGAAAAAAGGTTTGGGAACCCATATCACATTTTTTTAGCGTAAGAAATTATAATCGATATTAATGCATGCATTTGTCGAATGTAGAATCCGACCCATGTCAATACCGTTCAGCTCTTGTAAATCAATGTCCATTTCAAAATTATTAAATGACTGATTTGCTTTATAACTTTGTATGCCGTGCGGAAAATTTTAGCCGTCACTGTTTTTTCACGTGTCAAAGATTTCAAAACAACGCTTTCAAGCTTCTCTTTCTCTGCTTCTGCTACTATCTTTAGAGCAGTTTGATGTCCAGCCGATTCCTTGTGAAGAAAAATTTTCTTTCGGAGTGACATCTGCTGTATTTTTTTATCTTCTCCATAACAAGAAACTTCACCATCAGTCCATTCTCTAGATATTTTCATGCCCATCTTGGCTTCTGTGCCTAATGTGCCTACTTTACGGCAAACTGTACAACCAAGCTTCTTTCGTCTGACGCAGAGCCACTCATTTTTGGAACAAAACTCTGATTTTTGCTCTAATGTCCAGCAGCTTGGCAGGTCATTGTCGGAGTCTATTTCTACATTGCCTACTGATACTGGTGTTTGTACATCGTCAGCAGGTTCTGCTTCTAATTTTATCATAAGATCCGTAACTGAAGCACTGGTTGGAAAAAAGCTGGAGATCTTCTTCATTTCAAAGCTGTTTCGTCCGTTTTTATAGGCCTACTTTAAAAGTTAAAACGATTACATCAAAAAATCGTATAATATAACTTTTATTATTATATTTTATATAATATAAGTAACTAAGTCCGTACTCTATTACCAATCGGAAGCAATGATCGGAAACACCTTGGAAACACGCCGTTACCATAGATATAATTGGAATAACAGCACTTGGTAAGTTAGTATATATTTATATAGCTTGTTGTTTTTCAAATATAATTTACGACGTTCCCGTGCTCTCCCATTGAAAAATACTAATAAATAAAAATTTATAAAATACAATTATAAAAAGATTATTAAACGATTCTTGCAGATCGAAATAAACGAATCTGACAAAAAAAGGTATGGGAATGCCGTTCCCACGCGTTCCCACTGAAAAAAAGCCCTGGCACTAACTAATTTTTTAAAGTTAAATTTTAACTAAACTTTTTTTTGCAATCAAGCAGTTTAACTTTTTATGTAACTAACTTTTCACTGTAGTAGCTTAACTTTAACTGATAACTAATTAAAAGCAGTTTAACTTATTACTTTAACTTTTTGACTTTGACATAAGCTACTGAGCTAGTAAAACTAGGCTACAAGCTGCAACGAACACCATTTACGACTATAATTTCATATAGCACAATTTTAACAATAATTATAATAATAACAATAACGGTAATAATAATAATAATTTATAATTTAAACTGGTAATTATGCGGTTGACATGAGAAAGTAGAGCCTACGCGTGACTTAGACTGTGCTGAAAGTGGCATAGAATCTGAATAACTCAAGTTTAACTATTGGCCAGTTAACTAAAATAATTTCAGTTTAACTTATGCCTTAACTAAACTTTTACCCAACCAGTTTAACTTTTGATGCAACTAAAAAAAATTAGTTTAACTAAAAGCAGAGATGTAGCAAGTACACAATGCTTCAAGTACAAGTACAAGTACAAGTACCTGGCCTCCGAGTACAAGTACAAGTACAAGTACTTGCATTCCAAAAACTCCGAGTACAAGTACAAGTACAAGTACCTGGCCTCCGAGTACAAGTACAAGTACAAGTACCTGGCCTCCGAGTACGAGTACAAGTACAAGTACCTGGCCTCCGAGTACAAGTACAAGTACCTGGCCTCCAAGTACTAGTACAACATTTTTGACATTAACATTTTTTCGCTGACATTTTGTCCCCATGACATTTTGTCCGTGACATTTTGTCCGTGACATTTTGTCCTCGGACAGTTTGTCCGGCCACGAATAAAATTGACACTATTAGCATCTAAATATCATCACAGTTGCACTTAAAAAATAGAGATGATAGTCTTGCATCGGTCATATTAACCCTATGCGGTCTCGCGATCAAGCCAGCTTGGCTAAATACGTGTTTAATTGATGCGCCAGAAGCAGGCACACTAAGGTCTCTAATGGCTGCATTATACACTATACAGCCTGTTGAACTCCTTTCTATTAACTTCACTGTTCCAAAATACGATGGTATCAGTGGCTTCATCATAAATTTCGTTGAGTTCCAGGTACTTGGCCATCTGTGAGGATGTGCTTGTCATTAGCCTAAAGGAACAGCATTACTAGTACCATTGAAGTACGTGTAGCCAGAGATGTAGTAAGTACACAATGCTTCAAGTACAAGTACAAGTACCTGGCCTCCGAGTACAAGTACAAGTACTTGCATTCCTAAAACTCCGAGTACAAGTACAAGTACAAGTACCTGGCCTCCGAGTACAAGTACAAGTACTAAAAATTTGTACTCGAGTACAACTCGAGTACAAGTACAAGTACCAAGTACTACATCTCTGACTAAAAGTTAACTAATTTTTAGCTAACTTTTGCCCATCACTGGTTAAACTAATAAAAACGTTGGTTATCAGAATTGCATGTTCAAAGTGCTATGGCCTGGACCCATAAAAATTTAATCTGTGAAAGGACTTATCATAAAGTATCTAATCACTATTACAGCTAATACAGAATGAACTAGTAACACAGTTAGGTGATTAAACAAACAAGAGAAGAGCCTTCATTTCAAATCAGCTACAAATGGGAAATTCTGTGAAAATAGGACAAATCGTTTAGCCGTTTAAGTCTAACCGTTTGTAATAAGTGAAATCATTCATGATGCTGGCCTTTATGTTTTTCAATTCATCGAGTGTTGCTAACATGCTGATAAATTTTCCAAATGTCAAAAGATAAGCTTCGGACACAAAGTCATTCTTCTGTACACATAACCGACCTAGCTCTTTCTTGAACTGTTCTATTGCCTCCTTCTAGAAAATAATATTTAAATACACCTGTAATTCAATAAGTCATTGACACTGTAAGGTTTACCGTTATAGCTAAATGATCTTTCAAAGTGAGGTAGTAGGATGATAAGGAACAAACAGTGATCATCATCATCAAACAGTAACTACCATTAATAGACATATTAATTGTGCTCATAAACTGAAAGCCCCTATGCTCCCATCAATGCTTAAGAGAAACTTCATACTTACAAAGCTACTGCTCACAAGTGAAAAGAGAAAATTAAGAATGACTGCAATTAAGAAAATATATGGTAAACAATTTAACATTCTATGTTCCAATCAACATTAAATAGGTGCGCGAACATTTAAAATTCGAGTGGCATAGTTTTCAAGATGAAATCAAAGGCTCAGACACTAATACCAAAGAAATTAGATACCAATCATCAGTCAAGAACAAGGAATTTTATTTTCAACAATTATCAAGCATTTAAAGCATTTATTGCTTTAAAAAATCCAAATTGCTAATAATTATGCCTTCATCTATAAAAGTAAATATTCTTCTACAGTCTACTGGTGTATAAAAGGTATAAAAGCACAGTATAACAAAGAACTCTGCAACCTAGTTTGAAATCATACAGACACAATTAGTACATGGCCGTTTATCAGCAATTATAAATCTCATAGAGGCACAACTGACCTGAAATGTCATAAAATCTTTGAGCTTCTTTATTTCAGGTTCCAAAACTTCCAAAGCGGTTGGATAATTATCAACTGACAAATTCTAAAATGTATATTTCATTCGGTAATATAATGAATAATTTACTATAGTAACATAGCATAGTACCATATCTTTGTGCATATAACACATGCATGCCTATAGCTCAAGCCCATGCATAGCATAACCTAAACCTGTATACCACCTGCACCAGCATATATCACATAACAAATGTAAAGAATATATACTTGCTAATGCTGTTTAGTTTGTTAAAATGTGTATAAAGTGCAATTATAGACATAAAAATACAGTAGTGACATTTCCTCACAGTTAAACAGAAAATTTACCACATTTTTACCACATATATTAATGGATCTCACACAAACATAGGCGGATTTAGAGTTTAAGATTTGGGTAGGCTAACATGGGGGGTCTGAGGGCCCCCCAGAAGTTGATGCCATTTTTATGATTAGGTATCCCATTTTTCACTTGGAGATCACCATTAATTGATGACCATTTCAACAAGTTACCACCTATAGTTAGTAGTTCTGTTACAAAGAACATGGGTAATTATATTATTTTACAAAGCAGCATAGTTTCGACAACTGTCGATAGCAGTACAACTATCTAATTGCCCATAACATATGTAAAAAAATTATGACGTCATTCAGATTGAATCATGTGATAGTAAAGTCTATGGATTGAATGCGTGGCACTGTGCTTTTATATGTAAATAAGTAACAAAAGATGCTTAGACAGACCTGGTGCTGATGAAAAACAATTTTTTTTTGGGTGGGATTAGTTGGGTAGGCTTAAGCCTACCCTAGCCTTTAATAAAATCTGTCTATGCACACAAAGCACACAATAACCAAATATTGAGTACCTAATAATAATAATAATAATGTGATTTAAGGTGGTTTAGGAGGCTAAGTAAGCCTGTATGAAAACCACTGAGCCTGTGTGAAAATCACCTAATAACATTGCACAACATTTCATGCAAGTAACTTAATACACCATTATTGAGACAATTACAATGATAAAAAAAATTTGTCCCCACTGCAACAAAGAAGAGGAAACAAAAGTGAAAGTCAAAACTTAGTATACTAAAATGCCTAGGCTATTTCATTAAACTCAATTACAATAAAAACATAATAGGCACATTTTTTAAGTCTTAAGTAAAGATACAAGGATATAACATGCCCATTGCCCAACCTATAATGCTGTATTTGAAAGACATCACTGTACCTTTGGCATAGGCATACTACAGCTTCTCCATGTATAAAACATGCAAGCGTAGTCATGGGCCTGATCCATCAACTGAATCTAAAATAAAGAAACTATAGTGAAACCACATTAATACAGATTAGCAGAGACCATATTTTCAGGCCCTGCAGAGACTACCGGGTAAATAGATTTCTATGGAAATATGACAGACTTGCTAATGCACAAAAATGTTCAGTCTGCTGGGAACCGAGGAACCCAATTTACCGGTAAATGGGCTTTAGTGAACCTTGAAATTAATACCATATAACTAAGACTGAGCCATCATGGCAATCATTGTAGCTTCAGGGGGATTTGAACTTCACTCCTGCACAAAATCATCTTTAAACTGTCACTGAGATTAATTATCACACTTTCAAACGTCACAGGGTCAAATGTTGCCAGATTGGACATCACAACACATTTTTAAAACTTTATTATCACCAAACTGAACTTATAGCTTACACAGTCAAATCAATAAACATAAATGTGCTAATCAAACTCTCAGACAAATATATAATTAATTACAATTACCAAAAAACAAATATAGATATTATTTGGTATTATTAGCTAGATCATCATCATTGTAGAGAACAAGCAACATAAACCTTGTAGCTTAAAAAATGATATGACATGTGATATTTGATATTCATTCTGATATTTTCAATACATGATATTAAGTGTAAATAAGAGATTTGTGAAATAAAATAACACGGGAAGGAATAAGGAAGCCCCATTATCTAAACAATAATACAGGCCAAGGACTATAAAATTGTGGACAGTACAATTAATGCTATTTTGGCTACAAACTTGAAAACAAAAAATAACTTTCAGGTAACATGAAAACTCATCATAATAAATATCAGAAAAGAAGAAAATTCTAACCCAATACACAATAGTTATTCAACGTGTAACAGAACGTTTTGCAAGCTAAACAGATTAAGCAACATTTTAGAGAATATCTTAGTAATCACCACAGCAGAGAAAGTCATTAGAATTAAGAGCAAGAGGTCCATTATTGCAATTAAATCGAACCAGTAAAGATGGTATAATATGCAATATTATGTAGATTACCATCTTTGCCTGATCCGCTGCCTCTTCCAGATATTTTGAAAGAGCCGCCACAAATGAATTCCTGTCACTAAACTGAGCGTCATGATCAGCTGCATACTCAAAAGTTACTGTACCAATGTGGATATTGGGGCTAGGATCTGGGGATAAAGGAACATCGCAGACCCTGGCTACTTTGGACAAGGCGTCCTGGATATCACCCGTTCCACCGTGTGGAATGGCAGGCAATGCGTCGTTCATCACAAAACACTACAATTAAAAAACAAGAGAGAACTTTACAAGAATATATATACAGACATCACATACTCTGCTGAAAATTTATAAATAAAATGATGTAAAAATCAAATTAAACACAAAATGCTTACAATAATAGTAAAGTAGTAAGTAGTAAAGTCCTTCCCGAGCTCTCAAGGCTAACCTCAAGGCTCACAGGGCGGCGCTGATCTCCGTTACCAAGGCCCTAAGCCAGGCGACTGGTGCAAGTTACATGATACGGGGCCAGTGTTCTCATGCAACGTGCCTGTTTACTCCGCGTATTAATGCGCTACTCAGTTGCTACCGCCATCTGGCGAATGAAGGCTGAGTCGACTTTAGGGCTCCTGCAGGAGTTGAACCCGCGGCCTTCTGCTCCATCGTCCAAACATTGTTACCACTCTGCTAACTTAATGCAGTGACAAAATCCTAAACCTGATTATTATGATATTCTCAATGACTCAGCTGTACCGTGTCAGTTTTGGTCAGAGCTAAAATGCCATCCCAGATTCCATCTTAATTTGGAAATAAGAGGTTTTTTATCTGAATCATTTATTGCCCACTAGTATGTAGTAACAATTAATAAGCTCTAGACAATGTGTCAAGTCTAACATTTGCAGTAATAAATGATGAAGCTGCCAGTTAAGAAGTGTTGCTACAATAAATACCTGATGAAGCATCCGCAAGCACATACCTACTCACATGCAAAACAATGGTCATAAGAATACTGGGCAGAAAATGCTTAAAGTTCAGCTCTCAATCTCCATATATAACTTCATCAAATTTTTCACCACTTTTGACCTCCTCGCCCTCATCATCAAATGCCATCAGGGATCAAACACCCACTCATTGAATGGCAACATCACCACAGCTTTATGCTTACCATGATTATGATAATATTACTAATTACATGAGATTGCATTGCTGCATTTAAGCAGCTATTACCTTATACATGCCAGATCAGTTGGAAAGAATTTAAGGACTCACTAAACATACTCGCTTATCAGACTTTTCAGGACGTTAAAAAAGCACAAAAAACTAGCGATGACCTATGTTTTCGCTAGTCGGACTTTTTAGAATTCTAAAGAAGCAAAATAGCACCAAAAAAACTATTGATGACTTTTTTCCCTTTTTGGAACTTTTTAGGACGTTAAAGATGCAAAAAAGCACAAAGAACTAGTGATGACCTTTTTCAGCAATCAATATCAATCACTTGCAAAGCTCTAGCATAATGTCTAAAATAGGTAATTACTACTTTAAGTAAAATTTAAGGATATTTTGTGTCCTTATTAAGGACAAATGCCCTTAAGAACTGGGCCATGAAAATTAAGGACTGTCCTTATCTTTTAAGGACGTCTGGTAACCCTACTAAAATGGAATGGAAATATTATGCATAACATTAACAATGTATCTTAAGGCTGAAGCTGAACAAATGTGATGGCATCATCATGTGCATCAACCCCCTCCCCTCATCATTAAGCATCATAAGGCTCATACCCCACCCACCCTCGGATTATGACTTAGCCTAATATGTGCATGGCCCCAATGCTTAATTAATTATCGAAGTACTTTAAAATTGAGAAAAAAACAAATACTTTTATGTTGATAAAACCATTGGCCTACTCAGTTCTGAGCTTTAATTTCTGCTTCTAGTCAGACAGTTTAAAATGTCATATAGTGAAAAACTCTGTCCAATAACTTAGAGTAATATTAGGTTACCCACCATTCTAGTGAAGGAACAAGTTGAGTCTAAGTACGCCACAAACACAGCTACAATGTAATTGTATACATCTACCAGTAAATTACATCCTCTTGTGGGTCATCACAGACTTTGAAAAGACGCTTGTATAATTCTACCTTGCAATGTCAAGTCCATACACAGTTCCATAAAGAATGAAATACTAAACAAAAAGATGCTTAAGCTGATGATGTGCCAACATCTTTTCATCAGCATCAGCATCAGCATCAGCATCATACACGACATAAATAAGGCATTTACAAAACGCCTACGCTTTTAAGTTAATTTAATCAACGAGGCAGCAAAAATGGCCTAGAAGATAATCCGTCAATTCACTTGAATACATAACAATAATGCTTGGAATGATATGCAATAAATCCTGCGTACAAACAGAAGATGACTGGTGGTGAAATGGATAAATGGATACTATGAGTACTATTAAAGATGGAATTGGAGAGTATTAAATATTTCAAATAAAGTTGCAACACATTCTTTCTACCAGAAATAGAACGTAAACATGTTTAACATTAATTTTCAGAGAATAGCTTTCATGTGTCTTAAAGATAAAGCAGACAGTAATTCTCCGGAGCTCATTTACAACGACGCTGTCAAAACTCCGTGATAATTAAACACAGTATTGTTTTGAAATTTGACAAATTAAACTCCTTACCCCGATTTAGCAAATATCACACACAGTCCTCACATTCAACCCGTAAGCGCTTTAAACACCGAAAACAGGAACTAAAATGCGGAGCTGGTTCTCTGTTCGGTAGCCAGACGATAGACACAGCGGCGCTGCGGCTAGTAAGGAACCAGTATAATTTACATACAGGCGATAAAAACCTTCACGACAGCCGTGCATTTGTTTTGTGTGGGCTCGGCAACCGGGTAGCCCATGTTCTAGAGCCATTTGCTAGTATTCTAGGGCTTAGTAGGCTGAGTACTTGGCTAACGATCGCATTGTAGTAGTACTAGTACCGGCAATTCAAAGGTAATCAGTCACGAGAGGGACATGGCGTGGGAAATCCGGTCTTTCTTATTCGGTGTTGAATTATTGGTTTGTGAGATTTCTTTGAATACCTAGGAAGTGTTTTGACTGTTGGAGAGACATAATTATGGCTCAGCTTTTCCCATATCACGCATAGGGTCTATAAAGAATAATGTACGGTCTATTATCATAGTTTTCGTTCTAATAATATGATAATTCCAATTCCTCTCTACGATAGCCAATGAGGCTAGGCTGTAGTGCATAAACCTATCTATAGATCTATATCTATAGATCTAGGCCTATATCTATAGATCTAGGCCTATATCTATAGATCCAAAGTTCCTTATGAAAAACTTTGTATAGATCTAGGCATATATATATATATATATATATATATATATATATATATATATATATATATATATATATTATAGGGTGTGACAAAAAGTACAACATTTTAGAGTTCACATCCCGGCCAAACGGAAATCGATGATCCATATTAGCCTACCTAAAGTAAATAAACTATCAAAAACAGATATTTCATATGAATCACTCATTTCTAGCAACTTTGTTAAGAATGCAAGTTAATTTTGCCAAATTTATGCGTTGCATTGCCGTTTTCCGGCCCAGTCTGACATTACCAGTATTAGCAAGTTACACCATTACACCATGGGGCGGGAAATTAGCAGAGGCGGGTAGTTGGCAGAGGCGGGAAGTTAGCAGAGTGGTAACAACACTGGACGATGGAGCAGAAGATCGCGAGTTCAACTCTGGCAAGAGCACTAAGGTCGATTCAGCCTTATTTCTCCAGATGGTGATGGCAAATGAGTAGCAGATTAATTCGCGGAGTAAACAGGCGCTTGCATGAGAACACAGGCCCCATATCATCAGAGGCGGATCTAGGGTATTCGGTGCCCGGGGACAAAGTGTACGTTGGCGCCCCTAACAACTGACAAGCAAAAAAGGTCCTCGCATCGTTTTCGGCGCCCCTCAACTCTCTCTTCATATAGTGCTGACGAGCAAAAAAAGTCCTCGCAAGTGTTTCTTCTACTTTATTGTGCATTTCACTTACCCAAATATCCAATTTTGGCGCCCCCTCACCTCGGCGCCCGGGGACATGTGTACCCCCTGCCCTGCCCTAGACCCGCCTCTGCATATCATGTAACTTGCACCAGTCGGCTGGCTGAGGGCCTTGGTAACGGAGATCAGCACCGCCCTGAAGTTAGACCTGAGTGCTCGGGAAAGATTTTATTTTTACTTTTGCACCATTCTGACTTACATGCTATGAACCAAACAGCATATCATCTTCTAAATTGAACAAAATTGACCAAATAAGAACAAAATCATATGTATGCTACAGTGCTGCAGTTTAACTATTAGTGCAGAAAAGGTGATTTGCTTTCTATAGTTGGCAACTCTGATCTTGATTTCTTCATTTGACTTATAACTCCAAGGCGTGAATCATGTCCGTAAACTTTGTGGAAGGCTACAGAAACATCCTTGATATGTCTTTCCACATCTTGTGCATGACATGGATAATATGGCATACTTATTTTTGCATGATTTTCAATGGCTCCTGAAGTGATGTCATGCACGAGTGGATGGATGTCAAATTTCACCCGTTCCCAATCAATGTTGATGTAAGAGTCTGAAGTGAAGTTGATTGTAATATTGTTCTTGTCAAAACAACGAATTCTACTACTGTGTTGATGATTACTCCGAACTAGTGAAATTTTGCAAAAGCAGATTTTCTTATATTTTCGTCCTCATCACCAACAGCAGCTAGATACTGATGTCTATTCTGTGGACCACTGCTAGAACAGCATTGATTGTCACTATCTTCCTCTTCTGTCTCCTCATTGTCCGTGTAACTGACATCACTGCAAAGGTCAATTGGACTGTTTTCTGAATTGTAATACGTTTCAAACTCTTCTAAATCAGTACTACTTTCACCCATTTCTCTTTGTTTTGGCTTCAAATTTTGTTAATTTCCATTTTCTGTCTTCCAGTTATTTCAGCCTACTTGATGTAACTGGATCAATTTTTCAATAAATAAATATATATATATATATATATATATATATATCACACAGCTGCTGCAGCAATTAAAGTAAAGCTGCTGCAGCAATTAAAGTAAAGCTGCAAACTTCTGGATATGGCTGCTATATCAATGATCTGTTTCTCGACTGTTTATTGTATGCAGATGATATCTTATTGGTGTCACTCTCTATATCCGGTATGCAGCACATGCTTGATATTTGCACCAATGACTTTGTGGATTTGGATTTGAAATTTAATATGAAGAAATCTATGGTCATGAGGATTGGGACACGTTGTAATATCGCATGTGCTGCATTGGTCCTGGATGGTTTTGCCTAATTGCCATTTGTGGAGGAAATTGGAGTGACACTGAAAAAGGGCAGGCACTTCGGGTTATCTATTTCGGAAGTTAAATTAAATTTTTTCATACGTTTAACTGTTTGCATAGTCGCTGCAGAGCTGCCGCGTCTGAATTAATATGCATTAACCTGGTAAAGAGCTACTGTCTACCTATTGTATTGTATGGCATGGAAGCCACATGTCCAAACAAAAGTACCTTTGTCAATAAATATGCGAAGAAGCCACTGTATTTGCTCAGTGCATTGCTAGAATTTGTCTGAGGGCAGAGGCTGGCTGGATGGGCAGTGCTAATGGCTGTACTGTGTAAAGTTTGTGCTTAGTTTGTTAATTTATTATTAGTTTGGTTTTATTTGGTTATTGCTAAGTTGATTTGTGTTATTCCTTGTTTGTGCACTAATTTTTTCTGATGCTGTGCTTGTCACGAATAAAGATTATTATTATTAACCTATTCGCAAGGGTTTCGGTGACATTCGAAACACGTAAGCACTAATTAGCACACTAAATTTGGCTGTAAATTGTAGGCCTACCGCCGCGTGCCTATTCCGAGACCATACAGGGCAATACACGATTTTAGTTTCGGTAAAACGTCGCTCAAGTATTTTGATTTAAATAATTAGGCCTAATAATTTCTTTATTAAAATCCTCTCCCTAACAATTTCTTGACTCCACCGCAACAGCGTTATTTGTCTTGCATCAGAGTCCAGAGCAGGCCCGTCTTTACGTGTTAAAAATCGGGCACAGTGCCCGGGGCCCCGCGCATCTATAGGGGCCCCGCGCCGCACGCAAACTTTTTTTGCTTGTCGACACCCAAAAACGTTCGGAGATCACCTTTTTTGGCTTGTCAACATTCAAAAACGTTTTCGAGATGACCTATTTTTGCTTGTCAACATTTGATCTTCACATCTAGACTCTAGAGCCCCGCAGGCCGCCAGGTGCCCGGGGCCCCACACAGGTATAAAACGGGCCTGGTCCAGAGGAGTAACAACAGCCGTCAATAGAACCCGGGCAGCTAACCAACTCAACGTATTTAGGCCTAAGTGAAATATTAAATGTCAGTAGGCCTATTTACGTATTCCCCCCTCAAAGTCCTACCCACGCCTCGCAGTGGTGATGCGGTGAGAACGACCAAGTATGGGACTGCTTGCCTGTTAGGGAACTTAGGGATATGCCATCAGGAGTGAAGGTGCTTAGCCTACACTGAAGTACCATTTTGAGCGTTACGCGAGGTGGACAGGTCTATAGCGTTGTACCTTAAAACGATCAGCTAGCGTGGATTCCGGTGAAACTCGATCAAAAGACAGAGACCAGTTGGTTGGACGGTCCTGGACACTGGGCAGCTGCGGTGCAATACGACGGTAGATGGCGGACTAAATTTGGCAAATGGTAGGCCTAATGTAATTTATATGAAGGCGATGAGTCGATGACACCAGTTGCAAGACGACAACACCGGCGCAGAGGAAAGCATTGGTCTGGACCATTGCAACGCATGGAGCTGAAGCTTGGACGGCGAAGAAGGCAGACCAGAAGAGAATAACTGCTGTTGAAATGACGTCCGTCAGCTGGAAAGAACATAGAACAAATGCCTCATTCAGTGTTTTATCCAGACACCAGGTATTTTGGGGGGGCGGAATTGAGGCTTTTGGGGGGAAATCGACTTGATTGGAGGGGAAAAGACACAGTTCAATGCAAAATTTGTATAAGTGCTGGGATTTGGGGGAGGGGGAAATTTGAGTTGGTTATTTTTTCGGGGGGGGGGATCTCCCCTCCTAACAGGCCTGTATAAAACACTGGCCTCATTCATAGAAGAACTTGGGGGAAATAGGCGTCTATACTCAGTATGCAACTTAGGAAGTTTAAGATACTTTGGTCACAATACGAGCAGAAGGAAGAGAGGCCCGGCCTCGTAGGCGATGGACGGATATAACATTGTGGAATGGACAAGACAACCAATAGTTATCAATTGCATCAGAACTGCAAAAGACAGAATTGCGCGGAGAACCCTGTCGTCGACTTGTATATCCACAGCAATGATGATGAACGACGACCGTTTACGTAGTGTTTATGAATCCAAATGTCAAAATAAACCAATAATTAAACGTTGTTGTGTGATCTGCTGCAGCAACAATATCGTATGATGCTACCAAATTAAAAGTGGTTGTTTGCACACACCGAACATAAGGCAAAGCAGTGGCGTAGCCAAGGCGGTTTGGGGGTTAAACCCTCTCCCCTTGACTGCCGACGAAAACATATTTTATGTGTTTCTATACATTTTTTATTTTGGGACGCGGTTTTGGAGGTCAACCCCCTCCCCTTGGCTGGTTGCCGACCCAAAATTTCTAAGTGCTACAGAATGTAGGCTAAAGGTGTAAGAGGTGACGACCTTTTATGCTTGTGAGCATCTGCAAAGAAAAAATACAAGAAGGAAAGATGAGGATGACCTTTTTTGCTTGTCAAGATCTTTCGAAGTTGGTTACGATCAAAACCAACCCCCCCTTCCGGAAATCCTGGCTACGCCACTGAAGCAAAGTAATCCATCCATATACTGGTCAAAGTTCTCCAGACGTGGTTACGCCGCTGCATGTGAGAGGCATACGGTTCGCAAATGCTAATGTTATCTAGTAAACGACTTCAAGACAGTCCACTGATGCATACGAACCTAGAAAATGACTTCGAACGCCAGAAAATTTTTTAAAATGATCGCTAACGGTTGGCCTATTTATTTATTGATTGATTGATTGACTGACTGACTGACTGACTGACTGGTTGGTTGATTGATTGATTGATTGATTGATTGATTGACTGACTGACTGACTGACTGACTGACTGACTGACTGACTGTCAGTGACTGACTGACTGACTGACTGATTGATTGATTGATTGATTGATTGATTGGTGATTTAATACTCTCCTTGCTGTCTAAGGAGTGCTCCTTCATGGACGTCGAAAACGTTATCCCAGCCTATCTAGCTTTCCTGCAATTCTACAGGAATTTTAAAATGTTAGAGTGGGAATAACCTTATTGCCCAATCGCTGGCTCGTTCACGAATACCTTTAAATTTAGACCTAAATAACGATAAATGAACCTACCATTATTAAGACATAGAAAAATGGTGCCTGCTGTCAGCGGCTTCTATCCCCCCTTTTGCAGCCGGGCTCAATCCCCCCCAAAAAAAATACAAATTTCCCCCTCAAATTACAAATTCCCCCTGCTAATTTTCTCCCTTGTAGACTTAGTATTATATTCAGATGTTTATTCTTTGTGTTAGGCATAGCTATCATGTACCATTGATTACGTCACGGTCCGTGTTATTTTGAATCCAGTAGCGTCATTTTACACTTTTCTAGGAGGGCGAGATAATTGTTGGCAAATTTTGGCTTTTTTTGCAAATTTTAGGCTTTTTTGCAAAAAAATTTTGGGAAATTTGGGGCAATTTTGGGGCCAATTTTGGCAAATTTGCATTGTTTTGATATTTTTTGGCAAATTTTCGGCAATTTTTGCGATTTTTTGCACATTAATACATTACAAATTTTTTTTTCATTTCTTTGGGGGCCACGACCCCCTGCCCCCAAATGACGCCCCTGTTTGAATCCATATCAGTCTCGGTTCAGTTCAGATTAGTAGCATCATTTAGCTTATTAATAGTTTATATAACGGTGTTGAAAGCAAAATATTTCCCCCCCCCACTTTTTTTCCGGGCGAACGCTGCGCCCGCCTTAAATAGGGATAGAAGCCCCTGCCTGCTGTCAGTGTTTGATCTAGACTCTGGACTCCGGGGGAACTGACAAGGCCGGGGTGAAGTCAGCTAAGGGACTGCTGTTAGTTGATGTAGTATGCCAAAATTTCCGGGGCAAATTTGTAATTTCCAGGGGAAAAGGGCAATTGTTCTCCCCGGAAACGGCCAGGGTAGTAGCAACGGGAGGTATATCGGTATAGCCTATATACCCCCAAAATCATCTACCTTAAAGTTTTTTATGTGATTTACATGTGGTTATATGTGGTTTATATGGTTTATGTGGTTTGTGTTAAGATTTATACTCACCCGAAATATTTATACCCTCCCAAATAAAATTTCTGGCTGCGCCCCTGGAAACGGCCTGTATTAAACCGTGCCTGCTGTTTTCTGAGTTAGCAACGAATCGGAAAATCGAATTGATATCTTGCGTTCTTGTGTTGTCTGCGTTTGCCAATAAAGATTTCTATAAAGAACGTTTTGGGTGATTTAACATGGATTTTAAGTACCGCGGCTGGCCAGTCTGCAATCCATAATGCATAAAGTCAGTGGCGGTTCCAAGAACTCTTGGTGAGGGATGCAATGAATTTCTAGAAAGATCCTATATCAATTGTCAAAGGAATTATATGCAAGCGGTTTAGAAGAAATCTGTAGATTTGATTTGTAGAAAATAATGTTCAGAATTGATAATGCATAAAATCGAGTTTTCTATTGCTGGAAGCGAATTTGTCGATGACACTGACTTAAATCACGTGCATTTTTGGTGGGCCGGTGGGAGATTCATCCCCAGTCATCCCTAAAGTGGAATCGCCCATGCATACTGTAGCCAGCAAATTCAGCCGGATTCAGGCTCCCAGATGTCTCTAGTCTATGCAGAGGTTTTGAGGACTTCATCTCCAAATATGCTGTATGCCTAGATGCCTATGCTGTTTAAGCCATTCGGCAATTATTTGATCACTAACCGAGATCTCCTTAGTTTTTAACCAAGACACTGGCGTAAACTAGGATGAACAATTTGGGGCCCAACCAACCCATACACCGGACTGACCGGACCCTTTTTAACGTGCAATGAAACACAAAATGTGCAGCGATTAATTGAAAATGTGCAGTGTTAGGTATAGAATGACAATTTTCTGTGCTCTCTGCAGTGATAATTTTTTCTTATTCCGGGTTGCGTTTCGTTTTTATCTTAGGGCTGTCCATTAATTATGTAAACAATTTTTGGGCAATTTTTGACCCCCTCCTCCTTGTCAACAACTGTCAACTTTCACTTAGCCCCCATAATTACGTCAAAACCTTTTGACTCCCCCCCCCCCAAGATCAATGACAGGTCCCAATAACGAGGTTATTATTTTTGTGGTGATGACCATTTCTTCCCTGTTTTGCTTATCGAGTGTCAAAATGTGGTGATGATGACCTTTTTGCCATGCTTTTTTCATTGTATTAAGTAGTATTCCATGAAATTTCCTATTTTTGATTATTTGTAAAAAGTGAAATTGTTGACGTCAACTTCTCTTGACCCCCTCCCCCTGTCAACAACTGTCAAACTTTTCAAACCCCTCCTCCTAAATTGTTAACGTAAATAATGGACAGCCCCTTATTCCGGGTTGCGTTTGGTTTTTTTTATTCAGTGGACCTAGTTAAAAAATTCGTCGCCGATTTTTTCCAGCTCATCAACGCCCTATAGCAGCAGACGATCATAGAATGTTCATTCGTGCTAGTTCGCGAAGGCTGATGGATAGGCCTATGTAACATTGGCGTAGACACGGGGGGCATATTCGGACAGGGACAGGTCGTGGGATTGTTTTTTGGCTTGTCGAGATTTTTTATTCAAAAATATCGATGTGCCCATATTCCGGAGTCCTGGCTACGCCACTGATGTGTGTGATGCGATCTACTTTTCCGAATGTTGAAACTGCCCTACAAATGTAGAGTCCTACACAACTTGGCGAGAGGTAATTCTCAACACCGTGTCGGGCGAAGGTTGCCTATCGCATGCGTACTGCGAATCGAAACAGACCAAGAGATAAAGGAAAAACAGAGAACGTAAGAATCTCAGGAGTTTTATTCGTGCCAGAATTAAAGGGAAATCTCATTTAAGTAAGAATGCTTATTAATAAAGAAAGGGTTTGAAGTACATTTTACAGACAGAAAAAGGCAAGATAACTCTTGGAGGTAAGACAGTCACAACTGCAGCAGATCTCAATGGACTTTATGTTTTGAGAACAGAAATACGGCAAGCTTTAAGGATTACAGATGGTCAACATAAAGAATGCATCCATGTGTGGCATCGACGACTTGAGCATAGAGACTCAAATGGCATAAGACGACTAGAAACAGAGGACCTAGCTGTTAATTTTCATGTGGAAATTTGTCAAGTAGTCAAAAGATGTGAATGCTGTATAAAGGCAAAGATGACAAAGAAATCTCTTTCAAGAAAGTCAGAATCAAGAACTTCAGAAAAACTTGACCTAATACATACAGATGTCTGTGGACCTCTAAAGACAACTACTCCAGGAGGTGCAAGGTATTTCATGACGATGATTGACGACTACAGTAAATACTGCAAAGTGTATTTGTTGAAACAGAAATCAGAAGTGCCTAACAGAATTAAAGAATATGTACGGTATGTACAGAATAAATTTCAGAAAACGCCAAAGCGAATCAGGTCAAATCATGGAGGTGAATACGTTGGAAAAGAACTTCACAAATTTTTGAAAGAGGAAGAAATTCAAGCAGAATTTACAAATTCTTTACACCGGAACAGAATGGATGTGCGGAAAGGAAAAACAGGAACCTTAACAGAAATGACGAGGAGTATGCTTATAGATACAGAAATGCCAGAAAAGTATTGGGGCGACGCACTGAATACTGCAAATCATATGCAGAATCGATTGCCTACAAAATACAACACAAAGACCCCTTATGAAATGTGGACAGGAAAGAAGCCATATTTAGGTTATATGAAGCCATTCGGATGTACAGCTTATATGGCAATACCTGCCGAAAGAAGACAAAAATCAGATGATAAGGCAAGAAAGCTCATTTTTGTCGGATATCCTGAAGAAACTAAAGGTTAGCGTCTATTGGACAAAAATACAGACAGAGTATACATCAGTAAGGACGTTATTTTTATTGGAAGGGGATCCACATATTAAGGAAATTGAAAGCAGAAACAATGCAGAACCAAAAGATACAGAATCTTATAAGGAAGAAATTCAGACATTGAATGAAGATAAACATTCAACGGGCGTTGAACTGGAAATAAAGAACACGGCAGAAATAGAAAGATCTAATGGAATGATTCCAGAAAGACAACACGAACATACAGTATTCCATTAAGACGTTCAGAACGAATCAATAAGGGGAACGCTCCAGAAAGATTGATTGAAACTGCATATAAGGTAGGGGCCTAATAACTAATCGAGTGGAACCAAAGACTGCTAAAGAAGCATTATAGAGTGAAAATTTCGAGGAATGGATTAAAGCAATGGATAAAGAAATGGAGTCAATATGGAATAATCAGACTTGGACTCTATCTACATTACCTCAAAGAAAGACAGCAATTGGAAGTAAATGGAATATATAGCTCTAACAGAAGCAGTTCAAGAAGCACTCTGGATTAAAAGACTACTACAGGACTTTAATCAGGATGTTTCAAGACCCAAAATTGTTGTTTTTGAGGACAATTTGAACTGTAGCAGGTGGTTGGAAAATTAAAAATTAAGTTCAAGATCCAAACACCACATTGATGTTAAATGCCATTTTATTAGAGAACTGTTTCATTCTGGGAACTGACTGCTGATGCTCTTACTAAACCATTAGAGGCAGTTAAACTTGGTAAATTTGTTAAGAACATTGGTATTCATTGAACTTGCTGAACACTAAGGGATTTTTATATCGTTGAGGGTGGGTGGGTGTTGGGATACAACGATATTGTGTTTACTAACTTACTTACTTACTTACTTACTTAAGTGCATCTTCTTCCGGTTTAACCTGTGCGGCTAAAGGGATTGTTCAAGAGTCTAATGTGTCGATTAAATATTGCTAAACTATGTACTACATTGCGTACTCTTTTAAAGTCTTATAATTTATTTAGTACTTTGCTTATTAAAAGAGATGTTTAAACTTTGACGTTTATTGAGTCAATAGTCTGATTGAGCTGTGCGTGTTTTGTTTTCGCGTCACTGAATGTAAAATCCAGGCTCAACATTATTAAAATACAGCAATTGCTCCTCCTCCTCCTCCTCCCCCACACACACACCCACTGTCTTAATCCGGCACTGTTCCTGACAACGAAGTCGCAAAGACCGACTGATTGGTCAAGATTATACACGATCCGAAAAAAGGCAAAATGACAAAAAAAGAAAAATCGTCGATCGTCTGCGTGCGTCTCTCTCTCTCTCTCTCTCTCTCTCTCTGTTTGTCTGTCTGTCTCTTTCTTTCTCTCTTTCTCTCTCTCTCTGTTTGTCTGTCTGTCTCTTTCTTTCTCTCTCTCTCTTTCTCTCTCTCTTTCTCTCTCTCTCTTTCTCTCTCTCTCTCTTTCTCTCTCCCTGTTTGTCTGTCTATCTCTGTCTCTCTGTTTGTTAGTCGTCTCTGTCTCTCTCTGTCTGTATCTCTTTCTCTTTTCTCTGTTTCTCTCTCTGTGTCTCTCTGTCTCTATCTATCTATCTATCTATCTATCTATCTATCTATCTATCTATCTATCTATCTATCTATCTATCTATCTATCTATCTATCTCTCTATCTATCTATCTATCTATCTATCTATCTATCTATCTATCTATCTATCTATCTATCTATCTATCTATCTATCTATCTATCTATCTATCTATCTATCTATCTATCTATCTATCTATCTATCTATCTATCTATCTATCTATCTATCTATCTATATCTGTCGGTATCTTTTTCTTTCTCTTCTCTCTCTCCATGTATGTAGGACTATCTCTTTCTTTCTCTTCTGTCTGTCTGTTTGTCTGTCTGTCTGTCTGTCTCTGTCTCTCTGTCTCTCATTTGCTACCTCCTCTGACGAAGTTTCGCTCTGCTTGCCTGCCGTGCGTCGTTGAAGAAGTAAACGGATAGGCTAATCTGGCGCTCGTCTTTTATCTGATGGATTGACTGTCACGTGACCGCTGGAAAGACGGATATACTGAGGCAATTTATGCGGTATTTTCTCAATAGGACATGATTGAGAGAAGACCGACTGCTAGCGGGCAGGGTTTAATCTAGTCCGTTTCCGGAGAGGAAAATTGCCATCCCCCCGGAAATTTCAAATTCCCCCGGAAATTTTGGCATACTACATCAACTATAACTGCAGCCCCCTAGCAGAATTCCCCCGGCTTTGCCAGTGTCCCCCCGACTTGTTCAGTTCCCCCCCCCCCCCGGAGTCCAGGAGTCTAGATTAAACACTGCTAGCGGGGCATTTTCTTCCAATAAAGCGCCGAGATTCCTTTTTATCCTTAATTGCAGGCATTCATATACACCCTGATATGCGCACACGCACCGTCTGCGAGAGACACCAGTGCAACAGAGGCGTCACATATCCTACACCCACGTGCATGGGTGCAGCGTCAATAAAACGGGGTCACGATGCGCCTATAACCTCGAAGTAATATGTGTTCGGCACTCGCGGCTTACCATCCACTCAACGGCTGGCTTCCAGGGCCTCCGAGAGGGAGGGGCAGGAGGGGCAAATGCACAGGGGCCCGGCGGTCTTGAGGGGGCCCGGGCCGATGAAGAATATGCATAATTAACAATAATACCAATAATAACCATAAAAAATGGGGGCCCGGCGAGTAAAAGGGGGCCCGGATCTGAGGACATCAAAAGCATCAAGATTAACAATGTGAACAGGGGCGTCATTTGGGAGAGGGGCAGGCGGGCCCTCCCCCAAGGAAAATGAAGAAATAATGTATTAAGTCAATAAATAAATGTGAAATGTGCAAGAAATCGCCAAAATTGTCCAAAATTTGCCGGAAAATGTCAAAAATTTTCAAATTTGCCAAAATTGGTCCAAAATTGCCCAAAATTTGCCTATAATTGCCTAAAATTTGCCCAAAATTTGCCAAAATTTGGCCAAATCTGGCCAAAATATTATCTCGCCCCCAAGAAAAGTGTGAAATGACGCTACTGAGTGTGAAAAAGAGCGACAAGAAAAAAGGTCATCACTAGTTTTCGAGAGTTGTAACATGACAGCGTGTCGATTAATTTGGGTTAAACCAATGACAAGCACAAAATGGGTTGTCAGCATTTTTATAAATGTCGGGACCCGCCGGCCATTCTGCACCGGGGCCCGGAATTTCTCTCGGTGGGCCTGCTGGCTTCCACGACGGATGGGAACAACGCCATGTTGGAATTGCCGCGGACGGAAAAACAGAAAGGACTGGAACAAAAAGCAATGACAACGAACGGAGAAAGAAATCAAGAGACAAGCGACAGATAGACGTCGAGTGGATTGGAGCATGAGCGAGAGAGAGAGAGAGAGAGAAATGAAAATTCCAAGAAAATCTGCAAAACGACAACAACAACAAAAGAGGCGCGCTTCTAAATTTCAGAAGTCGTGAATGCAACTGTCTTAATTAAATAAGTCTGGGCGCACAGTTCAATTTCCCGAGGAGTTCAAAGGTTAAATCTCCACTACGAGAGATTTTGACGAATCAACCAATGACGCTAGAAAATGTGTTCTGCGAGTAGTAGGCCTATTGCTCCTGCGCTATGTAAAGTTAAGCATCGGCTTCGCTGGAATGATGGCGGCGGTGATGCAGGGACGTCATTTGGGGGTCAGGGGGCTGTTGGCCCCCTCCTGATTTTTAGGACAAAATTTTTGTCACCAATGTATAGGTTAATTACTTTTTAAATGTAAATTGGCTAAACAATAGGTAAAAAGGCTGAAAAGCAAAGCAAAAAAGGTCATCACCCCTTAAAGGGGGACTTGAATAGCATAAACATTGTCCGACAAGCAAAAAAAGATCATCGAGTTTTTCGCAAACCTGTCAGATTGAAAGTGTCTTGCCCCGAAAAACAGTGAAATGACGTCTCTGCGGTGATGATGACGATGATGATGGTGATGATGATGATGATGACGACGACGACGATGACCATGATGTGGATATATAGCTGTAGATTTAAAACAGTCAGCATATTCTGCCTATGATTTACACTGTAATTAATATTTGAAACGTGTTGCTGCTTTCGTGACCCCATGGCAACATGACGCGTGAGACCAAAGCCCAACCAATCGAAGTACTCTAATAACTTGTAGTAAGAAGTAATTCATAGTCAACATTTAGACTAGACCCCTAAGCCGAGCCGAAAATATCTAGGCGAAGCCGTAAAAGCGCAAAACTTTGGCGACTAGCCTCCAAGCCTAGCCGAGCCGAAAAAGTCTTAGCTGTAAAATCGCCGAAAATATTGTGGCTATAGCCAAAAGGCTCTAATACACGCACGCACGCACACACACACATATATATATAATTTCTCATCGGTCTGGCGTAAACAGTAGCAGCAGTAGTAATAGGCCCTAGTAGTAGTAGTAGTTGTAGTACAGTAGTAGTAGTAGTAGTAATAGTAGTAGTAGTAGTAGTAGTAGTAAAAGTAGTAGTAATAGTAGTTGTAGTAGTAGTAGTAGTAGTAATAGTAGTAGTAGTAGTAGTAGTAGTAGTAGTAGTAGTAGTAGTAGTAGTAGTAGTAGTAGTAGTAGTAGTGGTATAGTAGTAGTAGACTTCTTTAGCGCCATTGTAGTAGTACATCAGCACCAGCTAGTCGATGGTCGCTTCAGTAAATAATCATAGTCGTGATCTTGTCCGTGGTGATCTGCGGTTGAAATCCAGATTCCAGAGGTCAGTCTACCCTTACTTCCAGATTCCGGCTAAGGAGGATATGCAGTCAGGAATAGATGGTGTTTTTAGTCTAGACCTGAAGGTAGAAAGACGTTCAGTCTGGCGGACCTGAACCGGCAGAGAGTTCAACAGTCTGTCTAGGTCCAGCAACTGATAGAGCACGATTAACCCCTGCAGTATACGAATGAGGGGTTCGGCTCCCGTGATCTTTCCTGGACACGCTAAAGTTTTCCCTTGTTTTCTCAAAAGTGCTTACCCTATAAAAGAGAACCGGCATGAACAGGGTCGCCGAGAGAAATTCCGGGCTTCAGGGTAGACCAGTCACGGGCCCCAAGAAAGCTTGTATTGCAAGTGAGGTGATGACTTTTTTGCTTGTTATAATATATAGTCTTCTTCAGGAGTTAAAGGTTAAATCCGTGTTTGGGCCCTCCCCCAACCGCCTTCAGCGTCTTCAACCCTAGCCACCTTGATATGGGGGGAATTTGAAATGTTTGGGGGGAGAAGGTTTGTCACCCCAAAAACATTGACAAGCAAAAAAGGTAATCTTACTTATATTTCATATTCTTCTTCAATGCTCTAACGAGAGCAAAAAATAATCCTTATATTCCCCCTCTTAAAAGAACCCCCCCCCCCCACTGGTCACACCTTTTTTTTGGGGGGGGGGGATTTCCATCCCAATGCAACATATAGAAATTTTGGGGGTGAATTTTAAAACTTTGGAGGGGGAATTCCCCCCGCCAGAGAAGGCCTAGAATAAACACTGGTCCCTACAGATCGTCAACCCCTGTTCATTTGCCCTCTGCTCCACTTTCGACGGTCCAAGGGTATGCTGGTATAGATCAAGTATTTTCTGACCCGGACATTCCATGATTCCATTGTGGAATAACCATAGACCACTGATGCCAAATGTTGGCCTAGTACTAAATTACTATAGAAGTTTTTAAAAGTTAATTTGCTCTGCGGGGTCATGTCGGCAAATGGCTGTTTTGCTAATACATAACATGAGGATTTCTATAGCGCCATTTTGGTAATGTTAGTAATTTACTTGGCATCAGTCAATGGTCGCTCCGGATTTGAGTCGTAATCCCTTGGTGTCGGGTCCAATACAGTGGCGGTTCCAGGAATTCTTGGTGGGGGATGACATTTTTTTGGAAGTTGGTGAGGGGGATGCAAAGTGTGAAGAAGAAAAACAAGATAAAAGAGATAAAAGGTCATTGTTAGTAGTGTTTTGCTCACTAAATGTTAAGAAACCTTGCCAAAAAAGGCCGACAAGCAAGAAAAGAAGGTCATTTGCAGTATTTTTCACTATTTTTAAAAAAAATTCACCGGAAAATAGGCTGACAAGCAAAAAAAGGTCATCCGGAACCCCGGTGTGGGGGGATGCGTCCCCAGTCATCAACATGGTGGAACCGCCACTGGTCCAATAAGTCAATCCAATTTTGTTGTCCCGGTCTACCGGTTATGGCGGATTGGCTTTAGACAACAGGTAAGTTTCAAGCCTGAATCGAAATATCTTAAGAGGCTCAGCGTACTGAGCCTAGTTCAGTGTTTCCCAAACTGTGGGTCGTCGGGCTTAGTCTAGTGGGTCGCGGGGTTGAGCGAAACTAGATTCAAAAGTGTCATTTTCTAACCAACACCACAATGTCATAAGCCTTGAAAGTTGCAAGCATACCTAGGTTTTAAGAAATTTATATGCATGGAATCCTCTATACACGGCTTATATTAAAATGATTGGTGTTTTATCCAGTCCGCTGAAGAGCACAGTTACAAAAAAAATTGGGATATTATCATGGGCGTAGCCAGGAATTTGATTTGGGAGGGTATAAATATTTTGGGTGGGTATAAATCTGAACTATAACCCACATAAACCATATAAACCACATATAACCACCTGTAAATCACATAAAAACTTTAAGGTAGGGGATATATATATATATACACCGATATACCCTCCCCGTCGCTACGCCTCTGGTAATCTTATTTCGCAATAACGCAGGGAAAGCGTATTCCGACCATTTTGCTCTGAAACTCCACTAACAATAGGGAATCCCTGCGGATAATGGCAAGGGACAGACCCGGACGTTAAGCGATTTTGCGATATTCATACAATTTTTAAGAGGCGTAACAAAGGTATGTTCCTGTGAACTCTTGAAAAGATAATTTCGAGAAATTTCAATATCTATTTCTTCCCCTTGTCTTACTTGACAACATATAAATAATTTTGCCTAATATATTTGCCATATTTTTCATTCGAATTGAATCAGAGCTTTTATTTTGCCATTTATTCAAAACTCAGAAGATTCTTTTCAACTAACGTTCGCCAGATGGCCTAATGTTTTAATATTACATGCTATGATTAGGGTCGCGGTACGTTACAAAACCGCTGAAGTGGGTCGCGGTTCCAAAATGTTTGGGAAACCTTGGCGTAGTGGACCTATGCTGGGAGTGAATTCCATAGCCTCGGCCCAGTGGCGACTCCAGGATTTGGCAAGTGGGGGGCCGTTGGGGTGGCAACTTCTAATCATGGGGGCCAACTATTTGTTGTTTAATGTATGCATCATTAAGTATAGGTCCCAACAGGGGGGCCACTGGGGGGACAAGGCACTCAATAGCGGGCACGGGCCCCCTCTGGCCCCCCGGTGGAGCCGCCACTGCCTCGGCCCAGCCACTGAAAAGACGCGCTTACCTAGAATTGTTGCGGGTGTGTGGTATCTGAAGAATAAGGTGCAACTGTATAAACATCTGAAATTTATATAACCGTTGTCAACTCGAATGCTACGTCAACCGTGAAGGTGAAGCAAAACCTAATTCGTCTGAAATACATTCGCATTTTGAACTCTGTGTGTTAACTGAAATGCACGCGAACTGCTCTGCACTGCTCACTGACTAACTGAAACTTCTATAGCGCCGCTTTAACAACGCGCTTGATGTCGGTCGGCCATCGTCCGTCGTTCGCAGCTAGCATCGCTCCTGTTCTATAGTTAGGCCTACTGCTGCCTGCCGCAGAGAATAAAACCGTTTGCAGACAGTGAGACAGATTGCAGAACAAATGCCCGACTCTGTCATCCGCTAAACTGCTCCCGTCCTATAAAGCATGAAGTATCGGCCTTGGAGACGCTCCACTCCAAGCGGTCAGCCGTCCGCAGCTGCGCCCGTTCACCTAGCGGCGAGTACGGAAACGACCGTTCAGTCCGCACAGGAATTCCCTCGATCGACCATTCGCTCGACAATATCTCGTGAAGCCACATGACAGCGGATGGTGTGCGCTATCCATCTTTATAACTGACGATGCCGTAGACGAGAGAGAGAGAGAGAGAGAGAGAGAGAGAGAGAGAGAGAGAGAGAGAGAGAAGTAAGATGATCTTTAATTCTTTTCTTGGACTGTAGCCGTCCGTCTTCAACTGAACAGAACATCAGAAAAGGTAAGCTATTTAATAATTTTATCATACAAATAATTATAGCCTAATTATTTGCAACTTTATGCGATGATCTCCTTTACAGCCCAGAAAATCCGTCAACCGATTACACGTAGGCCTACATGTAAATACATGTTTCTGCATACGTTTCCAACTCGCTTACGCCTAAATCTCGCAATTTTGCCTCAATCCAATCGACCGATTCACACGGCATCCAGTTCTCCATCATCTGCATCCATCTTGTGCTGAACTCGTGAGTTGCTTCATGAGCCGAAGTACAACTGGACTTTCTTTAGTCTCTGCATCTTTTCAAAGTCTGCCTTGCTGCTTCCCCACTGCCACTCTTGACTGATCTCTGGAATTGACCTTGCCCGGCGTCCACTAAACTTCGGCTATAGCTATATTTCAACGTTAGAATTAAGCGCCTAGGAATAAACAGCTACTGCTGTACCTGCTTCCGAAAGCGCTACAGAAATACGCGAGACTTTACTAACTTACTTAACTTCACTGTTCGTTTAACCGCAATCTCATCCTTCAGAATTTCAAGTGGCAAGTTCAAAATTAGGCATTCATCCATTGGGTTTCCTGAGAATGGAAGAAAAGCGGACAGAGCTGTAGTGGAGATCTGTTTCGAGGTTTCACTGCGCATCGTTAACTACATGTATGAGTTACGACAGCTTAAGCGATCCAAGCCCTGCTTAGCTGGAAATTGTCTTTGACGTTGTCTTCATACTGATTTATGCGATTATCTTCTATGATATACAGGTACAGGTCCGCCGAGAGGGCACAGGGAGGACAAATGCACATGGGCCCGGCGATCTGTAGGGGACCCGAACGGGTTAGGGTTTGGGCTACGGTTAGTGTTATGGTTAGATGGGGGCCCGTTGAAGGCATTGCTTGCGCTGGCGCTGACAAGTAAAAAAGGCCGTCATCAGATTTCAAACTTCTAGGGGTCCCGCGAGTACTCCTGCATAGGGGTCCGAAATTTCTCTCGGCGGCCCTGACGATTTAGGACCTACACAAAGGCAGTGGGGTTTCTATACTGAAACATTTACATTTTAATTTTACATTTAAAACAGATAATTTCTGCATATTGTTGCTGGTTCAAAAACCTCTTGAATTTTCTCATGTTAAAATAGCCTTAATCGACTGAATTATGAGTTTTCTATCTTACTGTTTCTCACAAGGTCTTTACTAATGAATTTAGTGTAAGATTGACTTATGCCTGGACGATTTAGATCCGGTGTCATGAAAGTTAGATTATTATTATTATTATTATTATTATTATTATTATTATTATTATAACTACTACTACTACTACTACTACTACTACTACTACTACTACTACTACTACGTCGTATGATTGCTAACTCATTATGTAAAGCACTCTTGATTTAGGCTTATGCCTTGTTATAGGAATATAGGGCTCTATAAATTATCAGATACCACCACCACCACCACCACCACCACCACCACCACCACCACCACCACCACCACCACCACCACCACCACCACCACCACCACCACCACCACCACTACTACTACTACTACTACTACTACTATTACTACTACTACTATTACTACTACTACTACTACTATTACTATTACTATTACTACTACTACTACTACTACTACTACTACTACTACTACTACTGCTACTATTATTATTATTGTTATTATTATTATTATTATTATTATTATTATTATTATTATTATTATTATTATTATTATTACTGCTACTACTGCTACTACAACAACTATTATTAATATTAATATTAATATTATTACAACTACTGCTACAACAAAAACTACTCCTGTTACTACTGCTTCTACTACTATTACTACTGCTATTACTACAACAACACTTGTACTGCGCAATGAATTCAAGGAATCAGCCCTGTATTCCTATCAGGGGCATAGCCAGGGTTACGGAACAGAGGAAACTTTGACATTTCGAGTAAAAAAAAGTATCGCACAAAAACGACGTCAACGAGGTCAAGGAGTTAATGACACATCGATTCTGTTCTGACAATCCTACTCCGCCCTCCCCGCCCTCGAAAAATCTCTCAACGGGTTTGCGCAAATTCCACGATTTATCCCATACAGACAAGGGGCCGCCTCCTTCCTTTCCGTGGCTGCGCCAACGATTCCTACACAAGGCAGCCCACGAGGATATCATGAAATTTTATTATTGATCGAGGTTCTCTTTCTCAAAACTTAAATTCAAATGGTTACGGATCGGACAAACTACACAGTTTTAGGATAATGGTTGAAAATTTGCAGTACAGTAGAGAAATAGAGCCACGTTAGGCTGCATGTTTATTCTTTGTAAAAACCAGTATCGTTTGAATGAGCAGATGGAAATTATTCACTCTGCAGAGGAAGTCGTTTTGCCAAATCAGATCTATTTTCTAACACCGGATGCAGCTAAATAAGTGGGCGGATGGGCAGAGCAATGGAATATCTACGCAATTCGATTCTCAGAATTTCCAATGAGCCGATGAAACATGGCTTCCTGTCCCCAAAACGTCGACTTTTCAGGCAGAGATTTAACAGAACGCAGGCCCTACATCTGCGGTCCGTGGACACTTTGAAAGTCACTAGACAGTGGGCGGCGGCGGCGGACAGAACGAGAGCATTGAACGATGGACCGATCCGTCCGCTAGCGCCAAATCTTCACCGGTCGAGAGGAGGAAGAAGGGGCTGCTGCTGCTGCTGCTGCTGTTCGTCCGTCGCAAAAAGAGGAACGGAAGCTGAAGGTTTTCTGCAGAGGCGACAGAGAGAGAGAAAGAGAGAGAGAGAGAGAGAGGGTCAATTATGAAGGAAAATATATAGGCGAATCGATGAGTAGTGGTCGATGGAACAATCGATCAGTCTAGTGTGTGTCGGTTATTGACGCTGCTGAATAGACAAACGGAGAGGTTAAAACGGGTGATCGAAGATGGTGCTCCAGAAAACAATGAATTCATCATCTGTGACTGAACGTCTATTTCAGTCAGACATTGAAATTTTAAGAGCTCAACTGAATAGTATCCCATGCTTCTCCTTCTCCGTGACGAGTGAGGAAACTGTGAGAGACGGCTGCAGAAAAGTTCAAGACCATATAACGGAAACCGTGTTTAAGAATAATGGGCCTATATTCCTC
Source organism: Metaphire vulgaris (assembly GCA_018105865.1). Taxonomy (NCBI): domain Eukaryota; kingdom Metazoa; phylum Annelida; class Clitellata; order Crassiclitellata; family Megascolecidae; genus Metaphire; species Metaphire vulgaris. The sequence goes on along the minus strand of CM030838.1, from coordinate 9,765,535 downwards.
GATGCATGCAAACTTATTTTCACTCCGAAATAGTTCAGTTCAGTTTAGCCTTTTTTGCACTCCTTGTGGAGCATAGGCCGCTGACAAGTTCTCTCCACTTTGCTCTGTCTTCCACGATCACTTCCATAGTTGACCATTTTATCTCGTTTACCCTCATCTCTTTATCCAGTGTGCTTTTCCATGTGTTTTTCGGTCTTACTCTCTTTCTTTTACCCTGGGGTTCCCACGTCAACACTTGCCTTGTGATACTGGATATAGGTTTCCTTAAGGTATGTCCTAGCCAACTCCATTTTCTCTTTTGTATTTGCTTCTCGATTGGATCTTGTTTTGTGATTTTCCAGAGTTCTTCATAACTTATCGAAAAATCACAAAACAAGATCCAATCGAGAAGCAAATACAAAAGAGAAAATGGAGTTGGATAGGACATACCTTAAGGAAACCTATATCTATACTCCAAAATAGGCCTACATTTGAAAACCCACAATTTTCTGACGAAGGATAAAAATCTTTACAAAGTATCTTGAACATGGGCGGAAAAGAGAAACGGCTTTCTACTAATTAAAAATTAAATAAATCGTCTCATTCGCGTTCTTGGAGATTGAAATGCAGAGAATTTCTTAAAAGATGTTTCGCCAATGCTTCAAATTTGTTTCACAAAAACATGATGACATTACCAAAAGTTGGAAGATTAGGCCTAGACACGTAGACCATCGTTTATCTTTTGTATTTGCTATGGGTTTGGAATTTGTACAAATCATTCGACTGTAAGACAATTGAATTTCGACCGTCTGATCGCATACTGTAATCGATTCCAGCTTCCACTGTTTGTAGTTTTGATCGTTTGCCGACCGCGCATTTCCCATAAACTTCATTCACATTTTCAGATTTTCTCTCGGAGACCAGCAACAACAAATTTATGGGATCAGAAGATTTATATCTAGCGATTTTTTGGTCCTCTCAATAGACGAAATAGCAGAAAAAAAGACAGGAATAAGCTTATGTTTATCGTCAAACGACCATCAGATCTGCTTAACATAAAAGGCACGATGAATCAGACTCAAAACACGACAGCAGCTAGGCCTACACTGTATACAGTGCAATGTTCCATCGGTCAACCTTCAGTCTAAAATCTCTGAAAATATTGACGTGGTGTCTAGACTTTGATGCATGAAATGGGATCTATCTTAGCAGAATCTTGCTAGGAGTCTTGTTTGACGCTTCTAAGAATCAGACCCAGAAGACTCTTTCTGCATACAACGCAAGTGTCAAAGCAGTCTTCATCTGTGAAGATGCATCTCGAGATACATTTTTAGAGAGATACTCTAATCCTTAAGATTCGCAGTAGGTACAATACAATCAGCTGATGCTTCCGTACATTAAGAAATGGCGCTACAAAAATCGCCGTTTGGTTTTGGTTTTTACGAATAATGTCTTGATAGCCTTCGTTCGACCCGATGTTGCTTTTGAAAATAATTGCATTTTGATCTGCATGCATTAAAATTCATTTCAATTTCTAATAGTCTAGACCCTATTCTCGCAAATTATGTCGTCCGTTCATCATAGCGATATGCCTATATATTATTGTCATCGTTACCTGTCGCATGAGGCTTGTGTAAAAATTATAAGGAATTTTAATCGTTGTTTAGCGTTGCGTTGCACTGGCCGAAAGCTCTGAAACTTACGGAGGTAATCTTGAAGACTCGGGTTCGATTAGCACAGGAGGATAAATGTTATGTCAGTATGAAGGAATTTCCATGGTTAATTTGAAAGGAAATATCACGCACTGATATTCTTGTAAAACTAGTTTTCACCGAGATACACAACTAGTGCATGTTAGTTGGTCGGGAGAATACGTTTACTGGCCAAGGACCAAACCAATGTGCAGTACCATAATGCCTGAAAATTCGTACCTTGGCTGTAGATGCGAATGTACTGTCTGTCCTTTTAAGCTTTTCCACCAACGCAGCGACTCTTAGGCTCAAAGTTAAATCTCTCAGATAACGTTCCTGTTCTCGCGCATCTCCGGGATTATAGACCTACAGAATCTGATGTTGACATATCTTGTTGATCTGCATGTATTTGCCGATGTGTTATCAAGAATCTTAGAAAAAACAGCAGACATTATTATTTTCAAAAAACTTTTAAAAGTTTACCACACATTGTATGTTCGATGCGAGAATGATAGATCGGAAAAGGCAGAAATCAAAATGAAAATATCGACGCACTGAAATGGTCCAGCAAAAGCAACAATGGGGTGGACATTTCAAACGTTCCTGCCCTTTTCTATCTGTCATTCTCGCATCGAATATAGTCTACAATGTGCGATAAAGTTTGAAGTTTTTAAAATACTGATAAATATGTACGACGCCTCCGGAAATTTTCGTTGTAAGTTATATTGTTATTTAGCAATGAGGAATGACGCACAATATTAGGCTGTATGCATTGCTCAGAAATTTCAATAAGGTAACAGAGAGGCCTAACAGTTACAACAGACGTCGAACGAGAAAAAAAGGGAAACAGCAAGAATCAAAATGTAAACGCGAAGACATCGAAGTGATTCGTACAATATGATGCAATGTGACCGTTGTACGAAACCTGATCATCGAAGAACTAAGAGTGTCGATATATTCGTACCTGCCAATTGGGAATTTTAAAAAGTGGCTATTCTTTGCAGTCGTTTCGCCTTTTTCACTCACAACTTTGAATTCTCTCAGCTTAAAATTCGTCTTCCACGTACATCTTGTCTTTCAGGCTATTCTCGCTTCTGGCGTGTTCATGTATTATCTACAGCATTATCAGAATGTAACGTTGAAATTCAACCAGGACGGGAGTCTATTTTCGTGATTAACAGTGACTCTTGGTTTTCGCTTATTTTTCTCGTTGTATCTGTCCGTGCCTCTTGATTTTCTCACCAACTGTCTATGGGAAATGAAAATGTTTTCTTCTTCTTCAAAGAAACAATTCAGAGCAGCTTGTGATGTATTTTTAATCTTGCTTGTTAGGTAGGAGATGCACGAGAAGTCCTTATCAAGAGCGAGCATGAATACAAGACAAACGCTCACAAACTTAGCACTACACAAGTGCAGATGCTGCATGTTATATAGCGTGATTTGCGTGCCTGTCAGCCATGCGGCGACATAGCCTCCCTGAATTATACCGCAGCTTTAAATGTTTAACAACGGTGTAGAAAATGACTTCATCAATATTGATGATAGAGAAGATAAAAGCTTTATAAGTGGCGTTTGATTTGCCTGAAGGGCTAACCTCCACTCAGTGGCGGTTCTACGTTGGAGCGGAGGGGGGTATGTAGCCCCCGGTATCCAGATTTTTCATATCAGGACCATTCATCTCAGGACTGTTCAACTCGGACCATTCATATCAAGGACTATTCATCTCAGGACCTTTCATCAGGAGTATTCATCTTAGGACTATTCATATCAGGACTATTCATCTCGGAGGAAGTTATAAGTATAAGGAAAGTAAAATACATGAATCATTGTATAACATAAATGAAGCAAAATATCAAGCAAAAGAGAGTTTCTAATTTTACTACTTATAACATAAGTATTTATGTGCATATGAAGCATTATGGGAAAATATATGTAGTAAAATGTTAAGTAAAAGTTGTTTTTTAATAGTGATGTTATATAGTACATGCATCTCTGAAGCAACCTCTTCAGAAATTTGAGAATTTCTATGCTATAGCCTATATAGCCTAAGTGGTTTCTTTTGACATCCGTTGACCCGCCTTTGGTGGAAACAAGCCTACAGATTAGATTTCAAGAGGCGCTGTGCAACAGACGTGAGGGGGTTGGAAATAATTATGATTTTTTGGAATACGTAGTGATTGTGTGGTCCCATACTAACTTTTTCTAAACTTTATTAGTTGCTATCATTTTAATATATATATATATATATATATATATATATATATATATATAATGATTCATATATTTTACTTTTGTTCTGTAATACTTCTGTCACAAACATTACTAATATAGTATATAGGGGCCTATGTTTATATATTTTATATTTATATATGTTTATTTTACTTTCCTTGTAATTATAACTTCATCCGAGATTAATAGTCCTGATATGAATAGTCCTAAGATAAATTTTCGTCCTGATGATATGTCCTGAGATGAGTAGTCCATGATATGAATGGTCCGCGTTGAACAGTCCTGAGATGAATGGTCCTGATATGAAAAGTCATGAATTCGTAGTCCCCAGATTTCAGCTTTGCCCCGCCCCCCGCCCATGCCGTTAAGATGTCAGTTAACCTATCATTTTCCCCAGGTCAATTACATTACACCAGCACGACACTCATTTAAGTCTTTTTGAGCAGTTAATGTCATTTCTTGCTCATCAGATTTTATCGCAAGTCAGGAGAGCAACAGTATGTCGACTTCGCCTGGGGCACCGCCAACTCTCGCTACGCCACTGACCAGAAGCAGGATTAGCATAGCTCCCCCCATTTTATTTGGCTGGAACCGCCGCTGCATCCAATGGTTGATGTGAGAAAATTTTGGGATCGGTGCTGTGCGACACCCCACCCGCCATTGCTGTTTCTTTGACACAGAAATAAAAATATTTAAAAATGGTTCCATTTCAAAACCATGAGTAATCAAGAGAAACAGCGAAAAATCGTTTTAAAATCACCGACAGTTACGACATTCTCAGCATCTGATTATAAAAGCGTCCAGTTTGGGAGATGCCGGACTAGTATAGGAAGACGTATCAAAAGCGCTTATGCGCGGAAGATCAGTTCGTCCCTTGGCCGTATACAACAATACAACAGTCTCCCCCGTGGGTTTTCACTTGGGCCGTTCGACCCGAAACTCGTCCGTTGTCCAGGAAAATCCCGTCTTTGGCCGAAGACGATTTCTAGCGAACGGGGGGCTAAGACAATCCCGAACGTCTATCTGCATCTAATATCTAATCCTTTTGTGAACAGCGATGAGTTTAATCTTGCATTATACGGTTATCCACCCACGACCCAGGTGCGTGGGCTGAACGCGTCATCAAAAGCTTCTGACCTGATCCTTAATCTGCCTATAAGGCACTATCGACATCAACAGCATCATCATCACCACCACCACCACCACCATCATCATCATCATCATCATCATCATCATCAACAACAACAACAACAACATCATCATCATCCTAGTACTCCATTAGGCTGGCCGCACATAAGAAAGCCACAATATTTATAATTAAGATGCTGACGTACATCATCATCATCATCATCATCATCATCATCATCATCATCATCATCATCATCATCATCATCAAAGGTAACTTTCAGTATCATTTATTTAGTCACTAACAGATTAGCACTAGGATGTTAGATATATGTTGCCCAAACATAAGATATTTAGGCCTATATACATTTCTAATACTTTAAATTAAAGTGCCATATTTCCATAAAATAATTTCAAATTATCTCACTTTCTGCGGCTCGTAGACCTATGCATATTTCTAAATGACCTCGTGGGCCGCATAGAATCCGATGACGGGCCGCATGCGGCCCACGGGCTATATTTTGCCCACCCCTGCTAGTATATCTAATAATTATCTATTTCGTACTAAGATCAAGCGAGTCGAAGCGACTACTGCGGTGTTATTTTCGAGAGAAAAACTGTAGAAATTCACGAGATCTTACTTAATATTGATCCTATTCTAGAGATAAATAGTTAGTTATTTTTATTTTAGCGCAGGCAGTCCGCACGAAGAATGGAGATGTTCGCATTTCCCATACGGAAAACAGAATTCTGCCGTAGCGTTAAACACTACGCGACACTTTCCTTGGTCCTGTTCACGTTTTCGCTGTCAGTTGTCGGCAAATATGATGTAACGGAAGCGGGGCGAAGATCGGCCGCCGCTTGGACGACGGGAGACGTTCGCCCTCTTCCCTGCTTCCATTCGCGAGAGACGATGGCGGTCGCCGTGCGTCGCGAATTCGCGTCGAAAGCGGCGACCAATCAAACCGTTAGATCGAATAAAAGCAAAGAATACGACCAAAGCGGTTCGCCGACGTCCGTTTCGCCGCGCGAAGAAGAAGAAGAGGAGGAGGAGGAGGAGTATGAAGAAGAAGAAGACGTCGTTGCCATGACGACCGCTGACAGAAAAGACGCCGAAGGAAGATACGTCGACGGCGAAGAAACCGGTTTCAAAGTGCCTAAAACGACGACGACGACGACGACGACGACGACGAGCGGAAGCTTTTATCATCCCCAACCCGCACCGTCGACGGCAGAAAAGCGAAAGATTAAGAAAAGAGCTCCGCCGGTGGCTTCGAAACCACTGCACATCGGCGCTCTGTTCGAGCTGAGCGACTGTTCCGCCAACGCTTCCACCGGAGCCGGACAGTCGGACCTCGCTGCCGCCAAAATGGCGATCCGCGATGTCAACGACCGACGGTTCGTCCCCGGTTATCACCTGGAATTGATCTATAACGACACCAAGGTAAGTTGTTAAGTCCACTCGAACAACTCGGACAGGTTCAAAGAGGTTTTCCGTTTTTCGCGTTTTTTGCACTCGACCTCCTTTGGAAAAGTTCACTTTTATCGACCGCGGCTTATAATACTGTAGACTACGAAGCACCTCGCACTGGTTTCTATTAACGTCACTTTCCGACGCACTCAAACCGTTCGACCGACTGACGAAAGGAGAAATAGCCATTTCCACCGCTGACGTCACGATAGACGGTGAAACATTCTTGCCAGACAATTAATCGCATCCGGAACCCTTTTTCCCCGGTGCAAATCTGTCTCTTCTATGCATGCACAATTGCACATTATTATTATTGGTCCCATTCAGATAAGAATCAAGCCGACGTAATAATAGCGCTGCCTGTTATGCCTGCAGATGCGCGAAAACCTGTTTTTTTCTCTGCAAATGTGCCCCGATCGATTAGTTTGTCCTGAGAGGAAATCTGCGAAAAGCTAAAATCGAGAGAGAGAGAGAGACTCGGTTATAGACGAAGACATTAGGGCATGCATTGCGTTGAGGCAGAGGAGCGCCGACTGCAACCCTAGACCCTCTAACGCAAGACACGGGACACTGCGATCGTCAGACGACTGAGAGAACTCTATACATGAAATCGAAATGAATTATTTCTTATTTTTTAGACATTATGACTCTAAGCGATGCTCTTTTGCGACTTCACAGCCTCCGATAGGCGCAAATCATGGCAGCTGCTAAGATAATTAGGCAGATGACACCAAATACCATGTTTAACCGAATACTAAATAATACTGTTTGGAAACCAATGCATAAACTTTGTTATTCAGAACAGAATTGGGTAGTTTTTCTGCTTATTGCCGTTTGTTATTAACCCCTTAACTGGGGATCCCGGATATATCCGTCCATTTTACACTGAGTTACAGTTAAATACACGGTTAAGGGTTTAATACGTTGCAGAAAGTGAATATTTTTAGAAAGACTTTTTCTTACTTTGTTTGTGGGAAATTAGCCATTTCTCGTGTCTTCCCCTTTATACCAAATCTATTCAAATACCAAATAAAGAGCTTCATACTCATAGGCAGACTTTCATGTGAAGACCTATTGAATTGGAGTTCTCATCCAGCACCTCACACGTATCGTTTTTCCTGAGAAAAAAATCAATGATCATCACTTGGTCAAAACCAATGACTCATGACCCATATGACAGATAGAAGTATTGACCCATGACCAATGAGTCACATGACCCATTGATCCATTACCATCTCTGATGTACATTGCCACGATGTTTTTGCTGAATCATAAAGGTGTTGATATTTCCGTTTTAATTTCTGCGCTTGCTTTTTCGACCTGTCATTCACCGCCTACAACAAATAGGCCTGTTATATAAACTTGAGGGTCTTTGCGATAATTTCTGCTGTTTTCTAAGATCGTGGTCATATAGCGCTAATTCGCTTTGTTGCAAATATACAGTAGACGTAAGCATGGGCGCCCACAGAAATTTTTTCTGGAGGGGCAAAACACATTTTAACACAATGGTCACGGTTAATATTTTAGCAAGGTTTTCAAATTTCAATGTGAATATTGGTAGGCCTATTTGTATTTTCCAGGGGGGGGCAAGTGCTCCCTCTTGCCCATATTTGCGGGCGCCCATTGACGTAGGGTAGGTCTATTTACTTCGAAGCCAGATTTTCAAACTCCAGATGACAATCTGAAATTGAGTAATATATGAATATTTTATGACAATAGGGGCCTATACACGGTGTCCGAAAAAAGTGGCCATCTAAGCATATTGCAGTAACTGCCTCAAGCATAAATGTTTTCGAATGAAGATCGTGTTTCAGTGAAAAAGGCACTTACAATGTAAAAGGGATACGGTGCTAAAAGATTGCTGAATGAATTCATTCGAAAAAGTGGTCTCTTCTGTGAAAATTTTAATAAACAAAATTGCATCCGAAGGGGGTCTGCCACCCATAAATACGGCATTAATGTTGTCGAACGTCTCGTATGGAGCCAGAAGACTGTCTCCAGAACCCACACTTTAAAACATTTTTGCCTGTTTGTCAACCGTTACGTAGAAAATTACGTCAGCCAATATATATATATATATATATATATATATATATATATATATATACGGCGGGAAACTGAAATCTGTGACGCAACTGAACGCAAAAATCGCAGACTTTTTCAACGCTTAAACGGATTTTAGTGAAAGTTTCGTGGTAATGGCACAAATATAATTATGTCTCTGTGTATTTCAAGTTTTATTTCTTTCAATCATCGTGACAGGATCGCAGTAGTTATTGCAATATGCTTAGAGGGCCCGTTTTACCGGACACAATAGAAATCTATCTTACGACGCGTAGTAAAGTTTTTATTCTGTCTATACGGTGGCGTCTTTCTCTTATACATTGCGTAAATTTAGCACCACATAATCCCCGCTAAAATCGCCTGCGTTCGATGAATTGCATCAAAGCGTCTCATATCGGCAAAGTCTATATTAATCCCCGTTTACTTCGGCGGTAGAATGATCATTTTGTATAAACTATTAATAGCCAGACGATGTAATATCTTAGTAATAACTGAATACTCTGTTTACTGAGAAAGTCCTGTTTGTCCACTTGGCGAGGGCAAATCCTGTCGCCAGGAATGCGTGTCCAGTGCAAACATTATAATACCAGACTAGGGCCGGCCGAGAGAAATTCCGGGCCCCTGTGCAGACTAAAATTCCTTTTTTTGCTTGTCAGCCTTTTAGACATCTTAAAATTACCTGACGACCTTTTGTTTATTCTTTTGCTTGTCACCCTCTTTTACATCTTCAAATGAGCTGATGACCTTTTTTGGCTTGTCAACCTTTTCACGCAGGGCTTCATATATTATTGTTAATTATACATATTCATCATCGGCCCGGGTCCCCCAGACCGCCGGGCCCCTGTGCAGTTGCCCCTGCCCCCTCTCGGCGGCCCTATACCAGACGACGCTGCTTCACTAGCCCGGGATATAGTACGAGTTTTCTCCAGTTGGCACGGAAAGCATTGAAGCAGACTGCCAAGGGTGTAGCAAGAGATTTTGACCACCACTCTCCTCATTCCGTCGCTTTAAATAAATGAATTACTTTTTTCAGATTTTAGATTAAAACTACTTAACTTTTCTAAGAAACATCTTGTGACTATAAGATTAATTTCAAGACCTTATATATAGCCATTGTTCGAACAGCGATTTGGTCTGTAGCCGGATCAAAGTAACTTTCCATTTATTTCTGTTACCGTCTATTAGGCTATATCACAATGCTACGACGCGCATTGCATGATTGCACCGACAGTCTGAAAGAACACGCGTAACATTTTATCACTGTATTCACCCACCCACACACACCAACCCCCACACACACACACACACCAACCCAAACACGCGTACATTCACATATAGTCATATGTACGGTTTTTGTTTTAACTAACGTCGTTTAAGTGATTATCTGTTACAGTGGAGTGCACTTTATCGAAGGCATGACTTTTTATGTATAAACCCATTTCCAATGAAAAACTAAACTCTACGTATTTCCATCTACGTAATAGGTCTGGGACATGCCTGGCCTGTAATTCTCACCGTGCGTAGATCAATTCCAATAGCGTTCCCATAGCAATGCAATCTGTTGTCAAGACAACCTTAGATCCGACATTCTGTCGCATACGCTGCAGACAATCCGTGAAGTCTACTGCAGACATGGACATGGGTTGGGTCAGACTTGTCCATGGGTTACGTTGAGTTCAGATTATGAAAAAAATAATATATTGGGTTTTGTGAGTCTATACCTGTTAACCATGCTAAATATAGGTTTTATGTTTACTGTTTTGAAACTAGATATAGATCCTTGTATTATGTCATAATGACTGCTTGCACCTAATGGCGCCATGTACGTTATAGAGATGTGCGGGTACAGCTACCCGTAGCCGTGCAAAAACTTCCTTACCCCATTCCGTTAGTTTATTTGTGCGACAGCTTCCTATCGCTTGTACGCTATTTGTAGGCTTTGCTTATTTTATACCACTGTATATATAGGCCCATAGGGGCGCGGTGAAAGATAACTAGGATTCTTGCCATGCAATCGGAGAGGGTAGAGTGTTCTAATCTGTCTAATCTAATCCTAGGCACTGCGTAGGGACCTTGGAGAAGTTGTTCATCCATCACTGTCTATGAGGAAGCAACTTACTTATCTCATCCCCGGGTGGAAAAAATCAATTGTACTTGTCTTAGGGCATAGAACTCATCATCGTCATCATTATCATGGTCATCATCATTGTCATCATGATCACCACTATCGCCACCACCACCACCACCACCACCATCATCATCATCATCGTCATCATCATCGTCGTCGTCGTCGTCGTCATCATCATCATCGTCGTCGTCGTCATCATCATCATCGTCGTCGTCATCATCGTCATCATCACATACTGTATATATGTCTTAGGCATAAATTGACTTGCTGCATGGTAACAGACAGAACACTACTATAACGTTTGCGCCGCAGGCAGTGGTTGGTATGACTTTAGAAGATGGGGGGGAGGGGGCGCATTGATGGTAGTGACCTGGGGAAGCTTAATAAGCCAATGAGAGATTGCGTCGCAGAAATTTCTTGGTACGAGAGAGACAGAAATCGGAGATCGACGAATCTGTCCATTACGCTGTCATGTTTGTCATCAGCGACGACCGGAAAAGTCGTGAGCAGCATTTTCAAATGGAAATGACCATCACAGGATATTCTCACAGAACGTCCAGAACTCCAATACAAGATGCGCTTTCCGTATACGTGATAGCGCCAAAGTCAGCAGCAGAAGCAGCAGCAGTAGTAGTAGTAGTAGTAGTAGTAGTAGTAGTAGTAGTAGTAGTAGTGGTAGTAGTAGTAGTAGTAGTAGTAGTAGTAGTAGTAGTAGTAGTAGTAGTAGTGGTAGTAGTAGTAGTAGTAGACTTCTTTAGCGCCATTGTAGTAGTACATCAGACCAGTCGATGGTCGCTTCAGTAAATAATCGTAGTCGTGATCTTGTCCGTGGTGATTCAAGGTTGTTATCCAGAGGTCAGTGTCTGAAAGGGGAATACTGTGCCGTTGTAACGTACTGTAACTAGGCATTTACATAGCGCCCCTTCTGGACGAAATTTCGCTATTCCTTCTTCCATGAATTGATAGCTATGGCGGTTCCTTTGGCCTTCTCTCTCTCCTCTTTCTCTTCCTCTCCCTCCTCCTCCGATCATCCTAATATTTTCGCTGCCGTGTTCCATCCTCACACGATCCACGTCACTGCTGCTCGTTCCCTGTTGGGACTGACGAGCGTCACGTGACCATGGTTGCATGCAGGAAGAAAGCGCCACCGAGATTTTCGTTCGGCTTGCGGTCGACTTACTTACTTACTTACTTACCTACCTACCATCGGCGTCGCTGCATTCCCAATGCAGCCATCAGCCAAGAGGCGAATTCTTCGGCGATCGTCTACCGTCTGGCGAAAAGGTACATCGAGGACCACGGAAGGAATTAAATTTTTTATAAATACGAAAAACGACCAGTTTGTTTGGAAAACACAGCAAACGCGTATGCGGCGAAGAGAGACAGAGACAGAGACAGACAGACAGACAGAAGCGGTCGAATGGGAAACGACGATAGATGACGCTCGATTATTCATTCCGAGGAGGACGATGACAGTAACTGCGGAGGGGGCATGACCACCTGCCGGAGATAGAGGCTGTGTTATTGTTGCTGCTGCTGCTGCTGCTGATGATGATGACGATGACGACGACGATGATGGCAGTTGAGACGGTGTGCGTTGGTGCTGGTATTGGTGAAGGCTAATTCTAATTAAAAACGTAATTTTCAAGTGCTTTAGAAGGCCAAGTTAGACTGTGTGAAATCAGCTAAACCATCTTAAAATACTTGAAGCCTTCAAAAACCCAGTTTTCCTAGACAGCGTTTGAATCCATTTTCTATTTCAACTGTTAATGCCCTTTCGTTCAAAACTGTTCCATAAATCCGCTACTTATCACTGGAAAATTGCTTTTCTCTTGGTCTCATCCTCTTCTTCGACTATTATGATTAAGATGATAACTACAACGACAGTAGTGATTATGAGCCGACGGTGACTGCATCTGCGCGTAGCACAGCATTGGCTTTTAAATATAAAGGCAAAGCTTTGGCGTATCTGGGCGTCCATCTGATATGATGATCGCTGTACTTGAATGCAGCAAAGCAACAACGTTTATCTTCCTGCTTACAGAAACGTCTGTATATAAACTGATTAACTAACAAATCGAAGATCACGTCCATTGCAATTAAATCCGCCTATGATATAGCCCGATATAGACCGCCTATGACACAGTCCGATATAGTCCGCCTATGATATAGTCCGATATAGTCTGCCTATGGTATAGTCTGTGGCAGAGATGGCAACTGGTCACTCAAGATAACTCATGACCCATGCGACTCACTGAACTCTTGACCCACGACCCATGACTCATGGGTCCTGGAAAATTAAACATCTATCATGATTCTTCACAGCCGTTAATCCATATCAATAGTAATGTTGAGTAACGATCGAATATAACAGCATGCAATACTGCCCTACCTACCACGCAAGGGTCACGTCATTACGTAATTAGATGCAAAAATCGCGTCATCACGTAATTAAATGCAAAAATTGCATCGCGTATATTTCTCTGCCATTGAACGTGAGCTTGAAATATCATGCGTTGCATATAGTTGCACCTGCAGTTCTAAGAATCTGACGGTGCGTGGACCAGAACCCATGATTGACTCATGATTCGAGTAATCCGTTGATCCATTGACCTTTTGCCATTTCTGGTCTGTTGATTTAAGTTTGCGTAGAGAGGGAAATGAGCCAGGAAACTCAGAGAGCTGAAGCTGCAATACTCTTGTCTTGACGAATAACACTTTACGAACGACGATCTTTCACTATATGCACGTAGCACCGTATATAGCACCAGAGGTTAAATTGAGCCGGATCTTGCTGGATATCCCATCCGGGACGTCTGGCAAAAGATCCGGCACGGCTGGCATGAGATCGGGAACGTATTTTTTATTCTTTGGGATCTTTTATTGTTTACTTTAGCACTCTGAATGCACGGGAAAGAAAAGAAAACGTGAACTGTACTATAAATGTCCGTTTTGAAGTGAATAAAAAAGCCGTGAAGAAATTCTGTGGACGGAGGAAAAATAAGGAGATCCGGCACCTCTGAAAAAGTAATTTAACCACTGTATAGCACTGCCCGTGTCTTTAGTAGTTTAGTCTATCTGACAGTGATCGTTCTTTGGCTTAACGTGGTCGTGGAAATCGTCATGGAAAATTCATTTCTGCCAGGAAGGAAACAGCTTGTGCTCATGGGTTTAATCTAGGGATTCTAGGCCGTTTCCGGTGGGAAAATTGCCCTTCCCCGGAAATATCAAATCCCCCGGAAATTTTGGCATACTACATCAACTAACAGCAGCTCCTAGCAGAATTTCCCCGGCTTTGTCAGTTCCCCCGGCTTTGTCAGTTTCCCCCCGGAGTCCAGGAGTATAGATTAAACACTAATTTGTGCCTTTTTTATGGGCGGAAGATGGCAGAGTGGGCTAGGCGCTGGAGCGGTATAGGCTGACGGAGTGAGGTTCGAACCCCGTTAGTGCCCCTAGTCGCTTCCACACAACAACAATGCCTCCTAATGTAATGCATCACTTGCACAACGCCTCTTGTATTTCTACTCAGAGGCACGCCTGGCATTGGAGTCGCATGATAAAGTAGTGAGACTTTAGCTTTAATATAATATAATATAACAAGGTTTAAAGTGGTTCAGTAGGGACTGCCCTGTGTGAAAACCACTTTCGCATTGAACTAGGCCACTGTAGATCACGCTATAGTTAATTTTTAGTCACGTGATGAATGACGCTTATCTTGGCTGTTATAAGCCAGGTCAAGCTTTTTTGCATTACTAGCACGCTAATGACAGACATCAATTTAATCAAACATAATTTTGCGATAGCAAGTCAACAGAAACGTATACGTTGCCTAAGATAATGAACAGAGATCACAATTCAGCGTTGCTTGAGGTGATACTCTCTTGTCTATAGCCTTTCATTATCTATGGTTAGTGCTGCCATGCTATAGCGCAATATAAATTTAGTCCGGCGAAAGTCATCTGCGTCTGCAGATGCTGTCTGTTTAGGTCGGTCGAAGAAAGAAGCCATCTTTTGCAAAATTGCTTCTCAATAAATTGTCGTTCAGTGAACAAATACTGTTGGTTGGTCGGTCGGTGGGTCGGTGGGTCGGTCGCTGCGGTGGCTTCGTTTTGACCCAATTATCGGTCGCTAATGGTATAGCGCTATAATCAGTGCACGCGCAGTCTTTGAAATACTCGTTCCACGTTTCAATTCATCGCTTCCCTTCCTCGATACCTCTTTCTCTCTCTCCGTCTCTCTCTCTCTCTGTCTCTGTATGTCTGTCTGTCTGTCTGTCTGTCTCTCTCTCTCTCTCTCTCTCTCTCTCTCTCTCTCTCTCTATCTCTCTCTCTGTCTTGCTAAGCAATCTGTTATTACATGCATGGAATATATTCCACCCACGTATGGATCGGAAGGAGCACGAGTTTGCCCAGGCAATCATAGCTATACCGACGCAAATGGCATTTGATCATATAGGACCCATGCGTCTTCGCAATGCATTTCCCTTTCTCTGCTTTGCAACGCATAGGCCTATATAGATTCGCATCTAGAAATTATTCTTCATTTTCTTGGCATTTCTCTTAAGTTCAATTACATCCACTGTTTTTTTCTGGTCGTCTTCTTGTTCTCGACACACTCAAAGAAGTCGACTGGACAGCATCGATGTTTTGGTTGGACAGTCATTCCGACTGTGGCTATAGCATGGCCGTATATAGGAAGGAACGGATTATGCGCCCTATAGAGCTAGGACTCAGCGTCTGCTCTCAAAAGTCGTCGGGATTTGGTGCTTGATTAAATTGTTTCAGCTCAGTGGGGAAGAGAGATCAGAGTCGATTCGCAAGTCACCGGTGTCCGTTGAGATCATTCAGGCGATTCTAGTTCCCAGTTGTCAAGTAATGGCAAAAATGTCATATACAATCCTATCCAATAGGCCTACAAGATCGCTTTATTACTGTAAATCTATACCTTGGCAAAATGCAAGGTAAAAACATAATACGTAAACATACCTAATACATACCTTATGATATCTAGTCAATTTCTATACAGACTTGGTTGCATGGGCTGAATGCGCGAGTTTAGTTTTTTTCTTCAGCGCTTTTCCTGAAACACTCCACTAACTCCAGCCATTTCTCTCGTGTTCTGTGTTCCTGCGACCAATCTTCTGATGTACGTGCTTCCGTAAGTGTATGCGGCTGCTTTATCAAGCATTTATTAATTATAGCGTTCCTTCTTGTCAGACAGTTTCCATCTGCTTCATTGCCAGATTGCCTGTCGATGCAGATATACCAAAGCACAGCGAAACATTTAGACCTAAAGAACAGATATATCTAAATTTTGGCATCCTCTCCGTGTGGGCGGACAGGTGATTGCCATGGGTGGACAGGTGATTGCCAAAGACATAAATCCGCCAAATCCAGGTCGATAGATCATCCCAGCTTAGAGCTAACGCTTTACCTAATGAGCTACCGAGACAGACAAGCTGGATAAATATATATATATATATATATATATATATATATATATATATAATGCATATTTTGGTCTGACCTGGTCCTGCGTGATTGTGATTTGTTCATTTTGTTGTAGAGGAAAATTGATAACTGCAAAACATTTTGGACATCCGCGTAATAAATAAGCAAAAAGAAAAATGTCCGGAAAATTGATAACTGCGCTCACAAAACCCAGACAATTGTCATTTTAACAATGCACAGTTTCAATTAATCACTGCACGTTTTGTGCATCACTGCACGTTTTAAAACAGGCCCTGATTTGTTGTGCCATCGGTCGATGCTTCTATGCATTATGAAGTGGCGCTATAGAAGTGTAAGATTAGATATATATTAGATCGAATAGATAACTGTTATTAGAATAGTTCTCCAAGCGTGTCATGATAATATTCGAATAAGAACCTCTTGGCATCGTGATAATGACCACGGGATCTGTGCTTGCTAGTCAGTTGCTTGATAGGACATGTTACTTTTCGAAGTAATTATCAGACGAGAAAACAAATCACTTTTTCGCGTAGTTACAAATTCCAAAAAGATTTACCAACGCATCATCGATTGTGTGCCCTCGCAATCTGTCTAATTGTTTAAAATTGAATACAATTAATCAGTGAAGCACTTAATTGTGTAGCGCCGCGGATCTGTTGAATGGTGCCTGCTATGTTTCCTGTTGAACGTATAGTGTGATCCGGGACATGGCGCCGACGCGTTTTACGACCTCGTCTATCGCAAGCCGACGATCGCCATGCTGCTCGGAATCTCCTGCTCGGACGTCGCGAAGACGCTAGCAGAAATCGTGCCTTACTGGAACCTTGTTTTGGTAAAATAATGATTATTCATTCTACTCTGTAGGCCTAATAAAAGCGACTTTTACTTACTTATTTAATTGACTGTTCGATTTGTCAGGAACTGAAGACTTGACCTAGTCTCCCACTGGTCGAAAATGACCCATTGACCCCCACTGGTGGTAAGAAAAAGGTGTTCCAATCGCGGATGACAGCCCCCCTCTGCCCCCATTGCATGCTGTAGGATAGGGTTCTTCGATTTAGAAACAATGCTGATTATTTAGATTCTCTTTACGCCAATTAAATTATCTATTGATGAATAGTTATTTGAAATCTGTTATGTAGTTTCTCGTCTATTTGAATCTATCGAAATCTGCACAAAATTTTTCCAAATAGCTTACCAGATATTATTATCTCTCACTCTCTTTCTTTCTTTCTTTCTTTCTTTCTTTCTTTCTTTCTTTCTTTCTCTCTTTCTCTCTCTCACTATATATATATATATATACACACACCAGGTATATATATATATACCTATTTTTATATATTTTCGAGGAACTTTACCAGACCTCGAACCGGACAAGAGTTAGCCACACAATTTCTTAATGTTTTCGGACACTTTTTCATAAGTCCTTCGGGAATGAAGTATAGAGGGCATTATATATATATATATATATATATATATATATATATATATATATATATTAGGGATGTGCGGGTATACCCGTACCCGTGGGTATACCCTACCCGTACCGTACCCGCGGGTACGGGTAGGGTAGGGTACACATTTTACGGGTACGGGTCGGGTACGGGTACAGCGCTACGGGTACGGGTATAGCGGCTACGGGTACGGGTATACCCGTTTTACCCGAAAAGTTATATTTTCATTTCTCACTACTATAGCAAATTAGCAATGCAATAATAGAAAAATAATATTGAGTAAAGTGTATTAGTATAACTTGTACATCGCGTTCAGTTTGTCAGACAGCATGCATTTTACTTACTGAAAACACAAAGGAAATACAGATGACGTAATCTGACATCTTCAGTAATAAATCTATAATGGCGTCCTCTGACTCCTCCAAGGACTCTTTGACCGAGAAAGTTCTTCTGGTAAAGTTTTGTGGTTTAACTTGAACTCTAATGCCTGCTCATAGATAAATGATATCTACTAAATATTTTAAACAAGCCCATTCGTGTCGGCTTAGGCTAGCTGACTGATTATCCTGATTCCTAAGTACTAGATCTGTCCTAATCTAAACATGCGTGCTATTTACAATGAATAGTTATCCCAATTTCGTAGCCCCGATTTCACTGTTGCCTCTCTATAGTCTCTAGGAACGGATACGGGTTCACGGGTCCATGTACAGGTCCTTGTAGTACTTGTACCCGTAAACGCACCCGCGGGTACGGGTCCAAAATTCCAAATCCAAAAAACTCCAAATTCCAACCAAAGTCGGTTACGGGTACGGGTACGGGTACGGGTACGGGTACACAGCTTACGGGTACGGGTCGGGTACGGGTACAGCGCTACGGGTACGGGTAGGGTAGGGTAAAAAAGTTTTTCCACGGGTACGGGTAGGGTAAGCATTTTGCTGTACCCGCACATCTCTCTATATATATATATATATATATATATATATATATATATATATATATATATATATATATATATATATATATATGCGCGCAAATCTCTTCTAAGCTGTAATAAAGCGATCCTCTGCTTGTTGATTTTTATTGCCTAATTTATTGCTTCTAAACCTTTCAGTATAATTTAAATGTTTCACATTCTTGTTATCTGTTTTGATATCTATCTGTCTGTCTGTCTCCTTCTCTCTAAATGCCTATCTTTCTATCTGTCCTCTTTGTCTATGTGTGTGCGTTGTCAGCCTGCTCGTCAGTCTGTCTGTCTATCTGTCTGTCTGCCTCTCACACCAAAAGTCTCTGGTCGTCATGTTTTATATAACTGTAATGAACAATGTCAACACAAATTGATTTATCTCTGTTGTCGTCTTTGATTCTCTCGACCTCAGCTAGTATGTGTGTGTTTTTTTGCCGGCGCTGTCTCCTGGAAGTAGGCCTACTTAGGCGTTGTGTGGTCGCTCATATCGACGCCACGCTTCCATTTGTCTGCCTCCTTCCCCTATCTCAGACACCCCCTCCCGATATTGATCGCTTCGTAGTAGTATCTCTATATCATCGGTCTGTTTGAGCGTCCGATAAGAGACCGAGACCCCGTGGCCGTGAGACCCTGCAAATGCCACGCGGGACCCTTGTCAGAATGGTCTTGTCAAAGCGTCTGTGTAAGTGGCGCATTAGAGACAGAATCGAATGACAGGAGAATGACGGAATAATGACGGACGAGTGTCGCAGTTATTAACGATAGCGACTGATTGACTGAGATTTCTAAATGCAATAATTTCGAAGGGTTTCATCGACTGGAATGGCTTCACGTCTTCATCGGAATTCAATCCAACAATCGAAGTGCGAGATAATTCGTTCACTCCGTTTATCATTCCATCTATCATTCAGTCTATCATTCCATGTAAGATCATTCCAACTATCATTCCGTCTATCATTCCATCTATCAGTCCGTCTTTTATTCCATGTAAGATCATTCCATCTATATTCCGTCTATTATTCCATGTAATATCATTCCATCTATCATTCCGTCTATCATTCCATGTAAAATCATTCCATCTATATTCCGTCTATTATTCCATGTAATATCATTCCATCTATCATTCCGTCTATTATTCCATGTAAGATCATTCCATCTATATTCCGTCTATTATTCCATGTAATATCATTCCATCTATCATTCCGTCTATTATTCCATGTTAGATCATTCCATCTATATTCCGTCTATTATTCCATGTAATATCATTCCATCTATCATTCAGTCTATCATTCCATGTAAGATCATTCCATCTATATTCCGTCTATTATTCCATGTAATATCATTCCATCTATTATTTCTTTTATCATTCCATGTAAGATCGTTCCGTCTAAGCCAGTGCATGTCGAATTGAGTTTCAATTAATTTGTTGACTCCGTTGTAAACGCAAATCAATGATGATCGCTTAGCGACCTGGAACTATAGTCTATACTAACGCAGCTCTACCCCGTAGGCGGCTAAATTAATACGGGAGTGAAGCGCGGTGACTCACATGCCGATGCGATTAAAAAGCGTAATCCACTCTGAACACGTTGATACTTGGGTCGGCGCCATGGACCGGATCCAGTCCCAAGTGGATAATGACGGAATGGGGATGGTGGTGGTGGTCCGGGTGCTGGATCGGGAGAAGGGAGACGGTGGAGTGCCGCTGGATGAACCTCCCTTCCTCGACATTCCAGCTGATGAAGTCGAAAGATCAGTCGCCCCTCAATAATTCTCATCCCATCCACTCGACAGCTAGATGCATTGCACCCCGAGCGGCGGCGGTCGGGCGGTGAACCGGTCGAATACAACACAAGGGTCGATTCATACGCCATGCGCATACTATTCTGTATCAGTATATGACGGATGTAATTACGCGCGCGAAAATAGTCCCGCGACGATAGACGGCGACGTTCGCAGGCCGTTTGCCTCATCTGGGCGGCTGTGGCTTTCCAATGTTATGAAAACAATTATAGAGAAAGACAGGATTTACTTTTAAATAATTAATGCAAGATCTTGCACACATCAAAACAGTTGCGATGATAGTGAACATTCGGCACAGTCGGATTTTAAATGGGCCTTTAAATAATTCATTTCAATGTATTTCCGTCGCCTTATTTGAGCTCTATTTTAGGACCTACGGTTAATTGGATACTTTGTTTAAATGGAAACAGTGCGCCATTAGAAAGAACAATTGCTGTAGAAGTTGACTAAATGCACGTTAGGTTTTGATTTTTTAATGTGAATACATGTAAATATTGAAACATGTCGCTTCGTCGTCGTCGACCGGCTGCTCGACCTCATTTCAAAACATCGGTTCTCGAATATTGTTTAAGTAGCGTTTCAACAGTTCGGTCACTGCGTTTTCTGTTCACGATTTGTTGGTGATCTTTTAAACTTAACTAAACTAAAACTAAAACTAAAAATGTTAAAACTAAAACACAGATTTTATGGCCCCCGTTTTTAAACAATCAAGTCCAACAGGCCCTTGTGAGCTAATCATGCATCATTCTTCAGAGTCGACTATTTCTTATTTCAAATTTCGAATTTATTGCTCCTTACACCCCAGATTTTGAAAATCAATTGATGAACCATATACTGATATATATATATATATATATATATATATATATATATATACAATCATGGAGGGAGACAAGAAGGTCTATCCCCAAAGGCTGAGGTTGCAAATGGACAGTGGCGGTTCCAAGAATTATTGATGGGGGAATGCAATGCATTTCTAGGATTTTGGTGGGGGATGCAATGAAATCCCGAAAAA
Organism: Metaphire vulgaris; assembly: GCA_018105865.1. Classification (NCBI taxonomy): domain Eukaryota; kingdom Metazoa; phylum Annelida; class Clitellata; order Crassiclitellata; family Megascolecidae; genus Metaphire; species Metaphire vulgaris. The sequence continues at coordinate 9,744,141 of CM030838.1, read as the reverse complement.
GATTGACAGGCGAAAAACGTCATTAGCAGTGTTTTGGCCAGTAAATAAATGTAAATAAAACTTCCCGAAAAAGGCTGACAAGCAAAAACGGTCATCAGAGCTCTGTTTTGCACACAAGGATAGCGGCTCGGACCCGGTAAACCCTGAAAACGCTGACAAGAAAAAAAACTCGGTGGGAGATGCATCCCCAGCGTGGAACCGCGCCCCTGGAAACGGAGGTACATTCATATCTCAATGGCCATCGATATTCTATAAGCGCCGCTCCACTGGTCACGTCTTCGCCCCCCTCGCCAACTGCAAGATCGTATCTCATCCTGTTGAACCGTAGAATGACAATTCTCAGTCTCGCAGGCGTCATGCGAAGTGACAAAGTCACGAAATCGTTTGCTTCATTTTGGACGAAGAAGAATGCTGACGATATATACACAGAAGAAACTGGGACATCAGGGCAAGCACGATTAGTCTCTAAGCTTCAACTGGGCACCTCTTCTAAGTCAACCGAAAAAAACAGTTCTCTGATGTTCGATCCTCTGATCTTGACAGGTGTTTCTATAGCCCCGATTCGGATCTTCGTCTTTGGCACGATAGGGTCTTTGTAGCTCCTCCTCCCCTCCCCCGCCAGCGGCACGCAACGCCCCCACGCAGCCCGACCAGTCCCCTGAAAAAACGGAAACACTTTCGAGCGTCTTTCAGTCGCTAATGTGACGAAATGAGTCGAACTCGACCGTAAATTCCGCGTGAATTCACGCAACACGCGACCGTCGCTTAAGCGTCAAACATCGAAGCTCCTGATTTAATACAAGAAATCTACTGGATTTTAATCATTTCTCCCCAGAGCCCAGTAACTTCTTTTGAACTCTTTCAATAAAATTCTCTACTTCGTATGATTTTAGATGACTGGATTTTTTTGTTTTTCGTTGTCGAATAATCTAATAGGGGGATCGTAGAATCCGTATAGTCGTAGATTTCAGATGAAATTTAAATCATCAAAGGAAAACACGCGGCGAGTACAATATCAAGATGTCGAAAATTCGAAAGCTAGTTACACGGAGGTCGTGAAATAGAAGACAAAAATGACATCGTCGTATGCGAACATGATGCATCAAACTGGTTTAAAATCCAAATTTATCATACACAGAAGCAGTCGTGCTGTATTATTAATCGTCATGAACTGATTTTAAAATGGAAAAATAATGTGCAAATATTATAGAGTTGAGAATGCAGGTCTATAATCATTATATTCTACAATAACATACTCGGAAATTCGGAATAATTCTCGAACGCGGCTTAACTACGCATGTCCATCTGTTACTAAGTCACAAACGATAATCTATTATTATTATTATTATTATTATTATTATTATTATTATTATTATTATTATTATTATACTATATATTATAATTATTATTACTATAATCTATTATGACATTAGAAATTTGTGATTGATTTTTTTCATTGTTGATATGCGTGCTTCAAATTTAGATGCGGCTACATATTGTATGCCTACCCTGTTGGCGAAGAAACACATTACAGCAGAAATATTGCACTCAGTGATATTTTGACAAAATGAGTGCAGACAAAGTTGACGCATTTTAGCTAAGATTGCTGCAATTTTTTTCGATTTTTTTCTTTTCGAAGCTCATGATTTAGCCGTCGTGTGAGCTAGAGAAGAGACGTATTAACCCTTAACTGGGGATCCCAGATATATCCGTCCATTTTACATTGAGTTACAGTTAAATACACGGTTAAGGAGTTAATATCACTTCACTTCACCCTTTGCGATGTTAATGTTTTTCTTGATGAACTGAGAATGACCGGATTGTCATCCATGTTGAGACTTTCTGTTCAGTTTGACCAACAATAATAAGCGACACAGCGCACAAAGAGACAAATTTTCGAGCAAATTCGATTACCAGAACTGGTTTTAGTACAGTAGAACTTCGTTATACTCGGTTACAACGCGCCGCAATGAACGGTTCTGCTTGATGCGCTACCGTATTGGATATAACGTATACCTCGGATATAACGTACTAAATTTTACAGACCTTCTAAATACGCTGTAACGAAGTTCTACTGTATATAATTAATTTGAGCAATTGGTCATTTGGTGCAGAAGTGCAGATGCCTATAACTTCATAGACATCGATGTTTAGGGTTAGGGTTGGTTGTCAAACGCAGACAATGGTCGTTATTTATACAATATGAACAGAATTCTCATCATGAAATCCTATTTTCAAAAGAGCGTTCCTAATCCTAAACCATGCGTACAGCGCTATATAAATTGTCCTGGATAATAATAATAATAATAATAATAATAATAATAATAATAATAATAATAATAATAATAGTAAAGATTAACGTCTACTTGAACACGCATAACGCGTTTTTGAGATGCGCTCCAGCCGTAGCCTACGTAAAACGATATCAGTTTGCATATAGGCCTAACGTTAAATGGTCGAACGAGGTCTATTGGGTTTCATATACCGTCTTGTGGAGCAAGTCTTGGCGTCATTCTCTTGTCAAAGCACGAAGAAACAATTGACGCGCGGAAATGATAATCCAAAGACACGCGAGGATCGAGTGACGCACGTGACATTCGTGTAATGTGCGTCACTCTGCCGATAGGGGAGTCACTTAGCCTGATGCATGACCGTGCATCGTCTCTTCATTGTGCATTCGTTTGCTTCCCTTGCTTTTCCATCTCCTTAAAAGTCATGAAGTTCCTGCTATGCTTAAATTCGTTATGACTGCATTAGAAGACGCCTTAATTCTCCACGATAAGGCAATCGGTATTTTTTCTCAATACAAGCTAAGGCGCTCTAACTTTGGCCTTTGTTGATCATCATCATCGTCGTCGTTATCATCATCGTCATCATCGTCATCATCATTATCGTCATCGTCGTCATCGTTTTCATCATTATCTTCATCATTATCATCATCATCATCATCATCATCATCATCATCATCATCATCATCTAATCATTATCATCATCATCATCATCATCATCATCATCATCTAATCATCATTATCATCATCATCATCATCGTCGTCATCATCATCATCATCAACAGCATCATCATCTTCTTCATCATCATCATCTCCATCACATTAACATCACTATCCTTATCATCATCGTCGTAGTCGTTTTCGGCATACTTATCATCATCGACGGCCGATACTGCTATCGTCAGCAACAACTAGACAATGGCTATCTCCTCAGTCTCGGCCGACGTTCGCTTCCTGTGTGAATATTTTGCTAGACGTAAGTCCTTTGAAGATATAAACGTAGATTTTAATTAACCCTAGATAGCGCCTATCAGGGTATATATAGACAGACGAAAGTTGAAGCAAGTTCTCCCCAATTTTGCACTTACTATAGTGCTGCTATGGTAACCATTGTCGAGATGTCTAAAAAGTAAGGATATTATTGACAAACACACACACACACACTCACACACTGCATATAAAATGGTGGAAGACTGGCTTCACTTTCAGATTCCATAGACTAATATCTAGTGCTAATAAAGTCTATGGGAGGTCAAGGAGTTTCATTCTTGAGCTTTGATGTAGCGCTTTGGTCACAACGCCTTTCGGATATATTGACCACCCAATGCCTGGCTGATCATTCACATTTCTCATAGCTATTTTAAGAAAGGCTAAGCGCCTAAGAATAAGCAGCTACTGATGTACTGACGTACAGGAGGCTACTGGTGGCCGAAATGACGTGCTTACGGAGAATCCTGGGAGTAACTCGGCTACAAAAAATAAGAAACGAAGACATCAGACAACGTCTCAACATGAAGGATAGAATTATCGACAAAATTAGAAGAAAAAGACTCAATTGGTATGGACATGTCATCAGAATGGATGAAAGGAGACTACCATACAAGGCACTCTACACTCAAATAGAAGGGAACAAAGGAAGAGGAAGAGTCCCAGGAAAAAGTGGATGGACAACATCAGAGAAGACATGAAACATGACAGGAATTACAATAGTAGAAGAAAGACGATTGACAGAAGATAGAACTTCTTGGAAGCATTTTGTGTCTAGCTATTGCCGCTGATGAGCTGGCAGAAAGCAAAGATGATGATGATGGTGATGATGATGATGATGATGATGATAATGATGATGATGATGATGATGATAATGATGATGATGCACTATTTCCAAAGCGCTATATAAATTCACGAGATTTTATTTGCTTACTTGCATAATGAACCAGTCATCAGCCTGAAGCGATACGCAGGCCATATCAAGGCCGCCCAGCGCCTGTGGACAAGTGATAGCCCGGAATCGAACCCGGGTTGACGGCTCATCTAATACATGACCGAATGAGCCGCCGAAGCGCCCCCAGACGGTGAACGAAGCAATCAGTTTCTACGGCATTTTGCTCCAATTAGGCGTCGGATGTCTCTGCTTTGTATTCTTGGCTTGGCCTGCGGTGTGGACGGAGGACTTCCAGCGGTCACTTCAAAGCCTCTTTCTTATCTTGTGCGAGAAGAAAAACGTCTTTGATGCTGCCGCACTGGAAACGCATGATAAAAATTCAAAATCTTGCTCAATATTGCACCGAAATATTTCAATATCTTTGAATTATAAACGCATGTCTTTTATAAGTTGTTATGTTGTCATTCTGCATTTTCTGTCTGTCTGTGTGTGAGGTTAGTCTGTCTCTGTATGTCTGTATGTCTCTTTCTTATTTCTATCTATCTATCTATCTATCTATCTATCTATCTATCTATCTATCTATCTATCTATCTATCTATCTATCTATCTATCTATCTATCTATCTATCTATCTATCTATCTATCTATCTATCTATCTATCTATCTATCTATCTATCTATCTATCTATCTATCTATCTATCTATCTATCTATCTATCTATCTATCTATCTATCTATCTATCTATCTATCTATCTATCTATCTATCTATCTATCTATCTATCTATCTATCTATCTATCTATCTATCTATCTATCTATCTATCTATCTATCTATCTATCTATCTATCTATCTATCTATCTATCTATCTATCTATCTATCTATCTATCTATCTATCTATCTATCTATCTATCTATCTATCTATCTATCTATCTATCTGCTTGTCTGTCTGTCTGTCTGTCTGTCTGTCTATCTATCTATCTATCTATCTATCTATCTATCTATCTATCTATCTATCTATGATCTATCTATCTATCTATCTATCTATCTATCTATGTGTGTGTGTCTTGGTGTGCTTGTTGCAGACTGCAGATATGCTCTCTTTCTCAAAGGGCTTCCATTATTCTCGCGTATCTTTTCGTCTGAAAAATCCTTCTACTGCGATTTTGCCAACGATTCCTGTTCTCTGTGTGGTTCCAGGTCAACACGTTCAATCGATTCGTCCATAATTGAAAGTTGTTTTTTTTAATTTACAAAATTCCTTTGCTACACACTGTGGCCGCCGACAGAAACATAACGGCCACCTTTTCTCGGAAAGTCTTTGGTATCTGGAATTGAAACAATTTTCACTCATCGACAACCAGCGAACAAAGATCTTATTCGACGCCCTGCTATTAGCGCTATTAGACCTACCAACGCGATGTTTTTCGGCCTACGTGAACCCATTTTTATCATAAATGCGCTAAGTAATAGAGATTGTTGTATTTATTTATATTGCGCATCTACTTCCAACAGCAGCCGATGGTAAGGAGACTAAGGACCATCCGAACTCAATCTAAGAATGAGTATTTGTTCAAGCGTTTATGTTTAGAATATTCATGATTATTTCGAAATCTACCGTGTATTAAGTACCTAGGAGCAGAGATGTATTTCAGGAGAAACGTGCAGAACGGCTTATTGCAGCATCGATAGAGAGCTCTTTGCCCCTTTGTATGTGGTTCTATTATTTACCATCACTGAATCTAGATGCTACTCATATACACCTTTAAGTTAAGCCCAATTCCAGCTATCTAAACGCGTCTGCCTTTTCCATTTCGTGCTCTCTTGATTCATTGAGTCACTACAGTGGTGTTCATACAGGCTTACTCAGTCTCCTAAACCACTTTAAATCACATTATTATTATTATTATTATTATTATTGTTATTATTATTATTATTATTATTATTATTATTTTGTTCTTGTAGTTGTCCGATTTACTACCAAGCAACACGAACGTTGTTCTCGTGTAGAGGCATTAGCCAGCGCCTCCCATCGACCAATTCGTCTATGCAAGATCATAAATATAATGTCGCACCTAATATAACGACGACGATGACTATGATGTTGATCGTGATCATGATCATAGAGATGATGATGCTGCTAACAATGACGATGGTGAAGATGACGATGATCATGATTATAATTGTGATGAAGATGATTATCATCATCATCATCATCATCATCATTATTATTATTATTATTATTATTATTATTATTATTGTGATGATGATGATGATAATGGTTGATGATGATGATTATTATTATAATTGTGATGATGATTCGTTCGGTCGATGATGACCACAGCGATGTGGCTGCTGCTGCTAACAATGACGATGGTGAAGATGACGATGATCATGATTATAATTGTGATGAAGATGATTATCATCATCATCATCATCATCATCATCATCATCATCATCATCATCATCATCATTATTATTATTATTATTATTATTATTATTATTATTGTGATGATGATGATAATGGTTGATGATGATGATTATTATTATAATTGTGATGATGATTCGTTCGGTCGATGATGACCACAGCGATGTGGCTCATCATCATCTTCTCCTTGTTCCTTCATGAATTGAAGTTAAGGTGACAGCATGAATTTCTTTCCTCCAACCATGTCGATCTTCTGTCTTCTTGACTGCTGCTGACATTTTCATTCCTGTCCACTCTTCCACGTCATCCGCCCATCGTCTCCCTGGTCGCCCTCTTCGTCTAGTTCCCGACATCATTCCTTGTTGGATTGTCCTCTCCAATGTTGACCTAGTGTCGCTGTTCCGCTGTACGTGTCCGAAGTATTGCAGCTTCCTTCTTTTGCACATGTTGAGGAAACGTCTTTCCGTGCCTGACATTTTCAAAACCTCCTCATTGGT